>JAAWXA010000004.1:31210641-31524362 GCA_038090715.1 Florisuga fusca | reverse complement strand
AAAGTAGCTTATTCTGTATGCCTTTCTATTGATGCCAGTAATCCTGAAGAAAAATATAGAATCTCTGAGGCTTTTCTGGGGGGGTAAGCAATACATTTTCTGTTACATCTTCCCAGCATTTAAGACAAGGAATAATATTTTTCTCTATACAGCCTTTGTTTCCATCTTACCATTGAATCATTTTACTGGACATTGTTCAAAATATTAAATGCTATGCCTTGTAAGATCACAATATTTTAAAATAATTTTAAAATACATTTTTACTAATGTTTTTTGTTGTATGCTATGTATATTTGTGATTAAAAATCAGTTCTTATCACCCTGGTTTCTAAAACCAGCTTTTTAATAATACATAATGTATTGTATTTATTATTATTGTACAATTTTTTCTATTGTGGGTACCTAGCTTTGCAAAATCTTACATCTGTCATCCTTACTGTGTAGGCAAGTTTGTTGTGATTTTACTAATTTTCATGTATGCAATCTATGGAAAATGACCTGCACAGTATACCTTAAAAATCTCTTGTTGTGTGGTATGATATTATATGTACATATAGCTATTTTTTTTTCTCATCTACTTTCTGAACACTCTCTGAAAATGTCATGTTTTATGGAAGAGAAATTATCCCAAGTAAAATTTCTGCAGAGGTATTTTTATATAATAATAAACAAAACATATCTGTGATTACTATATGAAGTGAAAAAATTAAAACACAAATTATCATCAGTTCATATTTGGTAAGCAAGTGAACAGCCACTAGTAGTGACAAACCATCAGACTTATTACCCAGGTTATGTACAACCAAATCACATATGAAGTAATACTTAATCCTTAATCAATGAGCCGTAAAATTGCTAGGCTGCCTCCAAACTATCTTAGTCTGCAGTAGTCTTACTACCTTCCCTTTTTCTTCTTTCCCCTTTTCAGTCAAGTACACTTCTGATTCACTGATCAGTCCCTTGGTATTCTTCATAACCTTCTGTATTCCCCTACTCATCATGCACATAATTCTCATTATTTCACTACCATAGTAACTAGACCATATATAGAAACATTTCTCTGGAAACATTTCTTCAAAATAGATGGAGTTCTCTTCATAAAAATGCAAGCTTCTATCTCAAAAACCCTTTCTGCTCCCATTTCTAGTCTTCTACACAAGAGTCACAACACTACACAACAACTCAACTACTCAAACACACCTACATTTTTCTACAGACAGAGGAGAGCATAATAAAATACTGCTCCCAAGAGTGAGCTTTCTTTTTTCTGAACACACAGGGACATTTTCACTTCCACCTTAGACTACTTTCTTCTAGTCACTTGTTTCTATATGCCTAAACTACTGAGGAAACATTACAAAAATACATGCAGAGAGCATTATGACAGTTTCTGTAATCATCTATTGTGAGACCAAGAAACAGATAAGAAAGAGAAGTAAGAATTATCTTTTAAAATGTTGAAAAGAAGGTGACTTTGGCTCCAAACATAGTCATAGCACAATTTTTAACTAATGTATGATAAAAGTGTATGTGACTGGAGAGACTCTACTAGCTACTCTGATATTCTGTGTGTCCATGTCAGGCAAAACTCAGCTGTAGCAGCAAAGCTAAGTCTACCTGAGTGTTTAAGATCTAACTAAAAGTTTAAGTTGTACCTTGTAAGATCTATACTGATCTAAATTATACATAGAAACTTAGCTGAATTTCAGTGTCTGAAAGCATTATTGCCTTTATTAAGATCTGTTATGCCATGGGTTTGAAATTTACTTATACTATGCAAATTTTCAGGATTTGGATCTTAATTACTAGAGTCAAACTTGGAAATGTAAGCGACATGTTTTTTTCAGTTCCATAGTTGAACAGAGCACGGAGAAAGAATAATTTGTATTGAATCAGACAATTTTCAAAACTGTTGATAAAGGGAAAAAACAATAAAAATGTAACAGTTGGTTAAGACCAGAACAATGGTGTATGGTCTTGTGGTTTATTTTTCTCTTTTAGTCTTAATACCAGTCACATTTTTTGCTGTTTGAAGAGTTCCTTTCAAAAGGAAACAGTGGTCTGTTTAATTTCCAGATGCTTAAGATTTTGTCACATGCTACATAGAATATTTTTCTGTCAAAAAAACAGAACAGACCATTGCAGTTGAAGGAATGCCTATGTTTCAGAAAACACCATCCTCTGCCTCTTTAATCCAGATAAAATAATGCCTGGAATGTGNATAAGAGACAGCGTACCCAAAGCTTGAAGTCAAACCATAACATAGCCTGGACTCTGTAGTCGTATCCTCACCTGTCATCAGCTGAGAATTTTCTCAAGTAATCATTTTTCAATTCTTCCAGGTACAGTAAAGTGTCCAGGTATTAACTGAGCTGATAATGAAAGAAGAGTGATTGATTAATTTATTTTTTTGTTTCATTAGAAGGGCAAGGTAATGTTTACCCCATGCCCAGGCTGAGGACAGCCCATAGCCCAGCTTCCTGTGATTTAAGACACAAGGTTTGTGTATCATTGCTGTGTAACTTTGGCCCACCTGACTGAAAAAAAAAAAAAAAAAAAAAAAAAAAAAAGAAATGCTGTCAAGTTCTGAGAAATTACACTAACCAAACATAAGATTGTGAAATAGTCAAGGATTCCAAGAAAAAGTGAGAAGTCCTAATAAAAGTGCAGGGAACTGAAAGAAACTCAGCAAGGCTGAGGATCAGCCTGAAGCAAAGTGCACCTATCCCAGCTGACTGCCATAAGCTGCATACAGTGGCTGATCAGATGCCTTCATCAGAAGTAACAAACATACAAGTCTATCATATTAGCCCAGGTAATCAACCAGGAATATATGCCTAGAAAATAAATGCTGTTTCAACATAATTTTTCTGTATTCCTTTTTCTATACAGTAGAATTTTCCCAAACAAAAGATAACTATGGGATAAAAGAATTCTATGGGAGCTCTGCCTATGACAAGGAACAAGAGCATTTTAAAAGGATTGCATGTCAATCTGCTATTTAACCTCTGAATCTATGTGGACAAAATAGAGTAAAACTTAACTAATTTTTAAAATGCAGCAGAAACTCTGCATGCCTCAAAATGTGTAGAATTCTTTCATAGATGCTCTTTGTAGTCTGAAACATAAAACTCATAGCAAGGCATAGACTCCTGATATTGTATCACCAACTCAGTACAGAAGCAGTTTTATGAACAGAACACTGAGTGCTAGCATGTCACAGGTATGCCAAATAAATGATCTCTGAGTAGATTTTAAAATGCTGTATTAGAAATGCTAAACATGAAAATAGACAGGCAAACATTCTCGATGGGACAGGTTGCACTAACTCCTCATATTTGTCAGAGCTTCTTATGTGTTTTCTAAGCCAAATGTGAGGTGTCTCCAGTGTAATAGAACTTTCCTCAGTACCTCACACTTCTATAACTTAAATTGATTCTCTCCCCACATTCTACCAAAATGGATGTCTTGAGGCCTAGGAATTCAGTCATTAATGGCTGGTGCTGTCAGTGATTGATAGCAAATATCTGCAAGGTGGATGGAAAAATATGATATGATTTCATTAGAACCAGTCCTAGATATCAATTGGAGAAAAAACACAGAGACTGAAGCTATGCACTGATTATGTAACAAGTGTATTACAATGTATTTCCTGATATCCTCTTTTCCTGACCTTTTAATCTGTATGCCTGAGGTTTCTCTCCCTTGGAAATCAAAACATTGTGGAAAATACTGTATCCATACAGAGTCAGGACGCAACTACAGTTTTCAAACATTGCTCTACAATTAGTAATACTCTCTGGCCTCACAGATGTGAGAGACAGAGAAACACTACCTGCTTGAGGCTAGGATATGTTCCACAGCACTTATTCAGCTTAACTTTGATGAGCTAAATTCTGCTAAACATAGATGCCTTGAATAGCTTAAGCATTACATGTAACAGCCAGACACCTCCCCTTATATTTTTTGGAAGCTGATGAAAGATTTGCAGGAAAAAAAAAATCTAAAAATACCTTCCTACCAGGCTAAAAATTCAAGGATGGCACAAGGTATGAAGTAATGAGCTTCAACATGCTTAAGAAAAACTTGAGAACTATATTTGATCAGTTAAAGAGACTATCTAGTCCTGCGTGTTTCCCCAGTAACACCTCACCAAGAATGACACGGGAAGAACATGAGTAAGCAGGGATACCTGATGTTTCTGGAGAAAATTTTCTGTCTCCAACTGTTTTCATTTTAATAAATTCTTACAGGCCAAAAGTAGTCTTACTCATTTAGCAAGTCTTTGTGGATTACTTTTGCATGTATGTGTATAGTCTGACCTGTAATCTTCATTAACCATCCATGTTAAGCTGTTGTAAAGAGTTGCACAGACCTGTTTTCTGCTATGTGAAGCTCTGGCTAGTTTATTTTGAGTCTCACTGCTTGTATTGGAAGGGAATGTCTACATCTAATCCCTATTTTCTAATTCCACTTGTGATTTTATAGATTTTTATCTCGTCCTCTGTAATACTAAGTCATCTCTTGTATAGTCCTTTCCTATTCAGTCTTTCCTCATATAGAAGACATTCTTTACCTGTCATCATGTATCTTTGTCAGCTTTCTCTGAACATTTCCAGCTCAGTTATTCTCTTTTAGAAGTGAAGGAATCAGGATAAGGGGAATTACCATACTGTCGCATTCAAGGTATGTGCAAACTAGGAATTCTACAGTGTATTGATAATGTTATCTGGTTTTTTCTTTGTAAAGCCCTAGTAAGTCATAATATTTGATTTTCTTTTTTTGACTACTACTGTGCATTAAGCTGACACTTTTGTATCATTTTATTCTTTAACATAAAGATCTTGCTTCTGAGTAGTAATAGTTAGCTCAGAGATTTAAATGTCATTCATACGTAAAATTAGGATTGCTCTTCCCCGTGTGTATCACAATTACACAGGCTGAATTTCATCTTCCATTTACTGCCCAGCCACTCAATATTATAAAGTGTCGACAATTTTTCATGGTCAGCATTTGTCCTTAGCCTCCTCAATAAATTCATACCATCAGCAAATTTTATCACTTTATTGCTCACCTCTTTACCTGACTATTTATGAATGTGTTCCACCACAAACCCCTTTGGGACTCTGACAGTGATTTTCATCAGCTATGAGATGCATTTTATTGCATCTGCCTTTTATTCCTTTCTGGCATATAAACAATATTAAATTAATCAAATTAATAAAGAGGAAGAATAGTAGCAATATCTTTGGAAGGAAATATTTAAATAAACCTAAAAAACTTGTCTTATGTTTCTAATAGAAGTATTATTATTGTTTCTATGGGTGTGACAAAAGTTACTGAAGGTTTATTTAATGTCATGAGTTCATAGTTGTAGAAAGACTTCTGAAATACACATCAACACAAAAACATGTTGTTTCAATACTGGAAACATCAAAAGTCTCTAGTATAGGTAGCTTTAAGCAATCTGATCTATTTCAGATGAGTACTGTTAAGTATGAGGGCTTTTTGCAAGAAGCCTGATGTCTCTGTTATACAGCTGTATATAGAAAATTTACAATTCTTCATATGTCTATATAAACTTAATGCCTCATAAACAAACAAGGTTGCCATAAACTGTGATATTTACAAAAGATTACAGTAAATTAACTGTTTAATTGAATGCATTTTCCTCATTGAGTGAAACAACCATTAGGTCAATTTTTTCTAATTGTATTAGTTTCTGCCTTTGGTTCACAGCGCTTTGTTGGGCTAAGTATAGCTGACAGTAATGAATAATTTTGTTGTTCTGTGAGAACAGAAGACTATTTCACTTTTACACTGTCTTCATATTAAGTGTGAAGTAAAATGGGTATCTTTCTTTCAACCTCAAAGTTAGAAAACTACCCAATAAAAAATTGCAGAAGAATACATTTCATTCATTTTGAAGAGCTCAGAAGGCTTACTCTCAGAAATCAGATGAAGACACTTTCTTATAGAATATCCTGACTTTTTTTCCCTTCAGTTTCCACTGGGATGAAATCAAGAGTTCTTTAAAAATTCCTGTAAAGGGTGTTAGCAGAGGGGAGTGCAAAACTCAATACAAAACTCTATACAAAACTCTATACATCTTGTTCTGTTCCTTCTGTCACAGTCCTGATGAAACAGAAAGTCAAACCTTTTCTTTTCACACTGGAGGAACAAAACTGCTGTTTTACCTCTTAAGTGAGTATCTTATACAGAATAAGTAATTACCTTAACCACTGCGTAGCTGACTAGCTTGAAGGTAAAAAAAAATAATTCTTTTTATTTCTCCCATTTAAAAGACACTCAGAAAATTTAATTAGTGAGATTTGATATATTTAATTACTTACATAATAATTAAACCAAACATTTTTACTTCATTGTCCAGAGACATGAATAGCTACATCAGAGAAATAATATCAAAGTTCTCTCTTCCTGTGCTTATTTAATTAGCATACAAAGACCCAGGTTTGTCTGTTATACCCTAGGAGAGCTCCCTGTGGTTGTCATCTTTGAAGAGGCTAGCTGACCTTTCTTTCTCTCTTGCCTTGACCAGAAATTTTCTCTAAAGTTCTGTTTGTAAACATTGTGTATATGATACACAAAAATTTTTTTCATAATTGACCACATTTAGTGAAAGTGTCAGAATATTTCAGACCAGTTCTCCTTTCTTTTTACCTGTTCCCAGTACTACAAGATCTCATTCAGAGCAGCTTCACGTGTCTCTGTGGAAAAAAAAAAAAAAAAAAAGGTAATATCCATTTAGAAAACCTCTGAACCATTCCTTCCCCACAAAAGCCAGCTAAAGCAGCTACTTCAAACCATTAGGTAAACCCTGCTTCTGAATCAAAACCCAGATGAGCACCTCAATAGTCAGACTGCAAGTGTAGACACAAATAATTTTTGAAGATAAGTAGCTTATTCTTAACAGTTTTTGTTGTATTAATACATGATTTACTTGTTTGTATTTCACTTTTTTGTTGTTGAAAATTGAATGTTTTTAATACGTATGTCAATATATGATGCTCTGTTTATAAACTGTGATCTCTGTAATATTCTTTCTACTTGTACTGATTATGTTGCCTCCCACATTGCTGATGGAGTTGATATACAATTCATTATACTGAGAGTTTTCTGGCACATAACGTTCTAAATAAACAAGCTAAGTCAATAACTCATGCCACTGCTGTAAATGCACTGTTGAAAGTGAACTAGTTCCCTTATTCAATCTACAATATAGAACAAATAAAAAATTATTAAAATTATACATTGCCTAGGGCAATACCTATTACTTGTTCACCATATGATAGTGAAATCTTGTTTAAAATTTGAGGGGTTTAATGAAATACATTAGCAATTCAGCTGTAAGCTCTTCTCTGTACTATTTCTGCTGTTCTCCTTTCCCTTTGCAATACAGCTTAGGACCTGAGATAGGGAGACATATGATTTCAATTAGTGTGAAGGCAGCTCTTATTGGTGAAACACCACCTTTTATTTACTTATTTATTTGCTTATTGAAATTTAAATACTCTGGGGAAAAAAAACAACAACAAACAAACAAACAAACAAACCAGCAGATATTTCTCATCCTATGAAAAAAAACAGACGAAAAGAAAAAAACAACCCACAAACATGACTATTTCCATAATGTTTCTAGTTTATCAGACTGACCACATCTCAACTCTTCTCCAGGTTATTGCACACACTAAAAAAAAAAAAAAGCCTTTTCCTCCTGTGGTTCTCTTTCTTCTTATTTGTTTTTCAGATACCAACTTCTCTTTCAGATACCAACTTCAGATACCAATTTCTCTTTGGCAGTTTCTGATCCTCATTACTGGCATCAGATTTTTCTGCTCCAATGATACCACCTCAGCTGGGAGCTGTCAGTACTGTAAATACAGCAAGCTTGTCTGAGGTGAATTTTATATTCTATTCAAAGTATCTGTAGCTTTACATTGTTGTCTTCAATCAGGATAAGAATACAACTTGAGACAACGTGTTTGAAGGGCATGTAAGTTCCAAACTAGCATATAGATAAATATTAGTTGTTTTAAAGCCCACAGTAAAAGTGAATAAAGTTGAGATATTGAAATCCCTTAAAAAGTAGCTTATTCTGTATGCCTTTCTATTGATGCCAGTAATCCTGAAGAAAAATACAGAATCTCTGAGGCTTTTCTGGGGGGGTAAGCAATACATTTTCTGTTACATCTTCCCAGCATTTAAGACAAGGAATAATATTTTTCTCTATACAGCCTTTGTTTCCATCTTACCATTGAATCATTTTACCGGACATTGTTCAAAATATTAAATGCTATGCCTTGTAAGATCACAATATTTTAAAATAATTTTAAAATACATTTTTACTAATGTTTTTTGTTGTATGCTATGTATATTTGTGATTAAAAATCAGTTCTTATCACCCTGGTTTCTAAAACCAGCTTTTTAATAATACATAATGTATTGTATTTATTATTATTGTACAATTTTTTCTATTGTGGGTACCTAGCTTTGCAAAATCTTACATCTGTCATCCTTACTGTGTAGGCAAGTTTGTTGTGATTTTACTAATTTTCATGTATGCAATCTATGGAAAATGACCTGCACAGTATACCTTAAAAATCTCTTGTTGTGTGGTATGATATTATATGTACATATAGCTATTTTTTTTTCTCATCTACTTTCTGAACACTCTCTGAAAATGTCATGTTTTATGGAAGAGAAATTATCCCAAGTAAAATTTCTGCAGAGGTATTTTTATATAATAATAAACAAAACATATCTGTGATTACTATATGAAGTGAAAAAATTAAAACACAAATTATCATCAGTTCATATTTGGTAAGCAAGTGAACAGCCACTAGTAGTGACAAACCATCAGACTTATTACCCAGGTTATGTACAACCAAATCACATATGAAGTAATACTTAATCCTTAATCAATGAGCCGTAAAATTGCTAGGCTGCCTCCAAACTATCTTAGTCTGCAGTAGTCTTACTACCTTCCCTTTTTCTTCTTTCCCCTTTTCAGTCAAGTACACTTCTGATTCACTGATCAGTCCCTTGGTATTCTTCATAACCTTCTGTATTCCCCTACTCATCATGCACATAATTCTCATTATTTCACTACCATAGTAACTAGACCACATATAGAAACATTTCTCTGGAAACATTTCTTCAAAATAGATGGAGTTCTCTTCATAAAAATGCAAGCTTCTATCTCAAAAACCCTTTCTGCTCCCATTTCTAGTCTTCTACACAAGAGTCACAACACTACACAACAACTCAACTACTCAAACACACCTACATTTATCTACAGACAGAGGAGAGCATAATAAAATACTGCTCCCAAGAGTGAGCTTTCTTTTTTCTGAACACAGAGGGACATTTTCACTTCCATCTTAGACTACTTTCTTCTAGTCACTTGCTTATATGCCTAAGCTATTGAGGAAACATTACAAAAATACATGCAAAGAGCATTATGACAGTTTCTGTAATCATCTATTGTGAGACCAAGAAACAGATAAGAAAGAGAAGTAAGAATTATCTTTTAAAATGTTGAAAAGAAGGTGACTTTGGCTCCAAACATAGTCATAATTATTGCCTTTATTAAGATCTGTTATGCCATGGGTTTGAAATTTACTTATACTATGCAAATTTTCAGGATTTGGATCTTAATTACTAGAGTCAAACTTGGAAATGTAAGTGACATGTTTTTTTCAGTTCCATAGTTGAACAGAGCACGGAGAAAGAATAATTTGTATTGAATCAGACAATTTTCAAAACTGTTGATAAAGGGAAAAAACAATAAAAATGTAACAGTTGGTTAAGACCAGAACAATGGTGTATGGTCTTGTGGTTTATTTTTCTCTTTTAGTCTTAATACCAGTCACATTTTTTGCTGTTTGAAGAGTTCCTTTCAAAAGGAAACAGTGGTCTGTTTAATTTCCAGATGCTTAAGATTTTGTCACATGCTACATAGAATATTTTTCTGTCAAAAAACCAGAACAGACCATTGCAGTTGAAGGAATGCCTATGTTTCAGAAAACACCATCCTCTGCCTCTTTAATCCAGATAAAATAATGCCTGGAATGTGATCTAATTTTCAGACGCTAAGATGTTTTTCAACATTCTTCAACTCAATTTCCAGATATTTTACTATTTATCGGAACATGAAAACAGGACCATCAAAAATTACTTCCAGTTTATCATACTGTCTCTACCATCCCCTTTCTATTCCAAATAATCCTTGAGTGCCTTCCCATATTGTTGCAGTGCTGGTCCATCAAGTTTACAGCAGTGCTAGGGACACAAAACAGATAAGTTTTTTAGTATGTTTTTTAAGACTAGCTGAATAAAACAAAGAAGTTTCTGGCTGCAGAGGTATTTTCAGCTTTTCAGGTGAAAATTTCCCTAGAAATATTTTCTTGGGACATTTAGGGCACTTGTTGAAATCTCTAGATCTTCTGCATTGAACAGAGAATTAGGGATATATGTGCTGGACACCAGCTCTCAGACTACTACATGACACATTTATTTTCTGAGGCAAGATTTATTTAAATAGAGAACAAACAAGTTGTTGTATCCCATGTACTGAATCCTATAAATGTACAAGAGCCTGTTTGTTTGCACTTCATTCATTCTTCTGTAGGTTTCATATTGAAAGGAAATAGCCTCATGTTGTGCCCTACAGTGTGTAAAAAGGTATTTGTCATTTGGGATGTAACAATACCTTAGCTTCTACAAACAGTTCTTTATAGAGAATATGTGAGAAGTTGCCCATGATTTTCCCATTTCCTTCATGGAATCAATCTCCCAAGACTGGGACTTTTCTTGCCTTGCTCTCATTCTTTACCTGGTACTTTAGATTGAAATGACAATACTGTACAATAACAAGATCACTAGCTTTCTGCAGCAATCTCTCAAAGATATCTGGAGCAAAAGCCTTTGGCTTAGTTCCTCTTCAAAGTGAAATCAATGCTAAGCTTTCCAGATTATTAAGGTGGCTAAATTCTTGTGTATATATATTAACTTTTATCTAATTAAGATTATCTAATTGTCCAAAATGACCCCATTATGTCCCCTAGTTCTATTTGGGAAAAACGCTAACAGCAATTTATCTTAATAGTGTGAATCTATCATGATCTTAATTATAGGTGGATGTCACTTCTCATAATACATTGGATGAAAATGGGTTGACAGATTACTGAAAATTAAGATTTTTACTATCAATTCACATTACTTAGACAAAGACCTCAGTCTGAGGCTTAAACCCTATAATAAGCTATTTGTCACAAAAAATAGATTAATATCTCAATATTAATAACCATCATATGTTTCATATTTTCTGATTCGTTAAATAATATTGCAAAATTCTAAAACAGAGGTTCATTGAGCTTCCTTTTAGGTTTTTATTAGTAGGCAAAGTATTGAAATATTTAATATCATCATCAAAATCTTGTTCTATTTCTAAAAAGAAGACATCATAGCAGCAATGCATTACTCATTGTTCTAATAAAATAAAACTTTATGGATATTCACAACAAATCAAGCAGCAGTTCAGGATAATTTGAATGGATATGACCTGAAGCAAATGTGGAGACATATTTCTGCTGGCCCAGATATTGCACTATCAGTACATGAAGGTTTTAAATGAGAGCAAGCACTATTCCCTTCTGCAATGGCACTTTATACTTCATTTTTATGTTATTTATTTCTGTTTTATTTTATAACACTAGTAAGTAAAACTATGAGATGTTTATGACAGTGTAGTCAACGTTCCTCTGAATTTTGCTACTGATCTTTTTATAACTACATTAGTTGGAACCACAGGTACTCAACCTAGACATGTTATTTTTATATCACCCAAGGAAAGATCAAAATAATTAACATCTGGTCATAGATGTTATTAGTGAGGTGTTATTAGGTTCAGAAGAACCACCACTGGTATGTCCCAAGGTAGCAACATCCCTACTAGGCAAGAGGTTTGTTTTCTGATAGTCTCCTAGTGGAGGCACTTTAGGACTGTTCTGAGGCACTTCCAGACAAAAGATTTTAATGGTTTTACTCTGCTCTTCAAAGAAGTTTGCAAACTAGTTAAATATGCTGCAGGAAAGAAGTCAGGGAAAGTTCAGGATTAAAATGCTTCTAGGTGAATTAATAAATAAATACACAGATATTAAAACCACAAATTTTCCTGAAGGAAGTCAGTAACAAAAGAAAGCTAAGGACACAGGAACTCACAAGATCATGTGCAAAATACTAAGTTTGCCAGGTTCACTTGCAATATCTCAGGTATGATAGAGACAAATATTGCTATTTTAAAATCTTTCTTTATTTTTTTTTAATTTTATTATTGTTAAATAAAATATATTGTTAAGACACCTGTCAGTCACTATATCACTAGTTATCTCAAGGGATGAGGCATAGATTCCTAAAATACTCACACCCTCAAGCAAGTAAACAGATAATTTAGGTGGCAGGCATTAATGAATTGCAGTGTGAAGGAAAGAGCTGCACCATTCCACACTAGTAAAAGGACAAAAGTACAGTTAGACCAGAAAACCAACAAGATTTATCCTGGAATGAAAACTAAAAAATATGTTTGGGTTTTATTGGTGTTCTTCAAATACACACCTTCAGTATTTTTGCATTCTTATCACATGTTTCTTGGAAAGTTAAGCATGGAAAAGGTAAAATATGCTCATAAATTTTGTTATTGACATGCCTATTCAAATATTTATCTATAAAAAGTTGCCCAGTAAACATAGTCTCTTTCCCCTACATTACATTTTCTTTATCACAATCTCAGGTGCTTTTAATTTTATGCATCAATCTTGAGAGATTTAGAACTCATAAAATAAAGCACAGAACTGTCTCATGTTAAGAATTAACTGGGACTAATATATGTGAATATGCATGTGTCTTTCTAAGAATGTTTCTCCCAATCACAAGCAAAACAATTGTCAGCTAAAGAATACATTTTATATTAGGTGTCTTCAGCTGTTACCAACCCCTCAAAATATCACTTATAAAACATTTTTTTCTCTTAGTAAATGAGAAAGGTATAATGCTAGATAATTAGCTTAATGCAGAAAGATTTATATGAATTACAAATATTTGAAGTACAAGTGCACACAGAAGAGTTTTAGACAAAAAAAAAAAATTGAAAATTTAGTAGTACACTAGTCTAGTACAATAATAGACACTAATCTTACTAGTTTTGGATGAGATAGAGCTAATTTAGTAGCTAGTATCAGCCTGTATTTTGGATTTGTTCTGGAAAAAAATGTAGGTAATGCAGGGAATGTTTAGAGGTTGCTGAGCAGTGCTCACACAAAGTCAGAGTATTTTCTGCTTCTAATGCCACCCCACCAGCAAGCAGGCTGGAGATGCCCATGAATCTGGGAGTGGCCACAGGTGGGAGAGCTGACTCCTACTGAGCAAAGCGAGGTTCCGCACCATATGAGATCACGCTCAGCAATGAAAGCTGTGGAAGAGAAAGGAAGGGGGGAGAGGGTCTCTTTATCTCAACCCACAATTTTTCAATTTTTTACCCTTCTGATTCTCTCCCCCATCACACTGAGGGGACGTCATTAAGTAAACTGTATGGGGCTTTGTTTCCATCTGGGGTTAAACCATGACATCTGTCCTTTAAAGCCATGATACTAAAAACTGAGACTACATTTTAATCAGCCTGGCTATCTGAGAACTAGAGTGTTTGATTTAGAACAAAAACAGCTAGTGTACAAGTAAACTACAAGGAATGGAAGAAAATGTCAGTTTTTATGTACTTTACCATTCCGTAATCCAGAAGAATTTAATATTTTGTCTGTCAAGATCCTGTGGGACTATCGTACTTACTGTATGTCTGCAAACTCAAGGAAACTCTTGGACACAGTTTGTTTCTAACCCTATGTCATTTCAAAAAACACAGGAGTCAAACCCACACCTTTTTCTTTCCTGATTTTCTTGGGGAATGGGAAGAGACTGGTTATACATTTTAGGAGCTAAAGGGGGTGGGATGCAAGTACCTTGCAGAACCTCTTTGAATACCTGTAAAGAGTGGACATTTTCAGAGGCAGGAGACCAGCTTAAAGAGGAAGCAATGGGAAAAGAAGTAATTTCTCAACCATACAGAATTGTCTAGCTAAAAAGTAGAAAATCTGATTTAAAAAGTATGGAAAGAGGGGTGAGAAATCTCTGTACTGATTTAAAGGGACTATATATATGCAGACTTGAAGGACACAAAATGATTAAAGGCAAGCTCAGCCCCCCTTTGACATTGTCTCAGCTATTCTTCATAGCAGTTGCTGTAACCTCAAAACCATAGATACGTAACTGATTAGTGATGAAAATAATACACCCTGGTGTTGTTCTCACACAGCAATATTACCAAGTAAGAGCTGACTGACTTCTATACAGCTCAGAACAAAGACATAATTTCATGGATCTTTCTGCACTCACCAGATCATCAAAAGAATCTACATCATTCTGTCTTTGTAGAATATAAAACATTCAAAGACTCAGAAGACAACAAATTTTGGAAATTATGTGTTACCATTTACAAAAGAAAAGTAATAAAATAACAAAAATAAAGAAAGAAATTTAAATTAGTTTGAAATTATATAAAAGGACAATCAATATCTGTTAATACCATGCCATTATTTAAAAAAACCAAACAAACTTGAAAACAAAAAATAAAACATTAAAGCCACTCTGTTTACCAGGCTTCCTTCATTTTCAGATATACTGGGTCTTCAAAATAGAACATGCACAGAAATTTGGGTGTCATATTACATATTGTATTATCTCTTCATTTTCAACTGCCACAAATCTTCTGAGGGACTTTGGAACATTACTCTGAATGCATCATTGTCATTTAAAGATGATAATTTTGAACTTCTTCTAAAGTTCAGAAATACAATAAATATGAGTGAAAGTATCATCCTTACCCCGATACCTCCGTCTCACAAAAATTTGATTTCATAATTTTTAATGTATTAGTTTTTCCTGTAACTCACATGAAATAACCTAACATTTTTTCTGCTTAGAATGAAATATGCCACTGACCGATTCTTTAAAGAATTAGTCTTCTAGTAACAGATTTCAGGCTCACAAGGAACAAAGATAATTCTTTTCAAGAGAGAAAAAAACTCAAAATTCAGTAAACTACTGCATCAGTGAAACAGTAAAATACCTTTTGATATTTTAGATGTAGAATCTCATTAAATTGATCATATTAGGTTTTGTCACACTTTTCATGCATCTTTAAAATTCTGTGTAGGGAGATTCATATCTACATAATGTATTACCTTGAACAACTTAGATTTTTCTCACTGAAAGTCTTCTATGTGACTCTTTTAAACAGCTAACAGATTCTGCTTTGTATTGTTAGAAGAAAAATGTTCCTGTCTTCCAACATCAACAAACCTTCTTGCAGGTTCTTTCAGAACCCATAATAATAATAATTTATTTTTTTTACCTCTTCACAGAAAGCCCTTATGTGTCATTGATGTTACACACCCCCCGACCTGAGCTATGTATCATTTTTCTCATTGTTTAAGGACACTTTTCTGTGAGCAATTTCCCCTTCTGATCATATTGCATGATTCACATATTGCTCCCTGACACGCTTGCTACTACTTTCTAGTGTAAGCATGAATGTGACTTTATAATTTTTCTCCAACTGGTGTGACAGTACAATGCCCTCTAACAGGTACTTTCAAGAGTTAAATATGGTGCTGCAAATAGAGTGTACTTCAATCAATAGATGCTTCACGTTCAAGAATTAGTTTCTTAAATTTTTTTCTGTGAGATAACAGTTTTCTTGAAAAATAATGATGCAGAATCCACAGCCTTGCCTTTGCTGTTACAGCAGCACTGGATTTAACTCCTTCTAATGAGAGTAACTAATGTTTATTACCCTTCTCTTTGGTTAACTGATTTTATATATTCCACCTGGGGTTTTCCCATCTTTCTTATCACCTTCTGTCTTGGCTAAAAACATTTTATCATCAACTGCTACACAGACACCCACAGTGTCCAAAAACAGCCTTTGCATGAAATCTTTCACCTGATGAATTTACATTTCTTAGGAAGTGTAGTGAGTTAAAAGCTTAGACAATTCCTAACCTAACCAATTTGCCAATTTTTGCCTTTCCTAAATGGATCAGTAAACTTACTCTTACCTAAAAACAATGTAGAGAACCTGCTTGGAATACAGAACTACTGTTTAATAACAATTTTCTGACTGATTTGGATTCAGAAAAAAAACTTCTGACATCTCTCATTGCGATTTTTTCCAAGCTGCTGACTCCTGAAATAGGCATGTTTGCTTCAGAGATAACTCTTCAATTCTTGCTACACATCTCTAATAACATAAAATATGTAATGACCAAATAGTGCCATACTTAGGATTTATCTTGAAGTTCTCTTTGCTCTTGATGATTTCTAAACAATATTCAGCTTGCTACTATAGACTCTTGATTGTCATGTTGTGAGGGAAAATTTTTAAACAAGGAAGAGAGTGAAACAATTGATCCTGTGTATAAACTAAGTCTGAAGAATTTATCTTGCTTTGAACAAGTTCAAAAGGGGTGGAGGACGGAGTAATTCCAGAAACTGGAATTCAGAGTTGGGTTTTGTTATCATTTTGAGTACTACTGATTTAACTAGTCACTGGAGTTTTCAAGCTTTCAACAAAGCATAATTAGCAGTCATAACTATAGGGAAAATCTTCAGAAGGAATATCTTAACTGAGAAAGGTGATCGGGGTGGTCTTAACTAGTGTTGGTAAGTACCAACACTAGTTAAGTTAGTGGGCTGATGTTTTACTGTTTCAGAATGGAGGAGAGGAATAGAAAAATTATCAGAAGTGATTGAAGCAACTGAAATGAAGGAGAGGTCAATAAATAAAACAGTAGATTATTTAATCCAGACATTATTCTCCTTAGTAATCTTCTGATCAAAAGAAGAGGTAAAGGATTAAGAAGCACTGTCTAAAGATAGTTAGAGATTAAGGAAAGGCTGATGATATTATTGTTAGAAATGCATAAGTAGATTATAAATTTAACTTTTATCCTTTGCAATTTCACACTAAGCCTGGCTTCTAGAGACAAATATCTTGCCATGAAATATGTAACCTTTCAACTAGTTTTATTCTTAGAATTCAATGATGACTGACATAAAACTAGGTAGAATTTAATTTCTAAAACACTGGTCAAAATTCTGCTATATCTTCTAGTGTACAACCACTGTGAGGTTAGAAGTATCTCTTCACTGGTTGGAATTGATGTAAGTAACTTTTAATTCAATTATCATTTGTTAGCCCTTCACAGATTTGTTACAGTATCATAAAAATACTACCTACTGAATAGCTAGACTCTCGGCTGCAAATTAAAGAAGATATCAGGTGAAGCATCATGATTTTATCCTTATTGACTCTTTCTCAAAGGCCTGGATGTTTCAAAGAGTTCATTTTCATATATACTTACATTCCTGTAAGCACCATTGTGATGAGAGTGCTCCTGCATGAGCTGAATATCTGTCCTGGTTTGAGAGGACCAGGATGAAAAATTACTGTTATTATACTGACCTGAGATTGCCTGGAGACACATCCAGCAACTTACAGCCTTTCGCCATAGTATTTGCAATGGGGAGGAGCAGTTTGTCCAAGGGCAGAAGAGGATGGATCAGGTGGCCCAACTGGACCAACCACAGTATTCCTTCCCATGGTAGTCATTATAAAACATGGGGTGGAGTTAGCATTTAGGGTTTTTTTGGTTGGTTGTATTTTTAGTCATTACTGATGCTCATTTGAAACAGGTGGCCTTCTTTTGCCTTTTTTTTTTTTTTTTTTTTTACATTAAAGCTCTAAGCAGCCCTCCCCAGCATCTACTTAACTCTGAGTTTTAATCATCAGTGTTGACAGATGAGTTCTTAAGCTAACTACTTTTCAGTTTTGTTAATAAAATGATAAAATATGACTTACTAAGAATGCAAAGGAGAGGGCATTATGTGCTTAGAACTGTGCAGCAGCCCATCTACTACTTCAGAAATATCTAAATACTGATTATCTCAATGCTGTCATGACCACCTGTGTCAGATCTGGATCATAAAAAGTAGAATATTTCATCATGACCGATATATTTGTTTGCCACTACATGTTGATTTTCTGAAAGTCCTACTTGAAATTATTTTTTGCTAGCTACAATGGCTACATGTGCCTTAAGTGTCATGCAAAACAGTACTGCTATAACCAGGACAAAGACTTCCTCACACTGTTCTTCCTTGTACTTGAAAGTAATTTTTAATGTGGTATACTAGGGGCCAAGAGATCATAGACTGCTCTTGACATATTCTAGAGGTCACATTCAAATGGATTAAACTACCCAATTATTTTTTTTTTAACCCTTAACATTTTGCTACCACTACTGAGAATGTGCTTCTATTAATCGCTTTTGGCCTCCTAAGTCCAAGTTAACTAAAAAAACATTTTTGTTTTCCCTGTCAAACATTTTTCAAAATACCATGAAATGTTTTAGGAAAATAAATGTGTTTGTAAGATTTTACTACCATTAGATCTATTGTTGCATGTAACCTATCCAGATGACAGATTGGATTTTATAGCCATTTTATTTTGTTAAACTACAGCTCTTAATCTCAGCTAAATTGTTATTTACAATAAAAATTAGTTTGGGCCACTAGTGATAGGAAAAGAATCTACCTAGCATAAGAATACAATTAAACTTTCGTTAGCAGTTTGATCTAAAAGCTGGCAGTGAAAACTTAGGACCTGCACTAGAACAGCTCTCAGCACTGTGAGAGTGGCCACAACACAGTGGCCATTTCACCTAGAAAGAATGAAAAGTGAATGGGCATTAAACAATCATTGAATAGAATTGCTAGAGGGCAAAAGTGGCATCAGGATTTCATTAAGATTAATTAACATTTTCTTCTTTTCACTACCCTTGTAATTTTAATTCATTGGCTCTTTACATTTTCAGGTTGTTGTTTTGTGGTTTTTTTTTTTTTTACCTATTACCTTTGATGCATTAACTCCTTAAATCTTGAATAATAGAACTTAAGTTCAGAAGCACAGACTGTACACTTTCCAGGGTATGTATCCCAGAATGAATGCACTGTTATTCATCCGCTCAAGACTATTTTCTCCTCTGTGTATTAGAAATAAGGCATTTGAATTTACCATCGTTGAAACATCCCAAGCTGACATGAAAAAACTACTTAACATAAAATGAGTGTTTCTCTAACTCTGCTAACACTGCCAGGTTTTGATTCCATTTATGATTCCAGAGATACCCATTACAGACAAATTTTTGGTACTTGGTACTAGGGGATAAACTTTTGTACTTCCATTTAATTTTACAGTTACTTGAGATGGAGTAGTGAATATGAAAATGTTTAATTGTTTCATTTTGTGATATCCAGTGGGTTTTGGTATTTTATTTTATTATTTTATTTTATTTTGTCTCTTAGTTGCCTGTATTGCTGTTCATCTGCATCCTCATTTGATATTTTTGGAAGGGGTGAAAATGATTACTCGAGCTGTGCTAGCTAAACAGTTTAAAGAGGACAGATTGCAGCTGTGATGTAGACAATAACAGGAACGAGAGAATAAACACTAGGGAGCAGTTGGCATGGATATATAAGGCTTTAACTAGATAGTCACTTGCTCTTCCTCCAAAGAAGAGGAAAAATTATGTAGAGAAAGTGGGAGGGAAAAAAACCAATGAAAATAAGGAACACAGTATGCATGTTCTGTTTGGTTTCTGTTCTGGTTTTGCAAGAGTCACAATCATAAATTATAGTTAGCTTTTCAATCACTTTTATGCTACAATTTTTCAGTTGTTTAAAAATGAAAGTTCCCTTCACTTGGAAAATTTAGCCCCTTAAGTCCTCCCTTAGAAGGCAGATATATTTAAGGGAAAGTCTCATATTCTTCTGAAGAATTTACACATCTTTATACTATTAACCCCTTAATTTCCTCAGCTTCTTGTTTAACACTGGAACTGTCCTTTGCCCTTTATTCCTGAGAGTTTCATGGAAATAAAAAATATAATTCTTTCCATTTTCTTGTGCTTAAAGCCTTATTGCATTAAGTACAATGGCAATGTTAGTGATACTTTTACAAATTAATATTAAGAGAATAATAATAGCTAAGTATGACTTCCTTTCTCCCATTCCAACAAAGAAAGCCACATATTTTGTCTTTATGTGAGTTTTACTAATGGGGAATGCAAAGGTTGATTAGAAAGCAAAGCTGACTTCACATTAAAATTAGGTTAAAACCTGACAACTCAGTCCTTATGGCACTTAAGGTTATTGGTTCTGCAAGCTTGTTCTAATATAATAAAACTGTCACTTTCCTCATGCAGAAATCCAGACCCTGTGACATTTCTGTTGACAGCTTACTCTAAAACAGCAACTGAAAATTGATGATCAACAAGAGGCGGCCTCTTAATTGCCATTCGAATGAGTGGAACATCTTCTGCCTGAACAGTTTAAAAATATCTAATGATGATAAATACAAAATAATGCACCCCACTGTGTTGAATCATGTAAAGCAAACCATTTCATTGTATGCATTGTCAGAGATTAGCCAGAGCAGGATATTTTCTAATGGAAGACATGCTTGGAACTGAGGGCAACCATGATGGCAATATCTTCACTGTCAGGGTAGAGTCCCATAGCACCAGAGAAAGGCCAACGGGAGGGTACAGGGATTGTAACAAGTCCTACTACCAGTCCAGCAAGCATCATTCAAAAGCAATATAACAAGTGAAATCCAAGAACAATCCAGGAAACAGAAATTTCAGACACAAGGTGAGAGGCAAGCCCATTTTCAATGTAGTCAGAGCAGGAATATGGATAGGGTTGAATAGATTCTTTCTGAGAGACAGCTACTGAAATTACCTGGCAACATTTTAATACAAGTGCTTTCTTATGCAGTGTGTAATTCAACTGCAGAAAATATTGTCACCTAATTTAATGGAGGCCAAGTACTGTATGTTCAGAGAAGATTTAGGTGACTTCTAAGTCCACCAGTAGCTATTATAATTGTGGCAGTTGGATCACTTGGTCCTTATATTCCAAATAGTTGATTGCTGTACTGGAATACTGGAGAAAAGATCACTCTACCTACTCTTTCTGAAAACATTTACCTTTGTGAGCACGATGCCTTGTATTGATCCTTAATTTTCTTACAACACCTTTGTCATCTTTCAAAAGAAAGTATTTGTGTTGGAATCATCATTATGTCTTTCATATCCTCGACATTATAAAATGCAGACAGAGAATAAATATGTATAGGCAATTGTCACAGTTTGAACCTAGACAATAACAAGGGACCATGAAGCCACTCACTCCCCCTCCCCCACTTTGACATGGTGAGGAGGAAAATCCACCTAAGACCTCATGGGTCAAGACAAAGACTGTGAGTTTTCTACTCAGCAATTGTGGTCACAGGCAAAACAGACTCAACTTGGGGAAAAAAATAAATTTAATTTATCATTAATCAAATCAAAACAGGGCAAAGATAAAAATCAGAGCTTAAATTCTTTAGCTCACCCCTTCTTTTTTTCCAATATCTATACATCGTCCGCCAGAATGGTAGAGGGGAACAGGGAGTGGGGTTCATAGTGTGTTCATCACAGATTATTTTCTGCCATTTTTTCATCCTCAGGGAGGAGGATTCCTCACAGTCTTCCCCTGCTCCAACATGTGGTCTCTCCCATGGGACAAAGTCCTTCACAAACTCCTCCAGTGCGAGTCCCTCTCACGAGGCACAGTAGTGAACTGCTGCAGGATGCGCTGCCCACAGAGCCATGGACAGTCACAGCTTTGGGTACAGTCACCTCCCCTGGCATGGGGTCCTCCACTGGCTGCAGGTCTGCAGCTGCTCCGGGAGGATCCTTCACAGACTGCCTCACAACTGCTCCACCCTGATCCTTCAGGGACTTCACCATCGTGCTTCTCCATGGGTTGCATGGACAGCCTGTCATCCCACCACAGAATGTAGAGCCACTTCTATTCAAGGCACCTTCAGCCTCTCCTTCCTCACTGACCTTGGTCCCTCTGCTCCTGTATTGCTCCCTTCTGGTGTTGCTCTCTCTCCTGGTGTTTCTCTCTTTCTCCTCTGCCCTGAGATCTCATCACCAAGTGTTTTCACCATCTTGAATATGTTATTCACAGAGGAGCACATCCACTGTCACAGACAGCCTCAACATTAGCCAGAGGCGGAGCCATATATTTTGGAGCCAGGAGAGCTCTCAGCAGCATCTTGTAGGTGCCACCCCTGGGGCACTTACCCTGATACCAAAAATGGTGCCACATCAACCCAGAACAATGAAGTCAAGAAAGCAGACCTCAAAAAGAAAGATTTTAAAGCTATCTACCAAATTCTCACAAAATTGTTTGAAGCAGCCTAGACAACACAACCATAGTTGTACGTAAGGATTAAGCAATATTTACACTAAAAATTTGCAAGGTTAAACTAAAAAGTTGTTAAGAGAATTTCCAAGAGAGTCTGAATAGAATAAAACCTAGGGTTAAATCTAAGTACTCAAAGAAAATCCAACTACTTCATTAATTAGCAAAGAAAATCCAACTACTTCACTAATTAGTTTTGACCTTCCAATAAGTATGAAACAATTGAAGCTGGCGGAGTGTTCAGGCTACTGTATGGCCAAGGCAAAATATTAGACAAAATCCAAAAGAAATGACCAGGCATCTGAAGTAATGCATTGAATACAAAAACATATCAAACTTAATTTTCACAGTGCCACTGAAAGAAGATAAGCCAAAATGTATGAAGCAACTCAGCAGAACATTACTGTCTGTTCCAGGAAACATTCATAGCAAATTGATATTACAGCAAAGGAAATCTAAGAGATAAAAAGAAGCTAAGAATTGACTCTACAGATGTCAGAGTAAGGATGTTTTATGCTGAATAAATGCATTTTTTTAGAGAGTCCTAGAAAAATATACTGAAATGCAAAATGCTAATTGCTGTTAACCTTTGTTATTATGAAAAATGGTGTTATTCTAGAAGAAAATGCACAGAGGTTAATGGCTGTGTGTGGAATGTACATGAAGTCAGTGAGAATGGTGGGTTAACTTTGGCTAACAATGAAATGTCTACCCAGACACTCACTTTATCCCTCAGTGGAATGTGGGAGAAAATAGGATGGCCAAGCATGTTCATGGTCAGAGATAAAGGCAGGGAGATCAGTTACCAAATACTATTGCAGACAAAGCAGACTTGTCTTGTGGAAAATTAATGTATTGCAAGTTAAAATAAATATTTTATTACTGATTTGCATAGTGTGAAACTACCAAGACCTTGCCATCTACACACAATTCAGCAAAAAAGAAAGTGTGTTAAGGCAGCATGCTTTGTCTACTCTTGAGCAATAAACAATATATTATTTATTGACAATAATGAAAAGCAAATCATGCAATTGTTCTTATTTGTTGACTACATTGTGAGAACAAAGCCTGAAGGACAAAATATGGAATGCCTCAGATTTTAAGTCAGAAATTTAAAGACATAGATACTGAAAGCAAATATTGAATAAATCTCTCCCCATTTCTGCACTTGTAAAAAGCACAAAGGGTAGCCCTTAAGAGATAGAAATAAAGTAATCTCAGTAATAAGTAATCTCTAGTGAACAATTTCACATGTGAAACCTGTGAACAGAAACCTATCCGACAGTAACAGTTCTGGAGGCAAACCTCCATGTTTTTTATTTGTGAAGACAAAAAAAAAATTATAATTGTATAGAATAGGTTACAAAACTAGACAAATAGAAAAGAGTCAGGAACTTTTCCATTGCTATATTTCTATTATGGAAAAATGGATAAAATTATTTGGAATAGTCTGAAGAATAAATGCAGAAGAGTTTTTACCACTCCAAACACTGTAAGAGTGAGCAATGAATAGAATCACAGAATGGTTGAGATTGGAAGGGAGCTCTGCTCAAACAGTCGTCTAAAGCCAGGCTATTCAGAAGGCTTTTAGATGTACCAGTGGATGAGGAGAACACAAAACTTCTAGACAACCTGAAAGACAGTTAGTTAGGAATCAAGCAGAAAAATAGTTAAAATATTTAAGGATTAATTTTTTTTTAAAGGCTAAAGTTGTATTTTTTTTTCACAGAACTGAAGATCTAATAAGAAAATATCAACTTACAATATTAAGGTTATATTTTTTTAATTAAGTAATTAAAAATGATGATATCTTGTTTTCATTAAAAAGTTTACATATCCGGTTAAATGTCCTCTAGGAACTGTTGAACATCCAGAATGCTAAGAGCTGTGTACTGTGCAGTACCAGTAGGGTAGTATATGACTAAGTTTCTTGAATCTACAGCTATCCCCCAAAGAATCTTATTTCAGTTCCACCTTTTTTCTGTGATGAAAAATCTTTCATCACTGAACCAACCACTTTTGCTCAGGAAGAACAGATCTCTCTCATACGTGACTTATGAGGACGGATTTTTTTCAGGTATTTTCTTATATTCACATACCACATTAAATCCTTTTCTGAAATTAGAATTAATTCAAGTCCTTTCATCAATAAATCAAAGTTTAAGACACATCTTTCTGTCTTAAATTTCCAAACAGAGTTAAGAACTACATCATGCTAAAAGCCCTGGGTAATTAAGAATTACCCCCACTAGAGATAAACCTCTAACAAAATGCCTTCTGATCCTGTAATAACACAATGAGCAAGGGATAAAGTTTGACTTCTTCATTACTAGTAGTAGATATTTGAACTTCTATTTCAGGCTATTAAATATCATGTTCTTAGCAGAGGACAAACAGGACACATCTGGACTTCACAGTGAATGATTTGGATACCGTCTATTAGCAAGCTGCCCCATGGACAAAGGAGACACCATATTTTATGTATTTTGTCAGACATGATCTCGAATGAAATCAAGAATAGCAGTCACGCACCTGTGATAAGATGCATTTCTATTAGAAGATTGGGATAATGAGTTCTCATCATCTATGAAAAGTTCCATTATCTGGTGACTAAACAGCACATTACCAGTGAAATAAAAAATTATCAAAATGAACTCATCTTAATTTAGCCTGAAAAGGTTATCATCAAGTGTATTTCCAGATGGGAAGACCTTTTAAAAAGTTTATAAAAGAAAACAAATTATTTTGTGAAACATTATAGGGATCTGGTATACTAAGTCTAAAAGCTCTAAGCAAGGTGTCAGAAATATTTCACAGTACTAAAAATCACTGTATATGAATTGAACATCAGTGGGATGATTGAAAGTAGCTATGTTCCTAAGCAACATGTTATGCAGAATATGATTTGTTGGATTTCACTGCTCTGTTGCTTCAGTGACCCCAGAATACCACTCCTCCTTACAATAGGACTGCCATTTCAAGGAGACAAGGACTGAAAAGCAAGGCATTCTCTAGTAGGAAAAATACTCCATTATCCTCATCTATTCTGTAACCTTACTAAGAGGTTTTATGTGTAGTACTTTCTTTTACAGTCTAAACACTGTAACTTTCTAATTTCTTAAATATTGGAATTAAAACCAGAAAGCTGTAATGTAAGTAGAACTGGAAGGGGTGAAATTTTTTCTTTCTTTGTCTATATAACTGCAAACACTGTTGCCTCAATGACAGAAAATCTGGGAAATTAAGTATTCATTCTGTAAATCTACTTATATCTCAGGTTTTCTGAGATATTTTATCTTCATCTCTAAAATTTATTTCCTTGTTTTAATTTTTTTTTTTGCAACTACTCAATCCATAGTTGTCTTCTACACAAAATATGCCACTAATGAATGAAATTAAATTTCACGTCTAGAAAGCTGCCTTCTATCCACTTGATCTGCAGCCTGTACTGCTACATGAGGCTCTGCCTTCCTTGGTGGAAAATTTGGCAGTTACCTTTTCTGACCTTCATGGCCTTTCTGTCAGCCATTTTGCTACCAAGGTTGTATTGTATGGATTATCTGGCTCATTGTTTGTAGATAAGTTTTGGCAACATCTAGTGTACACTAGCAGTTCATGGGGGGGATTGTAAAAATGACCCAGTCTTGGATTGCCTTGAGACTCATCAGAAACAACACATGGCTGCGTAGATAGTTAAATCCTGAGTTGTCTGATAAATCATAGACCAAATTAGGTGGTTCTGCATCTTTTAAAAGAACTAAAACCTGAGATGAGCCTTGAAATCCCTCAACAAATAATATGCCCTGAGTGATCCACATACCACATGGGTTCTGGATTAGCTTCAGTTTTTTGATTGTAATAGAGAAGCATGGATGTGATTCCCACTTAGCACCCAGTGATTAAGCTATCTGCATGTCTCATCTCATCTTAATGTAAAGATGGATGCCATTCATTTGCTTGGCAATAGAAATTATTGACAATATTTCTTACTTCTAAGGACATCATATAGAAGCTTTCAAGACTGCAATCCTAGTGAAGCTTTCCACAGACAGGACCTGAACACTGCACCACTCCCTGATTGAAAGTCCATCTGGTGCTAAATAACTCAGACTTCCAAACTGTAAAGGCACGTGTTTATCTATGCTATCTTCTTTTTCTTTCTAATTTTATCTCAAAAAAATGGTATTATCAATATATTATATTATTATTATATATTGGGTTCTGAGTGTCTTTTGCAGTGGAATCCACAACAACTTGGCATATTGCTATATTAAATATTTAGCTTTGAAAAATCTAAAAGTATGGACAATGTATATACACCAACATAGAGCTAGATTTTGTGGTATCAGAACTGATGATGACCACTCAGTTTGTGATGTGGGAGACTGCATTAGAATACAGGGCTAACAAGGCAACTCATTTAAATTATCTCTTGTAGGTTTTGCTAGAGTTTGTATGGGCAATACAAACATCTATATATTAGACACCAAAGCAACTTCTCCAAGCCATCTCAGATGCTAACTTGATGGCTGCATGTCAAAATCAGCTTATCATCTGTGGTACAGAGACTTTCCAGATATTTTGTAAAATCACAGAATCATCAAAGTTGGAAAAGACCTTTAAGATCATCAAGTCCAACTGTCCACCTTACAACCCTTACTCACTAAACCATCCACTGTAGCACCTCGTCTACCCATCTTTTGAACACCTCCAGCAATGGTGCCTCCACCACCTCCCTGGAAAGCCTGTTCCAATGTTTAACCACTCCTTCTGTGAAGAAATTTTTTCTAATATCCAACCTGAACCTCCACCAGTGGGGCTTGACACCTTTTGCTCCTGTCCTATCACTGGTCGCCAGGAAGAAGAGGCCAACATCTGTCTCACTACAACCTCTAGGTTTCTAACTATAAATTATCTTCACCACTCCCCTATCTAAACCACTTTAAATCCAGTCTAAAGATACTGAAGGCATAATCATATTTATAAAAATTAATTCTAATAAATACTATATGGTACATTATATGATATAAAAAGAGCTTATTTTCTATAGCACAAGGAATCATATTAAAAATTGAGGAAGCTGAACTCAAAATTTTTGAAGAATGAATCTGGAACTTATAGGTAAACTTTCTTATAGAGAAAAATCGCTTCTAACAAAACTCAAGTAGGGGAATTTTAACCACTTACCATCAACCTAAACATAGAATTCAGAATTAAATGTTCAGATTGACAGTGAAGTTTTTAGCTTTCTAGAAAGTAATTTAGTTTTTCAGTTACATGAGCTTTTGAAGGTAAAACTTTAATATGTAATGAAACCCAAAACCTTCCAAAAGTTCTTTCATGAATGTATCCAAAACTACAAATATCCGGCAATGGATATTTTTTTTTTATTATTTATTTCTTGACTGGTGAAAGTGTCAACTGACTGTTCAGAGTAAATGTGTTTCTGTGGGTAAATTACTGTTTGAAAGATTTAGCTGTGGTTCCCTTGTTTCTGCTATAGAATCAAATGACCTAGCTACTTAAAGGCCTCATGACCACCTGATCAAATGCTCCCAGGTTCAAGGTGGGGAGGTGAGGATACATAGTGGGAGGCTAATTTTAACCTGCCGTTTGGGAGCATGTAAAAAAGTATAGAGAAAAATTCCAGAACAAGGTTATCCAGGAAAAAATATTTCAGTAGAGAAATCACAGCAGTAAATGTTTGTGTTAAGTGGTCACATTAAGACAGCCTACAAAAATTCCTGATGGCAATTATAGCCTGTGCATGGATCCAAAGAACTCTGGCACCCTGAAGCAAGTTGCAAATAACTCTAGTAAGACACCATGAAGCAGAAATGTCTGATATCTATAACATAGAAAGGCTTTAAATGTGCTGTTGATATGCTTAGAAGGGCACTTAAAATACCTCTTTTTTTCCTTATTATTGTGTTACTTTGTTGTTGCTTCTTTCATGCAAGTAAAAATATTGACCAGAAAACTAAATAAAAATAAACTAGATCAATAAATCCATTTAAATTAAATTTAGAGATCTGGTTACGTTTAAAAGATAAGTTCTAAATCCAATCAATTCTTCAAGATAATTCCCTTAGCATAGGGACTAGACTAACAACTAAAGTAGTATGAAAGAGACAAAGCTGTAAATCTCTGTTGATGATACTGTTACCAAAAGAGACCACAGCACTATAACATAAATAATCTCAGTGAAATCACAAAATTTGAAACACATTTTGCTTAAGCAAAGTTGGAAAACACTACAAAGTCTTCCAAAGGAGCGTGATATGACATCGTAAAAACACCAACAGATTCTTAGTTTTACACTCTAAGGTCACTCAGCAAAATCTACTCCAAGTGTAAGTAGTTGTGGTGTAGATTTAATTGTTTTCAGTAGTCAGGTAAAAGAAACACTTGTCCTTTACCTATCAGGTATGATATGGCTTTTTTTAAGTGGCTGCATTGGGAGAGATGCTAAGCAGAGAGGGGAAAAAAATCTAATTTAGCAAATAGATAATATAACTGCAACATGATCAGAAAGAAAGACATGAAAGAAACAACATGAAAATAATAGTAGAAAGTAAGGGTTTTAAATGAATTTAAGATCAAGAAAGAACACTATGCAAATCTAAATTGCACAAGAAAACAGAAAGCCACATATTCTGCTAGAGAGGTTACTGAACAACGTATTTCACAACAACCATCAACACAATTTATATTAAAATTGAGAAGGCTGTATATGTATATAGAGACAAAAAAATTAACAGGCTAGAGACAGAGAGATTAAAAGGCTCCAATAACAAAGCAAGCAAGGAAATTTACATCAAAGAGCAGTGCCAAATATTTTATTGACATTATCCTAATTTATAACTAAGAAAAATGTGAAATGTAGTGAGGGATGTTAAAATAAAAACATTCCTCTATCACAAAACTGAACTGTAACTAGTTTTGTTTCCTTTACAACCCTGAGATATCTTCTTTCTTTTACATGTTCGTGAATTCATTAAGGGTTGCAAGTTGAGCATTGAGATGTCATGATAAAATTAGCCATCTTCATTTTATATTTTTTGAAAAATTTTGAAAATTTGAAAGGAAATATAGAAATGGAAATTGTTTATGCATATGCCAACACAGCTGCTGAGTATGTCTACATCTTCCCTATAAAGCCATTCAAGACAATGAAAGTATAAAAGAGGGCAGTAACTCTTTTATACTGGATTCTCAAACAGCCATTCCTATGATTCATGTGGATAAAATCTGTAGCCAGCCACACAAGAATGTTACATAAAACAGGAAGGGCTGAATGTCAAGCCCATAAGATCTTTCACAACTTTCCCAATGGAAACATATTCTGCAATTAGCAGAATTATTAGTTAGGATATGTTGCAGACAATCCTTTCCTGGACCATGGTGTTTTGAGGTCCAGTAGGTGTTCGTGCCAAGGTATAAGAACAGTACTCTGATAGTTGCCTTTAGATTCAGTTAGCCTAGCTTGGTGCTAACGCTCCGGACTCGACTAGCCTCCTCCTCAGACTGCTCAGGAGTGAGCTCCAAGGTGAAATTAAAGAAAGAGCTGATCTTTTGCTCCATGTTAGCTCCTGGGCACGTTGCCCGCATTCTCCACCAGATGTTGCAGACAATCCTTTCCTGGACCACGGTGTTTTGAGGTCCAGTAGGTGTTCTTGCCAAGGTGTAAGAACATTACTCTGATACCTGCCTTTAGATACAGTTAGCCTACCTTAGTGCTAACGCTCCGGACTCAACTAGCCTCCTCCTCAGACTGCTCAGGAGTGAGATCCAGTTAAGGCAGCGGTAGCCCGTCTGACTCCAGATCAGAAGGCTGTGTGTTCAAATCACAGGATCACCAAAAAAATAGGAGACTGGTCAGCCTCCTCCTCAGACTGCTCAGAAGTCAGCCAAGCTCACCTCTGGAAGCCCACCTTTTATTGGTCCCCAATTCTGCTCATGCGCAGTTGGGGCCAGCCCTAATTGGGCACAGGTGGGCTTAACAGGAGCTCTTGCCTTCCTCCTCCTAACTGGCAACAGCTGATTGTCTTTACATGATTGCCTCTATAAGGATAGCTTATATCTAAATTGTTCCAAACTGAACTACCACAGACAAATTGTGGGGAGAAGCATTTAGAGAGTCATGGTGAAACATCTGTCCCTAATACCTTTCTCTGATTTTTTTTTTGGGTGGGAATGGGCGGGTTTAGAATTTTTGCAGCTGCTTCCTCATATAGTTACATCCTTGTCTAAAAATCAGTTCACTTTAAATTACATCCAGAGAAAAGAACACTTCCCTACCAGAGAAACTAAAAGACTTGAATAATCAAGACCTGTCACCAGACTGTTATATTTTGACACACAACATTTTTTGTCATTTTCTAGAATCAGAGAATCAGAGAATTTTCAGAGTGTGAAGGGACTTTTAAGATCACCTTGTTCCATCCCCCCTGCCATGGGCAGGGACACCTCCCAGTAGATCAGGTTGCTCAGAGCCTCGTCCAGCCTGGCCTTAAAAAATTCTAGGGATGGGGCTTCCACCACCTCTCTGGCCAACCTGTTCCAGAGCCTCACCACCCTCGTGGTGAAGAACTTCTTCCTAATTTCCAATCTAAATTGACCTTTCTCTTGTTTGAATCCATTCCCCCAGTCCTATCACTACCTGACATCCTAAAAAGTCCATTGCCAGCTTTCTGGTAGGCCCCCTTCAGATACTGGAAGGCTACAATAAGGTCTAGTTAGAGCCTCAAAGCCTTTTTTCCAGACTGAACCACCCCAACTCTCTCAGTTTCTCTTCATAGGAAGGGTGCTTCAGCCCTCTGATCATCCTCGTGGCCCTTCTCTGGACACACTCCAGCACATCCATGTCCTTCCTGTAATAGGGGCTGCAGAACTGGATGCAGTACTCCAGGTGGGGTCTCACAAGAGTGGAGTAGAGGGGGAGAATCCCCTCCCTGGACCTACTGTCCACTTCTCTTGATGCAGCCAAGGATCCTGCTGGCTTTTTGGGCTGCAAGTGTACACTGAAGGCTCATATATAACTACTTTTCCACCAGCACTCCCAAGTCCTTTTCTTCTTGTCTGTTGATGCTGTGACCTTTTAATAGAAGGTCATTAGTTTTGTCAGGCATGATTTGCCCTTGGTGAAGCTGTGTGGATTATAACAAATCACCTCTTTGTTATTCTTCTGCTTCAGAAGTCCCTTCAGGAGGATCTGCCCCATGATCTTACCAGGAGCAGAGGTGAGACTGATTGGCCTGTACTTCCCTGGTTCATCCTCCTTTTCCTTTTTGAAAATGGGGGTTGTATTTCCCCTTTTCCAGTCACTGGGGACTCCACCAGACTGCCACAATTTTTGGAATATAATAGACAGCATTTTAGCTATCACATCCACCAGTTCCCTCAGTATCTGTGGTGTATCAGATCCCATGGACTTGTACACTTTCAGGTTCTTCAGATGGTCACAAACCTGATCTTCACTTACAATTGGAAGTTCTTCCTTCCAACCCTTGCCGTTGTCTTCTGTGATTCTGGGAGTGTGACTGAAGCCCTTCCCTGTGAAGACTGAGGTAAAGTCATTGAGAACTTGTCACATGTTACCAGTTCTCCCGTTCCCCTTCTGAGGTGGCCCACACCTTCCCTGGTCTTTCTTTTTGCTGCTAATATACCTACAGAAATTTTTGCTATTCTCCCTGATCTCCCAAAATATATTTAGTTCTAACTGAGCTTTAGCTTTTCTAACAAGGTCTCTTGCTGCTTGGACAGCTTCCTTATACGTCCTCCCTTCTAGCTGTCTTTTCTTCCATTCCTTGTAGAGTTTATTTTTGTGCAATTGTGTGTCCAGAAGCTACTTGTTCAAAACAACAACAACAAAAACTAACCAAAAAACCAACCAACCAACCAAACAAACAAAAAAAAAAAAAAACAAAAAACCCCAAACTATGTTTGTTTTAAAAGCAGACCTGTCAATCAAAAAGTGAACAACAAATAGCAAACATGATTAAGGAACATTAAGAAAAAAACTATGTCCCTAAATCATCAAGAGTAAAAGGCATCAGAGTAAAATGTATGCAAAGAGATGGTCATTGGCTATTTAACATCTTTGACTGGCTGAAATAAAGTGTTACTGGGTCTTGGGAAGTTACAAAATACTCATGTTGCTCCTCTCAAATATTCAGTGTCCTTGAAAGGACAAGAAGGGAGGTGATAGGAAGCCATACAGAATGCATGTGAGGAGAAAATGTAGGACTGCATGACACCAAGAGTTCCAATCAAGGCAGGCTGTCCACGGAACAGAAGGCATTTCCCTTTCTGGGTTCAGTGTGCATAAATGGTAGCTGAAAAGAGCACTTCAGAAAATAGGGTCTGTGAAAACAAAAACAGTTAGAAAGAGAAGGACTAACAATACATTAAAATACCAACAGATGTGCTGTGGTATGAAAAAGAAGGTGGAACAGTTTGGATAACGTGCTGCAAAAGAGAATGTTAGTCTGATGGAAAGAATTACTAGTTGAGGAACATATGTATTCTTATCTCAAGGCCAGACATATTATTTCACATCCACGGTGCAAGCCAATTGCAGCATTTATACTAGAAGTGTTCCCTCCTTGCAAGAAAAAACTACTGCTGAGAATCAATAACAGTGTTTACCACCTATAATAAAATTACAAATTACAAAATTATGTTAGCTATCTGTGAGTTTGTCAGTACAAAAATGGCTGTCAAATTTTATCTTCTGCAGCACCAAAAATGGTTCTTTATCAAGAAATAAAAATGTCACCGTCTTAAAAATAATAGAATAAAGAAAGTGCTTTTGTTTCACTGTTAATGAGCCAAACATTGTAAGTATGCAACAGTGATTCGGAGCAAAATTGTGCCTTCGTAGGAAGTTTCCTAGTTAGTAGTTAATTCCAATAACCATTTTACAAATCATCAGCCCTGCTCTTGCTAGTAAAGATTCAACAGCATCCTCTTCTACATGCTGTTATGCACAACAGTCCTGCTTTAATCACAAATTTGTAATGCTACAATAGTAATGCTACAGTTTTAACCACAAGGTCACATGGAATGCATCTGATCTTCCATGCCCTTGCTTTAAATCTAATGAGATGTATCTATAAACTGTATTTTCTACCAAATACAGAAACAACAGAAACCTATTAAAATATTAACTTTCATTCTGTAAGCTTGAAGATTTTGCTTTCTGAGAATACGTACTTCCAGAGTTTGAAATACTGTCAAAATGTTAGTAACATTTATAGAAAAAATTTAGTTTTGAAGTGGTGAGTTGTTCCTGTGTGTTATTCCCCTCTGCTGTTTGTGCTGCATATCTGCACCCTAGTGGCTAGGTTTTGGCAGTTTCAGAGAAATCACTTAAGAACTCTAAAAGCCAAATGAAACCTGTTCATAGTACTGTGCACAGATTTCAGCCTATTGCCCTTCTTTCTCTTTAGAAATACTCTGAAATTATAATTTCTGAATTTTTTCTTAGCTAATATATGTTCCAAATTATTCACAACAGGGTGTAAAAAACTGATTTGACTGTTCATATTTTTTTAAGAATCACTATCATGTAATCCGCAGTGTGAAATTTATACCATTCTGATCATGTCCTATGACTATAATATTTTAGATTTACTATGGTACTAGTTTAGTTCAGCCTGTGGAGACTTATTTCTCTGCTGCTAATGTCATGTTAATCATAACAGATATTCCTGAAAACATGTGTCCGTAACTGACACTCAACTCAGCATTTAGAATAAGGTCAAGCAGAAACATGGAAGAAGGGGATGAATTGCTCTATTCAAACACTTTGTTACGGTAACTACATTTCTAACTTGTCTCTTTAAGGTCTCATTATTAGTTCCTAGAAAAATTTTATCCCTAGCAAGTGTTTATTGCAAAATACTTTTATGGTCAACTTTGTTTCAGTGTTCTCTGAAACATCTCTTCATTGTAGTGAAATTACTTTCAGAACGACAATAAGTTTAAATATCTCTACTCTTTCTACACTGAGTATGCAAAAAAAAAATTTCAAAAGGAAATTTTTACTTAATAGTAAAACTATCTGAATAGCACGCTGCCAAAGTAAGAGATCGGTGTAAGAGAAGAAAATGAAACAGAATCACTTTCTAAGTATTATACAACGTAAATCTGTAATCATTCATCTACAAAACCAACTATCCACTTTATCCTAAAAAACAGATACTAGCATAGTATATGATGTCCTAATTAGATGGGTGAATGCAGGGGATACCTGCCTGCAGACAAATCAGCAAAGTAACTGTTAGAACTCACTGAGCTTCTGAAAAAAATACACGTTTTAATCAATATCAATAAAGGTAACTAAAAATAAGATTTTTCATTTTTACTCTTTCATTTTACAATCACAGCAACACTAACCGAGTTATCTGAGTTCATGTTTGGGTGACAGTATGTGTCTAAAGATATCTTTGAGGAACCAAGAGGATGGACGCAGTTTCAGGTGTTGAACACTAATAGTTCCCAATTGACTTTCATGGGAGACATATGCATTCTACAGCCCTATAAATAGGTCACCTTTTCAGTACTTAGGCAAGAATTAGCATCCTCGATTTAGCTGTTTAATGTAATAGCAAGAGCAGACTACCAAACAGCATAAATCTCTTTAACTGTGAGATCTTGTTTCTAAGTTATGAGAAGCAATTCAAATACCAAATAGAGTGTTTCATCAGAAAAAAACCCCACATAAAAATCATGGTTGTATGTACTACAGAAAGTCACTGGTCTTGGCTGCAAACCAACTAATCTATTTATCCTAAACCCCAAACTTTTAGCTATGGTGTTCAAACACAGATGAATGCAGAAGAAGCCTGTGTGAATAAGTCTATCCACTTCAATCACTTCTCTATCTGATTCATGAGGCTGTAAGAGGTCAGATTCCTCAGAACGTAACCTGAATGACAGCCAAATGCAGATAACGAATCGGCATATCTGGGCAACCACCCAGCAAGTGGGTGGCTTCCCCTTGTGCTTGTGGAGTATCACTGTTTTTTAATGAGGTTTGAGTCAGAACTTAGAGGTCGTAATTATATAGCAGTGTAGTGATTTTATTGACTGAGAAGGGAAGCTAAATAAAAGCAAATTTATTTATACAAAATAGAAAAACTTCAAGACCAGCTAAGCAAAAAATAATTTCAGAGTATAATGTCAACCTAATTATAAAAGTATACAGTGAAAGTGAAGATTTGCAAGTTAGGTGCTGAAATAGTCTTAGAAAGAAGATGCGGAGTTCTCACACTGTGGATGGTCCATTTATGCCAAACTAAAGAAAGCACAGATACATTTTTTTTTTCCAAAGGTAGATTTCTTTCTTTTTATCTTGTTGAAATGTAGAAAACTGAGTTTATATATTTTTCTTTTTTTTTTTCCAAAATGATCATATTTTATCACAATAAGAAAGCAGCATTTTACTCTAATTAAATTTGTTCCCCACCCCCATGTTCAGTTTGACAGTAAGTAAATAAAATGTAAAATGTTATTAAAACACAACTCTTACTCAGTAGGCATTTCATTAAATTTTCAGGATTTTTTTTATATTAGAAAACTCCTTGCTAAAACCATAGCCACAGTCAGAATAAAAGAGCTATTTTAATTTCTGTGGAAAAATGTTTGGGATATTTGTTTTGGAGTTATTTTGATTTATTCTTTTTTTATTTGTTTTTGTTAAGGTTTTTGTTTGGGGTTTTTTACATCTGACTCGAGAGGAACAGTGAAGAACGCTCAAGTAGAAGGAAGGTGTGTACATAGCTTTTAATTTTGACTGCTACTATTCCTAAACAGCTGAACTCAAGAAAGCTGCTTTATGAAATAAAGATCCCCAAATGCCTGGAATCTCAGCTGTACATACACACACACATATACAAACGTTTAAATTGTGGTGTCTTGTGTTGGATTTTTTTTCCCTACATCCCTTTTTGCAGTCCCCTATAAAACTGTTAACTAGTTGGGGGAAGGAAAATCCATTTCATGTCCACTTCTACAGGGGGAAACATATCCTGAAATATAAAGCAAGATATTGACATTGCATAGTTCTGACTGCTGTGCTATTTTCCACTGTGTTTTTAATCTTTAGACACTTTCTAACCTAATCTTTAGAGGTCAAGTTGCAGCCATCTCCCATCTCTATCTTCAATGTCAGCAATAAAGTAGATTAGGATCTTTGTTCCTTTAGCTCCTCAGTAAAACAGGAGCTAAAGTTTCACTGAAGACCTGGAAGGCCCATCTCCCAGCAACGTCTCAATTTTTTTTTCTGATGTTAATTCCTTTGAAGATCCATTCTCAATTACTTGAATGGTGTGCTTTTGGTCACTGTTTCTGTCAATAACCAGTTCAGAGTATCTCTGAGTATAGGTAAATGACAGTCTTTTTTCTCACTTATTTGTTGCACAGATGGTCATAAGAAATAATACAAACAATTTTGCAGTTCATCATAAGCATTTAGAGAGGAGAAATAGAAGATAAAAAGATAAAAAGATTTACGCAACTGAGATGGGTGAAGGTAAATTAAATAGGCAATTAAGCGTTTATTATTTATCCTAGTGAATTTTACCTGATGTCAACCCACTGTGAGAGAACAATCTGAAGCTGAACAATCTGAATCTGAACCACAAGTTTTGCATTTTTCACAGTTCATTTTAAGTGTCATCAGCCCTTTACAAGAAGTGGACTAGAAGTGTTTCTATTCTTGTCTAGACTAGAAGCCATCTATGATGAGAAAACCAAACATGAACCAAGAGACGTTGCCACTCAACAAAAGGAAAGATGGCCTGCATGAAACAATGATGTTTATCTTGTTTCAGTGTAGGATAATGGGTCTCAGTTGCTGGTCACTTCACAACATACAAGGAAGAAGAAATATCTGTTGCTCTTAGCTATCTATAGCTATCTAGCTCTCATATTCCAGCTCTCCCCTACACCTACTGACAGCTGGTCAAATTTTGCTGACAGAATGTGTTCAAGATTTGCTGCATAAGCTGATGGCTCTAGCATCATGACAGCACTACCTTTCTTGAAAACCGGTTAGGAAAAATATCTAAGTAATATATCATGAAGAAGAGTGCAGGCTACTGCAGTATATTACCTCTTTCTGCAATATGAAAGCATTCATTCAAATTTAATCATTGTGGTTTCCTTAATGTCACTGATGATGTTTACCCTAATGAAAACATACGTGAGAGAGAGACATTAATAGTCAGATCTAAAGTAGATGATCAAATGAAAAGCCCAGAAGAGTGAACTGTAGAGACTTCTTACTGAGAAATATGGATTGAGTTTTATTTCATATAAACATACTCAAAGAAAGGCAAAAGTTCAAAGTTAAAGAGACAACCTTAAAAGATTCAGGTGACAACCTTAAAAGATTCAGGTAACATCTGAATTCTGTGTCTTGGAATAAAATCACAGGAAATTTGAAAGATTGTCTAGACATGTCCTAGCATTCCAAATTGTGTGGAGGGAACTCTTAAGGATTTAATCTATTTTATTCTCCTTCCAGACACTTCAGCAACCTTTACTTGGACGGTTTTGCTCCTTCATGTCAAGTTTCCTTCTTTGTCCTTCTCTTTCTACACATTCCCTGAATTTTTTCTTCTAGACTATACAAACATCATTTCTTATGAGCAAAGATCCTCAACAAACTCTTGGGCAATTTTCAGCTACCTTAGGCAAAAACTTCATGACTTCTTAATTTATATCCCTATGTGGTGAACATGAAGATCAAAGTTAAAGCTAAAAAGCAACAGGAAACATATTCAGAGTGAATATGACAGCACACTTCACTGCTATAAATTAAATATATTAACAGTTCTTTAAAAATTAATAAGACCGTGAGTAAAACAAAAGACTAATGTACAAGTGCCATCAATGCTTTGTGGCTCTTAGCAAAGCCACCCAACTGCCTGTCACTTGTTTCAAATTCTAACTTTCATCACCTTTTTGTTGTCTTCTTTTATTTCCACTCCTGAGCCAGTGATGATTATATGAATTGAATTATTTTCCCCATGGAGCACTTGTTTGTGAGCAGCTGGCCTGCTCAGGAAGCAAAGTGCTTTCTGTTACCTTGCCTACCAGAAGCCTTGCTATTTTTCAATAACCAGAGCTTAGATCAACCACAGTTGCACACAGCTCTGAATTCATTGTTGTCAGTATGTGTGAAGTGTGGCATCCGTATCATCAGCTTGTTATAGATCCACCAGTGAGTAAGTTGTTCTCGGGTTCTTTCAACAGATACCTGGATAACATTAAAAATAATAAAAATAATAAATAAATAAATAAAAGTTAAGAGGTGGTTGCAATTGGACAGTTGCAATGATGTCTGGATTCAAAAGGTTCAGAAGTATTGTCTGCATTTTCTAAGTTTTATTACGGAAAAAACAAATTGAATTTCTGCGCATAGCGTGTGGAAGCACAGCAGAGTCTAATGTCTGCATCCAGGCCTAGAAATTTAACTTTATGATCAAGACATAGATTGGAGTTGTCATGAAAAACTCTTGTTTTGAAACTCTTGTCATGAAAAATAAATTCAATTAATATCTGCTAGCTTTTCTATAAAGTTCAATTCTTCTCTGCTATGGTTATCTACAGTAGGAAACTGGTTGCCTGTTATGGCCCCTTTTTCATTTCTAACACAATTCTTCCATAAAATCCATCTGATGGTAGAAGTAGTCAAATATATCTTTGGGGGTTTTTGCATTAAAATTTTTTTTTTTTCAGATTCTTACTGAGAGCATATTGGTAATTTTCAGTTTGATAGTGGCTTGCAGTTGTCTTAAGCAGGCTTAGCCAAACCCAGTGAAATTATTTAATTGTATTTAGCTTTGTTTCACACTACTGGAATAATGCAAAAGAAGAACTAAACCTGACCATATTTTTAAGATTTTAGAATTTGTTAACACATTATTTCTTAAAAATAAATGAAGTGATTCAGACTTGACTAGTTTCTGATCTATGATTTTCTAGTAGAAATTGTAAGAAGCTGGTGTTTATTCATGTCCCTTATACCAGCCTACAATAAACAGCTTGTAAGGTTTGTTTTGCTATTAAAAATGCTATGCCTTCAGTAGCAGCTTTTAACTCTGCAAAAGAATATTTTTAAGCCCTATAATATCTCCAAATTGAAAATAAATTTGTGTAAAATATATCAAAGAATTTTAAAAAGACAGAGTAAAGAATACACAGCTAGGATTCAGTCAGTTTTGTTAAATTTTGAAAGGGTATTGCTCACACCTATGAAAACTGCTAAAAAATCTCTAAATTTACAACTTCTGACAAGACTATAAGCTCAACCAGTAAATAAGCAAGTACGACAAAATACCTTCCCATATACTGTTGTCCACACATGATGATACAGTAGTTAGGTAACAAGTCTATATGTTAAAGAAATCTGCACTATCCACATAGTTCGAATAAATATAGATACAGGTAAAATACTTGGCCTTCTCATGTTCATCTAATAATATTTCTAAAATACTCAAGTAAATTTAGAGTGAAAATAGTAGTTACACTGGGAAGAAGACTGTCTAAGTCATTAAAGGTTTAAATAGCAATTAAATTGCATGGCTTCAGGAACAATTTTCTCTTTTTATCAGTAAGAAAACTAATGAAATTGCTTCCCTGTTTGGCAACTCGGTGAATCTGAGTTTCCTCTGCTGAGATACTGTGTTGAATGTTTCTTCTGAAAAAAAGATCATTGCATAAGTCTCAAACAAAACTGACTGCACTAGGGCCAGATTGGCTGCTGTTGTGAAGACTGATCAAGGCAGAACTGCCAAGTACATCTGTTCTTGTCACAGCAATTCCACTTGTTCAAGTTTCAGACTTAACTTAATAGGTTCTGAACACTGAGAAAATTCAGTGTCATTTTCCTGGTTTTGAGGAAATGAGGGCAAAACCCCAAAGAAAAATCTGACAACATCCAGTGGTAGAAGTTCCTTCAAGTGAAGAAGGATGCCAGGATACCTTAAGCAAACACAAGAACATACTCTTCCAGAAAAGAAGTAGTTGAATTCAGAGTCAATGCTTTAAAAATCAGATGTGGATGTAATGCTGTCAAGGGAAGGCTTTCACAAGCTTATAACAGAATCTCTGCATATACTGAATCCATATAATGCTGAAACTAGTTAAAAGAACTAGTTAGTACAAAAAAAAAAAAAAAAATTATTAATCCCAAACCCCACACTTAAGTTCAATGTCTTGGTTACTAGTGACTTAGGCTTCCATCTTAATGTTGTAAAACTGCGTAAGTGATTAGAGGTTGTATTAGGTTACTTAGTGTAAAAGACTATTTTCATTTGGAAAGCGTTTAGTGATAGGGATATGGCATTCTCTCTTAATTGTTTTTTATACAATTAAAGCTATAAGTCATCATAGTGATCTTTCAAACAATTCTAAACAAAGTATCTTGTTGAAATAAATTATAATTGAAATTTCAGTAGAACATTCCGGCAGTAATTTTGACCTAAATTTCAAAACCCAGAAGAAAAAGAGATACTAATATTAGAATCCCTGAAATGACTGTCTACATATTATCTCATAGCTAGGTGGAGCTAACCTGAGATAATAGGATGATGAGAAGCTGATTTTCAAGAAAAAAATCCCTCATGCATTCAAAGATTTACTGGTATGAAACATGATCTCTCTGGTTTTCCCATGGAATTCTCCTCATCATGCCATAAAGTAAAAGTTAACAAAGAGTAACAATTTTATGGGTATTAATAATTTTTCATTAAAAAAGAGGACAAAAGAGCACTTTATTGATAACACATTGTTCAGTACTAGAATTCTGTAGCAGTTAAAAAAAATTTAATGAGAAGGACTCTCTTATAAACTGACTCAAACTATCTAAACATATTTATGATAACACCCCAATGAACAGCAAGTTAGCTATAATTATTACCCACTGGAACTACAGCCTCAGTCAGCAGAAGTTTAATTCCTAGTCACTCTCCTACCTATATATTCCAGCATTTGAAGCATTTTTGTCCATTTGAGAAAGCATTTTCACGTATGTCATTTTCAACATGACCCATCAGTGTACATTTGCAGCCCAAAAAGCCAACCAGATCCTTGGCTGCATCAACAGAAGTGTGGCCAGAAGGTCAAGGAAGGTGATTCTCCCCCTCTACTCTGCTCTTGTGAGACCCCTCCTCGAGTACTGCGTCCACTTCTGGAGCCCCTATTACAGGAAGGACATGGATGTGCTGGAGTGTGTCCAGAGAAGGGCCACAAGGATGATCAGAGGGCTGGAGCACCTCTGCCATGAAGACAGACTGAGAGAATTGGGGTGGTTCAGTCTGGAGAGGAGAAGGCTCTAACTAGACCTTATTGTAGCCTTCCAGTATCTGAAAGGGTCCTACAAGAAAGCTGGTGGCGGACTTTTTAGGATGTCAGCTAGTGATAGGACTAGAGGAAATGGATTCAAACTAGAGGAGGGCCAACTTAGAATGGAAGTTAGGAAGAAGTTCTTCATCATGAAGGTGGTGAGACACTGGAATAGGTTGGCCAGAGAGGTGGTGAAAGTCCCCTCCCAGGAATTTTTTAAGGCCAGGCTGTATGGGGCTCTGAGCAACCTGATCTATTGGGAGGTGTCCCTGCAAACGCCCGGGGGATTGGAACTAGATGACCTCTGAGGTCCCTTCCCACCCTGAAAAGTCTATGATTCTATGACATATGTTGTCCCAAATGTCAGACATCAAAATGAGAATTGTTGGATATCTGGAAATATCCATGTCCTGCATCACAGTACAGCACCTTATTGCCATGGAGAATGTTAGGCCTGTCCTTGAAAAATTCTACAAGGGAGCTATTTGTAAGGGTCTCAAACCCAACTAAACACAAATCTTCATACTCTGAAATAGGAATCTTTCCACCTCATCATCCTCACTCAAACAAATTATTTTCTTCCAAAATAAGAAGAGTTGTCTTCAGTTTGCAGTGTTTCATGCTACAACACACAGAAATTTGAACACAGTACAAATTGGAGATATACAGAAAAAAATATTTAAGATTTGGGTCAGAAGCAGAGTACCATCAGAAAAAGAAATAATAGCTTTACTCAGGTATAAATTATGTAAGCAAACTATTTCTCAAAACTCATGTTTGGAGCTAGCATAGGTTGATGTTAAAATCAGTAATCTACTCAGTAATCTTTACACCAGTCATAAAATACTGAAGAATGAGGAAAAGAGTCTTATTTTTAGATGAAAATATATATGGCAAAAGTATTTTTGTTTGCAAAGCATAATTTGAAATGCTAGGAAGCATCATAAAAGGTCATGCTGCTTCCGGTTCACTAAGGGAGCCTTTCCACTGATTGCCAGGTTTTCTGGACCACGGCACAAATGAGGCAGAGGTTCCATTAAAAAAAAGCATGCAACTGTGTAATTTAACACTCCATTGCAATGCTTACAGACAGAGAGACAAAATTAAGTTTGAATGATACTAAGTGTTTTCTAAATGCTGAATCTTACAGTAAATCAAAATGGACATATAAAATCAGAGGAACCCTACAGATTTTGGAAGATTTTGACTAACCTTCTCAGGTTATACAATTAGGAATATGCCATTGTAGTATAATGACTGTAATTAGAGCCAGTGAGAAACAAAATTTTGATTAATAGCACACTGTAATACTGTATACATTATATATTGGGTGTACTCCAACAGTCTTTTCTCATGGAGGAGTCCAAATAAAGATCTATGGAATCGGATTAAGACAGCAAAATTTAACATTCATCTCAACAGTATCAGTGTCTTTTAAATCCACACAGCCAGTACTTCTCTTTGTACACTACATAGACCAACTGGGGCTTACAGTCACGATGGGCTTACAGAAACAACCAAAATTTAATAACTAGAAATTAAGCACCTAAAATAAGGGTGTTTATTTTAGTATTTTCTCCCAGAATAATTCAGCTTCCAGATTAATTTTTTTGTTTTGTTTTGTTGTTATTATTTTAGAAGAAACTTTCATAGTTAAATTCTCTAGATCTAGAATTCATTCAGTGAAATGAATATATAGATAGTGTATTTGCATCATATAAATCTTCAGAAGGGAGATTTTAATATGACCCCAAGAAAAGTAAAGAGAATTATGATACAAGCTTGTTTCTTAAGACTTGATGTATAAAAAAGGACAATATCCAGATAAATAACCAGAACTGCAATTGTAGAGCAGTTGAAAGAACCAAGCAAGAGATAGTTTTGTCAAAAGTTCCATGTCAGAACCACAAATGAGATTTTAACAAGTATTTCCCTTAAAAAAATAAATTAGAAGTATAACAAATATATTAAAAATATATGTTTATTATTTTATTTATAATTATATAGTTTAGGTAATAATTTTATAATTTTAAAAATATATAAATTGTTATATAATATAACAGTTTCCTAGAAGACTGCACGTCAAACAGAATTTATAGGATATTAGTAGTTTATATACTTTTAGCATTTTTAGTAAGTGCTGTAGCTTCCATGTAGCTTCCATACTGTAGCCAGTATGCATGTTTGATGACTTTAACAAATTAGTTATCACATATGTATGCCAGTCCTACATTTAGATTTTATCTTCTCAGAAGAATTTTCATGCATGATTTTCTGATGTCAGGACTGGCATCTTAAAAGTAATTGGAAAAAACATGTTTGTTGCCACCTGTGTTAAAGAAAAACATGGTCAGCAGGCACATTGATCAAGAATGAGACACCTGTGCGCAGTTTTAAAAAAAAAAAAGGAAGAAATGTTCTTGCTGAAATTCTCCTCTGCCATGTGTTAGAAAACGGAAGAGCCAAGAAAACCCACAAATCTCAGGCTTAATTAAACCATATATTTGAGTTCTAGGATACTGATCCCACAAAACTACTGATAGATATTGAGGTCATGTAGCTCACTTTTGAACCTCACAGAAACAGGATAAGGCCCATCCCACAGCAATCTAATTTCATGTAAGACCTATAAAGGGAACCCCATTGACTCAGTGGCCTATATCCAAACAACAAATGAGCCAATTCACCTTACAGCAGACTATCAAAATGTACAAAAGCTTTAAATTGGACTGTAAAGACTTGGAAAACACAAGCTTTTTTTACGTTCAAGGACAAACCTTCTGCTGTCTGTGTAGTGCAGAAACTCCCTCAGTGAGGAGGGTATCCTGAGCTTGTCCATCAGCCTGACTCTTTCATATCACTACCAGACAACTGGTTTAGCACTCATGAACACCTGAATCAGTCTGATAATAAACATTTTCAGCTATTATGCAAAATTTATCTGTATTTTATTTTCTTTTTTCATCTGGATTGACCTGCATCTGAAATTTTTATTCTATGCTGTCAATACAACTAAATTGAAGATCGAAGTTTGCAAATTCTAGAAGGTAAAATTGTATGCTTTTGCTAGATCTCATTAATAATATAAACTCAGTGCATACAATAAGTTACAACCACTCAAGGCGACATGTCAATCACACAGAACATTTATTTTCTATTATTTTAATGAGGGTAAACCAGGGAAAAAATTGGCGGGGTGGGAGATTTATGTTACAGATTTATTTTTTTAAATTCAGACTATTGAGCTTGATTCTTCCCATTTATGGAAATTCAACTGGAACAATCATTTCTGTAAAAAAAATAATCTAAGCAATTGCAAATGGAGCAATTTAGATCAGCTCTATTCTCAGTTCTTGTACCTTTTATCCAGTAAAATACCAAATCAACCTCACTGCTGTCAAGGACTTCCTGTTACTCATATTCCTGCCATCCCAAGTCTTACTATGAAACCTGTTGACTTGTGGATAGATATCCAAGAATAATTTTAGATGTGAAGAAGTCAGAGGAAAAAAAGGATCATGTTTGAAAAATGCCAATATTTGCTGGCAAAAAAAGCATGGAAGAACAAACCAGTGATAACTATAGTTCTGCAGGCTTGTATAGAGCAAAATACATATGTCTAAAGTCCTAGAAACCTTTTCTGATCAAACATTATACAACTGTCACAAAGGACAGAAAGCATAAGGAAAATGAATGTATTTTTTCATTAATATTGTAATCCACTGACATGGAGAAAGGGTGGCTCACAGGACTTCTACAATTCCTAAGCCTCCCCAGGCAATCAGAAGGCTCCTTTCAGGTGTGAGAAAGTTCCCACAGGAGATTAAAATACAGAATAATATCCTTACGCAACCAGTAGGGAAAAAAAAATAAAGCTAGTCATTAAGGACTAAAAAAGGATTTTTGGACACATCTAAATCATATTAAAATAGATAATCTTAGCAATTGTGTCTATTTACAAGAAAAACTTAACTGCCCTCCTCTTTTACAGCTGTTCAGGTGTTGTTTTCCTATCTCAGTATTCTGACTGTGTCATACCTCTCTCTGCTTCTGATTTTGCCTTTATTTTATTTAACAGAGTTACTTATCTTTATTTCAAAGATATTTCTAGTTTACCAGCAAAGAAAAGCCAACAGGGGAAGTCTAGATAATTTGCTGCCAGAATGGAAGTAGAGCAAGGCCACTATCTAAAGAATCAGTCACTACAGCTCTCTATCTCTCTAGCAGTTGCCAAGCAAAGAGGTGCTATATCAGCTGCTGTGCAGCTTTGAAGAAATGTGTACAGAATGGGATAAAGTAGCAGTGGTTAGAGACAGGTAAAACAGTGTCCCTGGAACCAAGTCTTAAAATGTAACTGAGAAGGGCAGATAAGAAACAAGTTGTGAGAACTGCTAACACGGAAGAGGAATTCGAAGGACTGGCATTTGCCCTAGGTATGGTGTAATTAAGGAATATGTATTCATTTTAATCATGCTTAAGAGAACTGGTTTAAGTCAGAGATAAGCACATTGCTGCAATAGCAAGGTTAGCTGTGACCTTAAGCCCTGCTATGACTTGGAAATCTTCTGACTCCTGTGGATGCACACCCATTGTGAAGCCACTTCCTCTGCCAGTCATGATAGGGAACTATTCTGTCTATGGCTACGTACCGCCGAAGCAAAACTCTTTCATTTTTCTGATGCAGCATCATGGAGGGCACCTTGAACTTAATGGCAGTTTGGTTGTGCTTGCAAAGTGTGAAGAAAGTGCAAGTCTCTGAGCTAATATAGCTCAAAGATTAATTTCTAGCCTTAATGATTTTGTGAAATAGCCTTTTGAAATCATTGCAATCATACCAATTAGCTTTAAAGTCTTTCTAACAGTGCGTTCCCTCTTTCACAACATACTTCCCAAGCTGCAATGAGGACTTATTTTTATTAATGTATATTCTGGTAAGTGAATCAATACATTCTCTGTTTATAATATATTTGTGTCAATTTTACCAGACCACATCATTTCTAAGAGACTAAATTTAGTGGTAATACAGTAATTACAGTGGTAATACTTGAAGCATCATTAAAAAAACAAAATAGATTCAGATTCAGCATATATTTAGCTTTAAGGAAAACTACGTAAGATGCTGCAAATGTAGAAACACATTATATTGAAAAATATTAATAGATACACATACAGTGACTTGCAACAGATACTTGCAGTGACATGCTGTTTGCAGTGTGAATTTATTTTCTTAATTTAGAGGATATCTAGGTATCTATGTATTTTATTACGCTTTCGACTTTTAGATTTCTACTGGTTCATTTAGAGGTTTTTAACTTGGGTTTGCTACTTTAAATATTTTCATTACTCCTACAATGCATAAAAGTTATGCAAACCACTTATTTGTTTGTGTACACATGCATCCACAACAAATGAAACACAACATCTGGACACATTTAATTCAGAAGTCACTGAACCAAAGAAATCTGAAATCTAAGCCAAGAGAACAAGCAACAGTAACTATCATGCTCTATCTAACAGGGGTAGTATCAACACCATACACAGCACTCTCCCTAAGGCACAATTAGACAAGGAAAAAAAATTAACAGCATTTGGTAGAGGAGTACACTTTGGGAACAGAAAGATGTTCAGACCTAGTTTGGAAAAACTGTTAGTTACCACATAACTCAAAACTTCCCCTATGTGACAGTTAATGTTTCAGAGAGGCATGCTTGGATGGGTCCTATAGTACAGTAGGACTAGGTAACATTCGTAAAAGACATATGGTACACAATACTTTTTATTGGCTCAGTAGTGCCTGGACCAAGCTGCTTATATTAGAATATGATAATCAAGAATTTTAGTTTCTACTCATTCCATTAATGAAGTAACCCTTGGATTCTTAGCAAAAAGTTTGTGATGCCACTCTCTTCTCTCTGTTAGAGGCAGTTTTTCCTTGGTGTCTTGCCTGATGGCTTTTGGCTAACACCAGCTGAAATTACTCTTCCAGGTTTATACTATTTCTGTCTTAGATAACAGTACTTTGCAATAGCTGGGAGGTGAAAAGAACTTATCCTCAAATAAGAAAAATTACAACAGTATTAGCCAAGGGAAAAAAAAGGAGTGTATGTAAGTATGCTTCCATATGCTATGTGCATATGTAGACATGCACATAGCATGTATGTGTGTGCACATAAGCATAAAACTGCAAGATCAACCCTTAGCTCTGTGGGATCTGCTGATATGGTTAGATCCCTGCAATACCTGATGGCATTCATCCAAGAATCCTCAAGGAGCTGGCTGATGTCATCCCTAGGCCTCTTGATTATTTTTTGGAGGTTCTGGGAATCCGGAGAGATCCCAGTCAACTGGAAGCTGGCAAGGAGGATCCTGAAAACTACAGGCCAGTTAGTCTAACTTTAGTTCCAGGTATAGTCATGGAAAATATTATTCTGAGATATATTTAAAAACATCTTGAAGACAACACAATCATCGGTCACAGCCAGTACAGCTTCATGAGGGGAAATTCCTTCCTGTTAAACTTTATTTCCTTTTATGAAAGCGTAACCCGTCTAGTTGATCAGGGGAAGCCAGTGGATATAATATTTCTGGACTTAAAGAATGATTTTGATACTGTCTCTCATAATATCCTCCTAAATAAAATGTCCAGCATACAGCTGGACAACTGTGCAACACAATAGGTGAGCAACTGGCTCACAGGTTGAGAACAAAATGTGGCAGTGAATGGGTAACATCAGGCTGGTGACCCATCACTAGTGGGGGTCCCGCAGGGATCTATCCTTGGCCCAGTCCTCTTCAACATCTTTATCAATGGCTTGGATGCAGGATTGGAAGGAATTTTAAGCAAGTTTGTAGACAATACAAAATTGGGAGGAGTGGTCGACTCACTCAAGGGCAGGCAGGGCCTGTAGAGAGACCTAGACAGGTTAAAAAGATGGGCAGTCACCAACCACATGAAGTTAAACGTGGGCAAGTGCCAATTCTGCACCTAGGACAGGGCAACCCTTGCGACAAGTACAGACTGGGGAATGAGTGGATGGAGAACAGTGAAGCAAAGAAGGACCTGGAGGTCCTGGCTGATGGAAAACTGAACATGATCCATCAGTGTGCCCTGGCAGCCAAGAGGGCCAACCATATCCTGGGTGCATTAAGAACAGCATCATCAGCGGGTCAAGGGAGGTGATTGTCCCACTCTGCTCTGCACTGGTATGTCTTCACCTTTAGTACTGTGTGTGGTTTTGGGCACTGCACTATAAAAAACATTGTCCAGCTTTTGGAGTGTATCCAAAAGAGAGCAACAAGGATTGTGACAAAACAGAGAGAATGACTTATGAGGAGTAGCTGAGGTCACTTGGATTGCTCAGTCTAGAGAAAAGGAGGTAGAGGGGTGACGTCAATGCAATATATGGGCTTCCTCATGAGAGGAAGAGATGGGACTGGCACCAATTTCTTCACTCCTGTTACCAAAGACAGGACTCAGGGAAATGGTAGGAAGTTGAATCAAGGGAGGTTTAGGTTAGGTATTAGGAAAAGGTTTTTCACACAGGGGATGGCTGAGCAGTGGAACAGGCTCCCCAGGGCAGTGGTAACAGCACCAAGCCTGCCTGAGTTCAAGAAGTATTTGGGTGACACCCTGAGGCACGTGGTGTGATCCTGAGGGTGCCCTACACAGGGACAGGAATTGGACTCAATGATCCTGATGGGTCCCTTCCAACTCAGCATATTCTGTGATTCTATGATTCTGTATATGTGTATCTATATACAAGAAATATTAAATGTGTAAGATTTGCAATCAATTTACTTTTGTTAAAACCATATCTAGTCTCAAGACTCATAGAAGCTGAAATAAGTCAAAAGCCACAGTACCACAACACAGATTCCAGCCACTAATTATTGTGAATCTTAATTGCCCTTAGTCTGGCTGGAATGGAGATAATTCTCTTCATAGTACCTCATATGGTGCCTTGTTTTAGCTTTATAACCAAAACAATGCTGATAGCACACTAATGCTTTAGCTGTTACTGAACTGCATTGGTACCACTGAAATAGCATCAAGGTCTTTTTCGTTTATCACTCTGCACCAGTACTGAAGAGGTTGAGGGTGTGCAATAGGTTGGGAAAGGACACACATGACTTTATTGTGGTTTATTTGCTAAGAAGTGAAGCTTACAGATACTTCACTTGTCAGATGCTGGGTATATAATGGGTAGCATCTCATGGTGAAGGGATATCATTGCTTCATATTGCCAGTAGGAGAACTTAGGACTAAGTTTACTGGTTTTCACCCTTCTTCTGAAAATTTTATTTCGATAACACCAAGACGCTTTGTTTAAAAATTATAATAAAATTTCAGTTTATGTGATAAAACATATTATAAGAGGATAAACATAAGCAAATATTTATTCAAAATGGCTTTCTAAAATTCACAACATATCAGCATCATGCCAGTTCCAGAGGAAAGCATAAAATTCAGTTCAAAAGAAAACTTAACAATAGTTTTAGCACAACCATCTTAAAGTGTCTGAAGCTTTTATGTTTTCCCTCTTGTCAACTACTCTATCACATTATTTATTACAATAGCATAACTAGAGTTCACCAAAATCAAACTGTATGTATAATAAATACTATTGTTTTGAGTATGTGACATTTTTTTCTCTCCTTTTTTTTTTTTTTTTAAATTGCAACCCTCTAGACTTTCCTCCTATAAGGTTTTCAGTCAGATTTTTCAGATTTTGATTTTTTCCCTACACACCAGAGACTTACTCAAGAAGGGGTTTTCCATTCAGCACTAATTACAGCTTACATTCCAAGCCTCACCACAGACTCATCAATTTAGAATTATCAGACCAAAAGCCTTTCAACACTGCAATGCATAAAAATTCAGGTACATACTGCTGGAAATACAGATATCCCTGTATAAAAAAAATAAAAAGCTGTCTGTACACCACTAAGCACAGTAACTCCAGAATAACATATAGTATAGCTACATTAGCACAGAGATTGAATTCCAAGTTTATTTGCAGTGTTAAAACATTTTTTTAGGAAGTGTCCTCCACATTGTGCTACATGGTGCCGTGTACTATACAATTTAGATAAAACATTTCATTCAGTATTACATGCAAAGCAATATCTTGAGGAATAGGCATGTTAAGAAGAATCCCACATATCCCAGAAAATAAGAAGTTTGCTGAAGTTGTTGTGATGGACATTCCCTAGAGATGGGACCGAGTCCTATTTATACACAACCCAGAGTAAAATGCACGGTCTTTTATTTAAGTGTTTTTGTTGGAAGACTGACATTCACTTTAAAATCTATATGTAGCCCATGCAATTTAAGACATCTACACTGTGAAAAGTAGTTTGAAATTGAATAGAGAAGAGAGGAAAGGATGTATCTGTCTCTAGTCCACTTGTGTGATGCTGGCTTGTAAGAATGAGATAGAAAATTTTTGACCCTCATCCAAGAACAAGTTATGTATTTTCTGAGTGGTTAGTAGTAGACACCATACAAGCAGAATCTGAAAACTTATGTTTACTATTCCTCTCAGCTTTCTAAGTATGAATTTCTATTTCTGTAGATTCAAACAAAAACCTTAAAAACTAACAATTCATTTAATGTGCAGATAAAAGTCAGCAGGCTTGAGTTTTTCAGAACCCCTTTGAAAAGATAACACAGGTAAAAGTCCTGTTGAAAACAAAAAAAAAAACCAGGAAAAGATAGGCATGCATTTTAGTGACAAGAGCAGACCTCAAACGTATTGTGCATTCCACCTTTTCTGAGCACTTGTATCTATTTCACGTTCACACAATCATATTCTGTTCTTGTTCATGAAGGCAGTTTTGGCTAATACTGAGAAATACAATGTAAGCTGCAGAAATAAACACCTCCTCTTCACTTTTCCCTGTCCTGACTAAATCAGCTGTCAGGTTCACAAACCCTCTCTAACCTGTTATTTATTCTAGAGGACAGATTACTTAGGCCTATTGCCATCTTTTTGCTAAAATTCATCAGTGGCATAGTAATTTCACATCAAATTGTGTCAATTGAACTCAATATGAATAAATTGTCTTCTCCAGTGGTGTATCTGTCTCTTTAGCATTTATGTTATGGCCATAAACAAAAGATTCTTGCAATACCTCTAGCACTTGATCAAGTAAAACTAGCTAAAACTCAGAGATGATGGAGTTATATCACCATATCCTCAGACAAGTCGCTTACACGAGAAATGTGACAAAGCTGGTCTACTGCAATAACAGATGGGAGAACTTAAAAAACAGTAATGGTCAAAGACAGTTTAAAAAAAGAAGCCAGAGAAGATTTAGACTTCTGGCTATATATCATCAGCGAAATTATTTTGAGACTATTGGCGCCTTTAGCTGAATCAGTGAGGACGATTCTCTGTCTCACTGGAACACTGCTAAGTGTGGGAGCCGTAAGCTATATTTTCAGTCAGTGTCATGTCATTCATATTGATCAAGATTTAGCTTTTAATGATTTTTGACTATATGTGCTTGCTGAGTCACTGCTTTGGTTAAGTGCTGAAGAAACATCTAGTGGAAGCAATATTGCACCACTGAGATCACATTGTCCCTTTTGTTTCTCATAACCCTTACCCAACATGCTATTGTCTATAGTGCTTAGTTTTATAGATTTTAGTATTATATATTCGTAGCCCAGCAATAGTCAAGTCTTCATTTCCTTCATGCATATGCATCAAATTAAGCTATTTGCCTCCTACCCATATGGTAGGCTATTACGCACAGATGCTATTACAGAGTTCTGTGACACATAAAATCTCAGCTGTAAACTAAAAAAAAAAAAAATTCTTTTACTCAGAAAAACAATAGAAAATAAGCCCATGAGGAACTGGATAAACAGACCCATACAATATCTGACTTAGAAACAGATAAGGGATTGGAGATGGAAGAAAAAAGAAGAAAGGATTAATATTAAATAATTTCAGACAGGGATACTAGTTAATTAAAAATGCTAATCTCTAAAAAATAGCAGTTGACAAATATTTTTGGCAGTCCTTTGAGACACACAAAAAAGCTCATAATTGCTAATGTTTCTCAGAATCTGGGGTTGCAGCTTTTTTTAAAAACTAAAGTAAAGGAGAGTAAATACCAGAAAATGCATATGTTACAGGGCAAAGAAACTAACTGGCAAAAACATCTCCAAACACTTTTGTAAATCTTTTCAATATGTTGCAACTAACAGGTGCCTTCCCATTTTTGGGCAATCACTCATGCTGCTACAATGTTCAGAATAAATTTAAAACATCATCTGAACCTTTTTCAGTCCTAAACCCGATCATAGAGTAAATTAATTTTTTCTTCAAAACTGATTTTATTTTTGATACCTTGATGTTTTCATCAAAGCTTGAAAACCACTACCTAAAGTTTCTGATAGCCCTAGGATCACATATCAGTCATGCTAGATTAATAAAATTTATGCTACTTATCAACAGAATCTGGTACCTAAGTGTCAGTTGTTCCAGTAGCTCATGTGGGGATGTATTTTTTGTTTGTTTGTTTGTTTGTTTGTATGTTTGGCTGTTTGCTTCTTTTCTGGTTTCTTATTTTGGAGCCCAAAATGTGAAGTGTTAATTGTTTTGTAATTTAAATTTTAATTATTGGAATCTTATAACATCAACTGGCAAATGGCTGCTGGAGATGTACTGCATAAAAGCACAGATTACGCAATTGTTGGACAGCATTTTAATTGAAAAAGATTTTGTGGGAAATGAGCTTTTATTTTTAGCTCATATAAATATGTTTTGAATTTCTTCAGAGTATGTTTCATATTCTGAAAGCACAGGAAATGCAAAATCAAGATTTAAATGCAAGGTAACCTCTGATCACTTATGAATTTACTACTGAAAAGATAAATTTGAGACAAGCAGTCAGGATGTGGGAGTTTTACTACAGTTCACTCTTGGCAAAAAGGCCTGGGTAGCAACTGCTTCTAAGACTGGAGGAACATGTGTGTTAATAACATGAGTAAATCAAGTAACAAATATTGTCTGCTCAAAGCTGATCACACCAAAGAGGAAGACCATCAGGCAGTTTAGAGTAACCAAGAAACTACAATGACAGTCTTGGAAGAGTGAAGGTGTTGGTCTGGGAAGATGTCTAAAAGTAACAGATGAATCTGTGAGGGAACAGACCTGGGAGTGGAAGCAAAGCTCCAGTTTGACATTGCCAGAAGTCACACACACACAGAGATACACACAGGGACACCCACCAAACCTGGGGACCTCTGCCATGGCCAGACTTTGCATTCTCACCACTGGGCACCAAATGCAACGAGGAGCCTCTGCTCTCGAACTGTGGGATGAGCATCAAGAGCAACACAGCTCATGCCCACATCTGTTGTGTACACATGCAGATTCCTGGGGTGCTTTTTCAGTGGCTCATGCATTAGCAGGTTTTAGAGAACAGCACAAGTACACACAAAGCTGGTTTACAGTCCCAGAAATGGTGTTCGTGCTTGTCACCCTCATTGCTCAGGGGGTAGGAATGCCCCTGATTGTGTATGTGCACATCCATGTAGTGTCTATGTGTGTGTGCACCTGTGTGAGAGAGAGACAGCTCTTTGGGATATCAGTGTTTCAACATTTTGTAAGCAGCTGGGATTGTGGTTTATTCGTTCTGTTACTCATATTGATCCTGAAGGTATAGTTCACTATTTGTCAGCTAATTGCACATCATTAGTAAATCAATAAAACCACTTTGATCCTGATTTGTTTTAATTATGTGAACTGAGCAGCTTTTCCCAATGATAGTTGGGCTAATGTATCTTCAGCTCACATAAATGAAGATTAGATAGGAAGTTCTAAACAAAGATAAGGTGGGAACTGAAATGGAGGCAAAAAATCTACACTGTATTTTGGGCACCTTCAAGATTGTTCTCTAGACAGATATTCTATTTTTTGCAAGAGAAATTTCATTGACTACTACTGGAGTTCTATGTTCTGGTTACTGAGTCAGAGAAGTCAGTGACCTAAACCAGAAGCTTACTTTATATTTAAGGGGGAAAAATGAATTGTTTTAAATCAATTAAGTGAGATGGAGTATCCATCTTGAAACTGCCACCTTTGCTCCAAGTTAGAAAATGATTGGAGCTGGAAAACAAAACAAAACAATAAAGCTTTACAACAACAACAAAACCACAGAAGCAATAGCCTTTTAAAAATGGTTCCTAAGGTGAGGGTTTTTAAGCTTCAGAGCAATGTAAGAAGTTGTATTCCTCAACCAAAGGTTACACAGAACAGAGTCACAAAGTAGTCAGGGGTTTGTACCTGGAGAAAGTCCAGCCACAGTCCTATTCCATCTTGTATCCCCAGAAGAAGGGTGAATTGCTTCAGATGAACCCATGCTAAGGAAAACCAAAGGTGAAAGACATTGCTGTAGCATTACCTCATTTTTTTTTTTTTTTTCCCAAAATGGAGTTTAAAAGAACTGCCTCTTGTGGTAAATTGTTAAAATTTTACAGGATATAGACACATTTAATATGAGTGTAGGCTTGTTTTTTTTTACCTATCCAGCATTAACTTTGTGGGCTCAAAAAGATGTCTGGCTGAGCTAAATTGTGAGTTCCAAATTGAAATTATCAAAGCGATGCTTATCAGAAATTTAGAGGTACAGAGCTTCTTTGTTACTGTTATGTAGAGCTTACACAGAGAAAATGCAACTCATACAGTTTTTGTACCAAAATGCGTATAAAAAAGAGGACCTTTTCTCCCAGGGTTCTATAACACAAGCTATTTCAAAAAGCAAACTAAATCAATTTAAAAGTCAGAGCAAACCAGTCTATCACATTTCTTCAGATTGCAGCAGTCTCCGTTTTTTCACTATCAAAACCAGAGCTTTTCTTTTAATTTCCTAACCTGTGTGTTTGATATTGTAAATATACACAGACTATCTGAACTTTAGGAGCAATATTTGCGTCTTCCAACAGATCCATAAGTTAACAAGAGGAATGTACAAACTACCTCATGAGTAAGCTGGAGAACAGGGTTTGGAGAATAAAAGGCTCCAAGAATACAATATGTTGTCACCTTTCGTCATTAAGATCTCCAGTGGAAGCAACTCACTTCTGCCAAAGCACTCAGGCCAAGTAAATTACTAAGAGTATTACTTGTTTTAATAGAAATTAATTTTAATGCAAATTAATTTACTACATTTTCTTTCTACTTCTTCACCAGTCTGATTTAAACAAAGGTTTAAACAAAGGTTTATCCCTCGAAGTGTCCACACAATTTTAGGATGTTCTACAACTAAGGACACAATACTTCAAATAACCAGACCTTGGGTCACTCAGCAGAAACTACTCCCTCCACTTCTTGCCCACTACATTTGTCCTGAAAACCCTCTACATTAACAAAAGGTGTTGCTCCTACAGAAGATGCAGAGGATGGTTCAAGTTCTGGAATTTCAAGAGTCTAAAGTAAGAAAGAGTAACAAGAAAATTGTTATCTTTTGGCAAGATTAATGGGGGAACCTAACACTAGAGGATGGGAAGTTAATGGGAAGGAAAGAAAGAAATACTTCCTAGCAAAAACGACAGCCAAAATTATCTACAGGTCAGGACACACCTCTTTGCTCTTTCAGACCTGCCATTTGATTTTCTTACTGACTTGCTTTCAACACTGAAGTAGCTGGGGTACTTTGTGAACAATTTCTTTTACCTTGGTGTTGCACACTGTATAAGGATTGTATCTATCCCTTCATCTTCCTTTTCTCGTGCATACCAAATTTACCTCAAAATAATGAATTTTTTTCTCTGTCATGAATACTGTTCATTAGATAGCTTTTATGAAATTCTTGTTCATATTGGTGGCTTTTTGAATACACTTGACATTTCCTCTCTCCAGTAAGGCAATGGGAAAATACGTGTGTCAAAAGACCTCCATGGGTTCCCTTCCCCTTTTCACCATGTACACTAGCTGCCTGTTATCCCACCAACTGCACAGCTGAAGGGTTTCACTGTTCAAAAGCCATAGGAATGAAGAGCTTACTCCTGCAACTTGGTACCATTTGTGTGAAGCCAGCTAAGAAGATATAGGGGAAAGCAAAGACCAGATTTCTTCAGTTCCTTTTCGAAGTAACTCTCACTTCCTTTTCAAAGTAACTCTGACAAAGATGAAAGTGCCCCTTGTGTTCACACTGAGAGAACTGGCCAAGTCTAATAAATCCTAAATCTTCTGCTCTATGTATGATCAATAATAGAAAGTCTGGGAAGTTATTTTTCATGATTTCTGTAAAATGAAATTTAAAAACTAAGCAAAGCTTAACAGTATGTGGCATAGAAAAGCAAGACCAAAACCAGAACACAAGAACCTGAAAAGGCAAACAAATCAAAGAAACCATAGTTTATTCCCCTTCCTACACATCATGTCTTTCATTTGAATTAAAAGAATTCCACCTTAAGCACACCCAATATGATCATTCTCTATTGTACCTGAATATACATGAATTAACAAACTAGAATAATATGAGCGTTTTCATAAAACCAGGTCTAAACAGGCAAAAGGAGGAATTGAAGATTGCCATCATTACATTTCTTCTCATAACAATTTAATGCAGAGAAAGATTTTTTTTCTGAAATTCAAAATGAAGTGATCACAAAGAGGCAGAATTTCATCAAATACACATTCCACTCAGAAAAGATAATTTGTCATCCTAAAATATGAAGAAAACTAATACAAAATGGAAAACTATTTAGCTGAACCAGGTACTTCTCATATGCCTTAAAACAAATTCAGAAACTGGTAAATAGTTATCTCTTTCTGATAGTTTTTATCTCAGGTCCATTAAAATACAAAACAGAAATTGAAAGCTCTAAGCCCAGCACTCCCGTTGTTTTATCAGAGTATTGCAAGATATTTAAAATATAAAGAAATATCTTCAGTCTCTTCTACAAATAATTATTTCAGTCTTTGAAAGAAACGCTAAAAAAGAGAAAAAAAGAAATTTAAAAGGACCAAGAGAAAGATAAGAAAATGAATCTGATGAAAACATGGAAGACAGCAAACACAGCCTGAACCAGTCAGTGGGATCAGTGAGGTGAAAGACAATCTCATTATAAATCCCTGGTCCACTATAAGGAATTATGTCAGATTTGGGCAGGTCACTTAAATAAGTCATGCCTCAGTTCTTCACTCAAATGAGAAAATAAATGGCTCCTTTCAGGGATTAAAATGTAAGGATAATGTCATACTCTGAAAGTACTGGGAAGTTACAGTTTTGCTGTCTTTAACAAAGCTATAGCAAGCAGTGTATCAGAGCTCAGTACAAATGACTTACTGTGAGAACTGGTGAAGGAGGAATAAAGAACACAGAAATGGGGACAGCTGTGAGGAGAAATACATCTAAATCTGCTAAATAAAAACTATATTATTATAAATCAGTAAGCAAAGAAGCAGGGCCCATTTAGAGATATAGATAAAAATTAATACTATGTTTTCCCCCTTCTTCCCTCTCTTCCTTCCTCCCTCCAATGTTGTCCTAAAGGACATACTAACACTTCCAGTCATGAAGACGACTCCCTGTATCACATGACAACAACCTAATTATGCAACTAAAAGCAAATACCTGCACTTCATTTATTGGCACAGCACATTTCCAGAGAAAATGTGTGTACCATAAATCCCCAAAAGCAAAGGTAGAATCAGACTCACCTGTACATTGGCTTCTTTGTGCCATTCCCAGGCTTAGACCAATGCACACTTCAGCTGTAAAAATAGCTGTTCATAAATTAAAACGAATTTGGAGTCTATTTGAAATTATTAAATGAATAAAAATTAAGAGACATTGTACCACATAGCCTAAAGGCCGGAAGGGACTTTAAGGCACATTTTATACATATCCTATACTGTGTTATTTCAGAAGCAAAGGACAGGCCCATATATCATCTCCTATCTGACTTCTGAGACTCCCCATTGAATTTTTATGCAATTCTGGAGAACTTAGTATGTCAAGAAAGAAAATCATATTTCAGGTGCTTTATATTCAACACCCTCCACAGACATGTGAGATTGTCTCTGAGATGTACAGACCTAGTAAAGATGAAAAAAACTAATAATTATCGAAAAAAAAAAAAATATAGTCTGTTAGAGAACATTATACTGCAAAGAGTAATGCAGCTATGGTTTAAAATTCAAGTGTCAGATTTCCACAAAATGCTTTGGCCTACTTTCTAAAAATTTTAATTGGTCATAGACATGAGATATGAAAATCTCTCTTGACTCAAATTAGTTGCTTTTAGAAAGAAAAAATGCAAACAAAATTACCTTATTTGCAGTCTGAAATGAATTGCAAACAAATGCCAAGTAAGACCCATTCATCAAAAACGACCTGAATTCACTTTCATTATATTTGAATTTACCTAATTTTTTGTATAGTTCCATTGTTCCAGGATAAGTAGATTTATAAGAGACTGAAATGTATTAAGAAAAGTGAAGACTTTTTATGTTATCAATAAGAAAAAGCCCACAGAAAGTGGCATCTGACTCAATTTTCTATATCACTTTGAGAATTACTTGCAGTGGTTTCTTAAAAAAAAATAGCTGATAGGTTAGTTTGCTAATTATTGTTAGAAAATGGAACAAGAAAAAGGTGGGAGGGTTTTTTTGTTATTTTCAACTATCATTGTTATAGTAAAAAAAAATTATTTCCTTAGGGAATATTGTATCTGCATCAGGGAAAATGAAAAACACAGAATACCTTTCACTGTCTTTGCTATCTGAAGTACAACTAACTTAATATTAAGTCCAGTCACGGTCTCAAGCAAGATTGAAGCTGGTGCTTCTTTATTTGTGTTTTACAGAAGAGAAACTGATAATCATAGCAGACTTGAAGAAAGAAAAGATAAAACACAGACTAACTACTTACACTCCATATATTTTTTAAATTATTTTGAAATTATAAGGGATGTACAACTTTCTTGTACGGTTTTTCGGGGGTGTGGGAGGTGAAGGTGTGTTTTGTTTTTGTCAAATTAGTAGCTTCAGGCTAGGGAACTGTGACAGCAATATCACTGAAAATCTAAAAAGCAGGGCAGTAGAAACAGGAAAAGAAGGAACCATGAGTATTGGTATGTTGAGTATACCATTGAGTATATTCCAACAGTATTTAAGATATCTTGTGATTATTTTGTGTAGAAGAGAAGTAGGAGCAATTGCAGTGACAGTAGAATAAAGGAGTCAGGTTATAAAGTGGCAGCACAAGTAAAAACACAAATTTTAAAAGACTTAAATATTACTAATATTCTTTTTTTTTTTTTTTAATGAACTGATTTGGATTTTTGACACCTACCTTGTCAAGACTTGTCAAGGTCCTGTTTTTCGTACACAGTCTGGTCCCAGCACTAGAGTTTTTCTAACTCTGAATGCAACCTGTTCTGGGTGTTAATTATATAGTCTATTCTTCTGCTAAAGAAAGGGAGACTAAAGTGAGTAGTCTTTTCACACTTTAATTAAAGTAAATTATTCTCAATTCAAGCACTTTCTCACAGCCGTAATAATTAACCCCAGGGACAAACATGAGAAAAAAGCAAGGGAAAAAAATTAGTGGTAGGAAGCTAAGCAAAAACTAACTTATCCCTGCTTTTCCTCTAAGCCCTGCTTGCCTGTCTCCCCTCCTCTGTATTTGCATCCCCTTTGCACCCTGGATTTTTCAGCCCAGCTGTTTGTTTGCACAACTATAAGAGTTACATTAACTTGTCAGTACAAATATCCACAATTTGCTCCAGCAGTAGGTTTTAAATATAAACAAAACTCTCTCAATCTCCTGTTTAATCAATCAAACAGCAATACTTATTTAGGGCAGATGTATCCCAGTTTCCTTTCTGATTACTTAGAATCATAGAATCATAATGGTTTGGGTTGTCAGGGACCTTAGTTCCAACTGCCCTGCCATTGGCAAGGACACCTCCCACTAGACCAGGCTGGTCAAAGCCCCATCCAGCCTGGCCTTGAACACTTCCAGAGATGGAGCATCCACAAACTCTCAGGGAAATCTGTTACAGTGTCCCACCACCCTCACAGTAAAGGATTTCTTCCTAGTGTTTAACCCAAATCTAACCTCCCCCAGTTTAAAGCCATTACCCATTGTCCTCGTACTACATTCCCTTGTCAAAAATCCCTCCCCAGCTTTCTTGCAGGCCCACTTCAAGTACTGTAAGGATGATGTAAGATCTCCCTGAAGTTTTCTCTTCTCCAGGCTGAGCAACCTCAATTTTCTCAGTCTGTCTTCATAGGAGAGGTGCTCCAGCCCTCTGATCATCTTTGTGACCCTCCTCTGTACTTTCTCCAACAGTTCCATGTCCTTCTTGTGTTGGGGACTCCAGAACTGGACACAGCATTCCAGATGATTCTCATGGGAGAAGAGTAGAGGGCCAGGATATAGTTGGCTTTCTGTGCTGCAGGCATACATTGTTGGCTCATGTTGAACTTCTCATCAACACACAAGGCCTTTTCCTCAGGGCTTTTCTCAATCCCTTTTCATTCCAACCTGTATTCATGTACAGGATTGCCCTGACTCAGGTGCAGAAGTTTGCACTTGGCCTTGTTGAACTTTATGCAGTTTGCACAAGTCTACCTCTCAAGCCTGTCTGGATGGCCTCCTTTCCCTCCAGTATGTAAACCACACTGCACAGAGAATGAGCGATATGAGAGGTGCTGATTTTTAAATGTGGAAAAATCTCAGAGATTATGCAACTATGGTTTACCATTGCCCCATTTAAGAAAAAAAAAATTATGCATCAGAATAGAAAATAGAGCAGACTCCATGACCTACTGCCACAATGTAATTACAAATCTGTTAATCTGCTCTCTACTGATATGATGTATGTTGTGTACCAGAAAAATTTCAGTTCGGGGATTTTTTTCCCCCTTACCAAAGTGTCAAACATCAGATATAATTTAAACTTTAAATTTTTCTTGCAATCTCTTTCATGAATATGTTTCTGTAGTCTGTGTTATCTTTGGTGTTTTGCTCATCTCAGGCATAATAATTCATTACATGTAAGTAAGTTCATTTAAGCAGATTTGTATGATACATTCTGTAACTGGGGATAGATCCTACAAGTCAGACAGATCAGGCCTGCTTGTGAATTCTTTTCATTAAAGTTTTCTATTCTTTGCAATTTATCATAGCCTACTGAGTTCTGTTTATCTCTTGTCAAAATCTGCAATATATAAAAATGAATTCAAAGTAATTCCCTACTGATTCTATAGTTTTTACTATAACTAGCTTCTAGTCAGGATAAGCCCTACAGTATTCTCTTACTCTAGAAATTAGAATATAATAAAATGATCTCATGAAATATATGCAATTGCCTTTATAAACTTAGTTCCCTATTAGTGAGAACTGAAGCCTCAGGCGAAGCATGCACTTGTCTGTACTCTTAATTCTAACTATATTTCAGATGCCTTGAATGGTAAGTCAGACAAGTTTAACAAGAACCAGGAAAACTTCTCTGTCATACAAACTGATTTGAAACCTTGTGCTAAGACCTACTATATTCTAAAGTATCTCTACAAAGTCCGTAATAAATAGAAATTAATAAATCACAATTATATCTTCCTAAAAACTTCTGGACTTGTATTAATGAAAATTCTATAAATACATTCTCCCCCACATACTGTCTCTTTCACAAGTTGATTAACTTTTTTTTTCTCTGCAAAAAAACCCCCATTACTTGAATTTCTAAGTTATTTTTTCCTTTGATTCTCAGAGTATTCTGATAATACCAGTATTATCAATTTCCCCCAGTGCTGAAGGTTAAAATACTCTTTTTAAAACTTGTTAACACAGTAAATTGGCTTTTCACATTGCAAAAGGCCAGACTTCCTGGAATTGAAGCTTTTTGGTTTTGTCTTTGCCTTTCCAGGAAGGCAAGTCATTATACAACGCAGACATTCAGTGTGTTCACAGATTCCTTGTTTTCACATATTAGAGATATTCTCTCCTAAATGAAAGCACAAAATTTCAGTGCTGGCAGCTTCTACAAAGGAGACACAGCCCAGGTGAGAGTGGTTATATTTGACACTGTTAGCATCAGGCTGTGTTGGGAATCATCATCCCAGGGAATGGCCTGATCAGGGCTGAGCTGGGTTGCCTGGGAGCCTGTGGCCCAGGGCCCAGTGCCCAATGCCCATCCTGGCTGAAGTCCTGCCCTGTGAGTGCCTCCGGGGAAGAGGCTGCCAGCACCAGGCAGTCCCCGCTGGACTGGATGCTGGGGGGGGCAGCAAACCCTCACTATATCTGCAATTTTATTACCTGTCACTATCACAATGCTGGGCCCTGTGGAGATGGGCCCAGCTCAACCTGCTCAAGGTCACACTCAGGAGCATCCCTACTCCTGCAGCTCTCTCATGGTCTCCTCCTTGCCCAGGTATTTTTCTGCTTTCTTCCTTCCACACCCTCAGTGTGCTGAGAAAAAAATGTGTTTTTTAAAGGCTGCCACACATTTACAGTGATTAGAAGCATTTTACAAGTCCCAGCTGTGGAGCCAGGCTTACTTCAAGCTGTAGGGCAGCACTTCCCAAGCCAAGCAGTGGCAAGTGGAGTCACAAGCCTGGCAGAAATTCAGTGGTTTATGTCAGCATTTCAGATTGTAAAGCCAATGAAAGTAGAAGGCATAATGGTAAAGGATGAAAATGGTTTCTGTGGAGCGTGATGGTTTTCATTCTGCAGAGCCGCTGTTCAAACCTGAGTCACAAGAAGAATGGCTGATATTTTCACAAATACTTGAAACAAGGTATTTCAGCCTCTAACTTATCTTCTCACAACTGCTTGGCTACTGCTGCTACTCTTAAGGGAAACTGATTTCCCCCATGCCAGTGAAAAACTTTAGTCCTCTCAGAATAACAGCCATGTATTAAATGAGTCTATTAAATGAATGACTTCTCTTTACAGTACCAGTACTTTTGGTTACTCATGGTTCAGCTCACAAACTTCATGAGTTTTATGTCATGACCAATAGCTTATCTTTCTTTTTCCTCTGGGAGTGTAACTGATTCCCTTCACGTCCATTGCACTACAACGCCCAGCCCAGAGGAAGAAATATTACTTAGAAAGGTATCTGCTATGTAAAACCTCTTTTAGCCACACTTTGTGATGTGAGTATTTGGTTTAGGAGGTCTCAGGAGCTTGTTATGCTTTTCACAGAGACTGCCTTGGAGAGGCTATGAGACTACAAAGAAACCTGACTAAGCAATTGATGCAAGATGTCTCTTTTTTAAATCCATCTAGAGCCATCTGCTATCCACATGCTAACACAGATCTACATCAGTCACAGGCTGATGGACTTACAAAGTCATGAAGATGTGACACAAGTACATTGGGAGAACTAGAGGAAGGATCTAATGCTGTGCATAGATGAAACTTTATAATCTGATCAAATGAACAGTCATGTATGCCTAAAGCAGATGTTTTCAGAGAAAAGCAGCCTCATCCAGCACAGACATCTAGTATTTAAAGTTACTCACCTCAGATTTAAGAGTACACTAGAACAGGGAACCAGGCTTTGATTTCCCCTACAAGAGATAGTGAAATGACCAATCTGCTTATTATTCTAGGTTTTGCCTCCTGCCACAAGAGCTAAGAAAATTTTGGGTTTGTCCAGCTATGGAAGGGGTGGTGCTTAAAAACATGTGATTTATTTTCCTGTTTAGGTTAAATAATATCTCTGCTTAACTCTGCTATATACAATCTGATCAAAGTGTTGAGATTCATAAAGAGGGTGACAGATGAATATTTATTTGGAAGATGTTAAACTGACAAGGAGCTAAGCAGGATCTCTGATTCAGCAACTAAACATTCTTACTATTTTTAAAAATATATTGTTCATATCAAACATTATCCCAATAATTAATCTGTTCATTTTTCAATCAAGTTGTCAAAAACATCTGAGCAGATGAAGGAGCACAACTGAGACACTACAGTTTCTCAGCTACAATACACAATACTTCATTCTGACTCATGAGAAATTTGCTGGGATTTCAGCACAGGTGGAATTACACCCAAGTTCTGCCCAATTATCTTATTTTTCTAGATCAACATTTACCGTTTGTTCAGTGTCAGCTGCTCCCTCTCTGAAGAGACTGGATGTTTATTTGATTTTGAGCACATTCCTTTTCTTCTTAAATGGTAATGAATAATTGCCCAGGAGACAGAGATTATTCGAGAAATGGAATTTAGTTTAGAAAATGTAATGATAGTCTACGCTGTTTCAGGATGTTTGCAGAATATGCTCTTACACCTAATTCTCTGAGCAAACTTCTTAGTTTATTAAAAGTAAAACATCCCCATTTCCTCAGAATATGCATACACCAATTTCTTTGGCTAGCATGCTGTTATTACAACATGCGTTCCGTATGATTTTTTAATTGAAAATGTAATACAAGTTTTAATATTCTGAATGCACAGAAGTCTCATAATTAAAATGCAATCAGTGACACTTACAAACCTCTGGTCAAAGAGCTGTAGTATCATTCCCTCCTATCTCCCTTTCCCTTAATTTCTTTCCTTTCACTTACAATGCAATGTAAAGATAAGCCAATAACAATATACAGTGGAACATGTCTTTGTTAGAGATTATTTGCATTAATTTTCTTGCCCCGATTTGTGTTCATGTCTTCTTGCACTTTACAGCAGTGGCCCTTTTGGACCACAGCTAGAGTAAAGAAATGCGTTTTGTAGTGTCTGGAACATTAGAAGCAAAGGGATTCATTTTTCTCTGTCTGTGGATTGAAGGCAAGCATTAAAAACAGAGCTATGTACAATAAGACTGGAGTTAGAAAGAGGGCAGTCAGAGGGTAGTGCAACATTTTTCCACAGGAAGTGAAGCATGTTCCTTAAACTATCATTAAGAAATTCTTTTCAAGCCAATCCTACTGTATATTTAACAGTATGAACATAGAAACTAATGTATACTTAATCATGTCTGTCGTCTTTCTTTATGTCAATCAGTTTTAATGGTATTCTTAACATTTCCAGTAATTCTACTGCACCCTCCTTTTTCTGGCTTTGTATGTTATAGCTTTTCTCCATGTGAAAGTTTAAAAGTTCAGCAACAATTGCTTGCTTCATTATTTTAATTATTACTTCATGTCTCTTAGATTTAGGAAGCATTGACTTTCAATAAGAAGTTCAATTATAATATGATTTTATAACATTTTATGAAGTAGAAAAAGAAGGTTTAAAATAAAAGCCTTTTCTAGGAATTTACAGACTCAATTATATCCAATGGTTTGCACTTCCCTAATTTTTTATCATAAGCAGAAGATATTTTGCTGTTCATTTCTGAAAGAATATCAATGTCTGAGACAAAGTCAAAGCACAGCAACAAAGAAACAAATTATCCTAGCAAATGGAAAGGTGAGTATCAGCAGGATATCAGGCATCTAATTGCCTTTGGGAGCTGGCTGATACTGCTCTACCAGACAAGCTCTTGAAGATTCAGCTGTGCTTCTGCACCACCTTGTCTTTTCTGTTCCTGGTCAGAGACTGCTGTCCATCAGCCTCAGCTGATGTCCTCAGCACAGAGACAGCTGGGCCAGATCAGCCTCATGATTAATCTTAAAAGCTCTTAGTGCTTTTTTGCTTCTTTTGGGACCTCAGGGGAAAATATATAACGAGACTGAAGAGGTCAGAAATATAGTAGACTAAGATGGTCAGGCATATCAGATGGTCAGGCATATCTGCCATGAAACCTTAACTCCTCAAGTTCTCTCCTGCTGCTCTGTGTCTGCCACAAGATTTCTGTCTGGCACTTTCTTATGATGCTTTTGACTGTGCTGGTTTTGTTTGTGATACAGTTATTTTTTTTCAGAGTAGCTAGTATGGAGCTGCGTTTTGGATTTGTGATGAAAATACTGTTGATAACACAGGGATTTTTTTTGCTACTTCTCAGAAGCACTCACATAGAGTCAAGGCTTTTTCTGCTTACTCCATGGGTGAGTAGGCTGTAGGTGTACAAGAAGTTGGGAGGGGACACACCCAGGACATCTGACTCCAGCTGACCAAAGAGATACCCCATACTGTATGCCATCATGATCAACATATAAATCTGGGGGAAGAATAAAGAAGAAGACATCTGGAGTGATGGCATTTTTTTCTCCAAGTCATTGTTACACATTATGGAGCCCTGTTGTCCTGGAGACAGCTGAACACCTGCCTGTCAGTTGGAAGCAGTGAAGAAATTCCTTGTTTTGCTTTGCTTGCATGCGTGGCTTTTGCTTTACCTATTAATCTGTTGTCTTGTCAACCCAGTTTTCTCACTTTTATTCTTCTGTTTGTCTCCCCCACCCCAGTGGGGTAAATGAGCAAGTGGCTTTGTGGTGCCTAGTTGCCAGCTGGGATCAAACCACATCACAGACATATGACTTGGCTTTCATGGTTTGCCACTCTGAATGAGTTCCTTGCAGTTCAGTGAGAAGAAAACCTGGAGAGCTTGTCAATAATCACCACTGTGTTGGGTAAAAGGCAGGTTTCATTAATTTTACACACTTTTTTTAGGTCCAGCATATCCCATTGAGTGGGATATCAGTATTGTCCAGATGAAACTAAATTCATTTGTACTAGCAGATGTGATTAAGATGGAGGACCATAAGTTATGTTTCAGTCTGCTAAAATATAAAATTAAATAACCACCAGATTTAAAATAAAAAGCAAGAAGAATGATATGCTTTCCCTTTTTGAACTAATTTTCAGAGTGTATTCTGTATTTTATTGACCAAAAGACTGACACAGACAGTTCCATATTCTTAGAACTGCATGCCAATTTTTTTAGAATAGTAACTTCTGTAGTATAATTCCCAAATGGGAATCTCTATTTTAGAGAAGTTTCCTTATGAACTCCGCATACAGTGAGAATTCCATCATGCATAAAGCACCCTGGAGACTTCCTGTAACTTGGAGTATTCATCATATCTCTTAATTAGATTATTAACTTATGCTCCTTTTATAAATGTAAAGCACTCTGACACAGCATAGATTTTGCAGAGCAGAGAGGTTTCTGACATACATGGATTTTGAAGAGCAGAGAGGTTTCTGAACTGCCATCTTAATCATCAGAGGCCAACCATTGTTGGCATCCAACTAATTAGACATCCACTCAGACATGAAACTTAATCTTTTTTTGATAAGTGTGTTGGTGAAATTCAAACATTATTTCTTTAATATTTAGCTTTAGAACCAATTATACAAACATTGTAAATATAAGTGGAAAGACAGCTTTTTGCTTACTGGTGACTGACTAAATACAGTAGGTGAAAAGTTCAGCCTATACAGAACCAGAACCAGTGCTTTTGTGCCTGTGATTCTATTCTCCCTCTGACAGTAGGAATGTCTGAATTTGAACACTGGAAAACTATTTCTGAGGGATCATTATTGCTGAGCTGAATCAAAGCACAGACAAGCCCTAGAGAGATGTCACCAGGTAGCTGACTATTAGCACTGCCAATGATCCAACTCTAGACCTCCCCTGAGCAGAGGATGATTAACAGCTAAGTGGTGTAAATCTCTGTGGTGGTTTGTGATGTAGATTAATCGAATTCAGAGTGTTACGATCGAACTCACTTTCACTTCAGTTGTTACCTGTACCACTGAAAGGCCAGAGCACTTTCTCCACTGTGTTATGTACTCCCTGCTCTCTGAAGATATTTTTTGCTCTCTATAGCAGAAAACAAAATGATAAAGTAGCTAGGTCTTTAATACTAGAGATAGAATATTTGTACTTCAGGTTACAAAAAAATTAAAGTATACACACACCTTTCTTTATAGTACATTTGAATTGCAGTCACGTAGATGAGGTTGTAATCAGCAGCTATTTGATACAGTTTTCAGTTTTTTTCATTTGCCATGAAAATGCCATAAGTTCCTCACGAAATAAGCAAGGCCAGTTCTCTCAGATACAAGCTAAGTAGCAGATCTTTTTGAGAACAATTTTTACTTTATGAGATTCAACAGTGTATCCATTTAAAGTGGGTTTTGTGTAGATTTCCTAAAGTGCCATCTTAAAGTGCAATTGTTCCAAAAGTTCCTGAAGTACATTCATGCTTATAAATGGATACATGTATTTTTTTACTGTAACAGAATAGAGAATAGATTTTCCCTTTGACTTGAATTGAAATTAAAATATTAGACCAACACGTGATCCATCCAGAGGTCCCTCCCTGCACTCTTGTGGAAGAAATATGTCAGACACATTTGTACTTATTATTCTGTAGATTGTACTAGATGGAATTAATATAGTGCTGAATTGCTTTGATAGAATGAAATGCATAGTTGTAACAAGGTGTTAAAAAAACATGAGCAATTTAATTCTTATCTACAAAAACTTGTAAGGAACCTGAGAGAGTGAAAAACAACTTAGGGGATACAGTTTTAACTTAACATATACTTTGCTATAAAGAGCAAACTTTTAAACTATTTTAGCTCCATGTCCCTGCAGAGTAGCTGCATATATACTGGTTAATTTATTCTGGTAGAAGAAATTTTATTTTCTTTTTATTTGCAGCTTCAGAAAGTTAAAATGGCAGATTTTAGGTAGGCTAGCAAATAATTGTCACAGTTACACTTTGCTGCCCTAACAGGAAGGCATAGCTAATGTTTGTAAGGCCTAAATGGATACTATAAGTGGAAACAAATAAATATAGGTTGTAATCACAATATGAGCTAAAAGTAAGCTATATTTATCTGTTGCTAGATATTGCACAAGCTCAAAATGTGTTATTAAGGAAAATAATAGTGAGATATTGTTCTTTACTGGTATAATATTGAAACCAGTTGCTGGAAACAGAGAAGCAAACTGTGCTGGGGAGAAAGTACACCTGGTCACTCTCTGCAAGGTAGACTGAGAGCTGTATGATGTCTACCACCACCCTTCCAAACCAGGTTAGGTGGTCACTCGCAATGACTGAAAGTAGAACGTAGGAAAGAGCATGGTTTTTGCTAAGTATATCTGGCAGATGCTGTAGAGGAAAAAATGTGACATAACTGTGACGGGAACTCTTGAAGGCCCAGGAGCAGACCATCCCCATGTGCTGGAAGACAAGCTGGAGGCATAGAAGACCAGTCTGGCTGAAAAGCATGATTTTGGATGATACTCAGGGAGAAAAAGCTTATATGGCCTTTGGAAAAAGGTGCAGGGCACTCACAATGACTAAAATGTTGTAAGGCTATGCTGGGTGAGTATCAGAAAGGCTGGAACACAGCTAGAAATTCATCTGGCCTCTATGGTAATGAAGAGCAAGAAAAGTTTCTATAAATACACTAACAAGGAAAGAACAACCTGGAAGACCCTCTGTCCCCTATTGGATGCAGGAGGAAACATAGTGACAAAGGATGAGGAAAAAGCTTAGGTGCTTAGTGAATTCTTTGCCTCAGTCTTTAGCAATAGGACTGGTTATAAAGAAGAAATCCAGCTCCCTAAGCTAGGAGTCAGGGACCAGGAGCAGAATGATCTCCCCACGATTCAGGAAGAGTGACTTGTTGTCCCATACGGATGTCCACAGTCCACAAATCTATGGCACCAGATGGGATGCACCCAAGAGCGCTGAAAGAACTGGTGACAGTGCTCAAGTCACTTGCCATCATTTAGCAGCAGTCCTGGCTGACTGGAGAGGTACAGGAAAACTTGAAATCTGCCAACATAACCTCCATATGTAAGAAGGGACAGAAGGATGATCTGGGAAACTACAGGCCTTTTAGTTTGACTTGGGTACTGGAGAAGCTGATATGGCAGATCATCCTGAATACTATTAAGAGGTTTTTTATTAAAAAACAGGTGATCAAGCCTAGTCAGCATGGGTTCATCCAGGGCAGGTCCTGTTTGACTGACCCGATCACCTTCTATCTCAGGTGTGTGTGTGACACAGAGTGTCACGGGATAGGCCCAGCTGCTGTCAACCAGGCCTCCGATTTCTCACCCCCCCACCCCACCATGGGATAGGGAGGAGAAAAATCTACCTTAAGGGTCATTAATCAGGACAAAGATTGGGAAGTTTGCATTCCCCAGTTACGGTAACAGGCAAAAAACAGACAGGTTCAACTTGGGAAATAAAAATCAGTATGATGAAAGAGAAAACATGGCCAGATCTTCACAGTTTTATTTTACCTTTCTTGAATATGTTGCTCGCAGAGGAACATCCAGCTTCCCATATCTGCTTGGCCTTGGGCAGAGGTGGGGCAAGGACTGGAACCAGCAGATCCTGACCCCTGTGGCCCCCCTGCTTCCAAAACACCACTGCACTGACTCAAGACACACAGTGACCTGCTTACTGGATGAGGGAAAAGCTGTGGATGTTGCATACCTTGACTTTATCAAGGCCTTTGACACAGATTCCCACAGCATTCTCCTGAAGAAGTTGGCTTCTTGTGGCTTGGATGTACACACCCTCCAATAGATATAAAAGGTTGGATGGGTCCAGAGAGTTGATTCTATGATTCTACCTAGGGAAGTAAGGAGAACAGTAAGTTTTGGAGAGCAGTTCTTCCACTATTCACCCATTGCCCTAACATAACAGAGAAAAGGCTCCAAGCAGTGCATGTTTGTTGACTTCAAAATAAGAAAATATTGACATAATAGGGAAAAAACAGATGAAATAGAGATCAATTTATTTAATACAGAAAAAATATGCTTAAAACTCAAGGCAGACCACTTAAATCAACAAACTTCTAATTGCAGAAACCTTCTAAAACGCGAAAGCTTAGAGGAGTTTAGTTCAACTTTGAAAACAGCAGTGTACCACACCCAGAAATAAAATTGAAAAGATGTGAAGCATATTTTAAAACTTACACTCTCAGCAAACATAAAAATGATAAGTAGTGCTGTATGTGGGAATACTTCTATAGGCAATCACATCATCCAAGAAAGAATCAGGTGAGATTTCATACACAAATACAACTAGTTGATGAAAATGGCATGAGTTAATCTAAAATATCCTTTAGAATGGCTGTAGAAAGAACACAAGTATAATTAAATCTAGGGCCCTCCTATGGTACTGATCTGAAAGCTCTTTTCTTTGTCATAGGGCAGCAAGATTTTAAAATGTCCTTGTGTCCCTTATGCCTTTAAATCTCCAGTGCCTTTTCTTCCCTTCATCCACTTCACATGAAAGTTTTCAGGGTATCCTTTTCTTTGCCAAGTTTATGTTCCCTGGTAGTCTAGAAAAAAATCTTTTCATCTGGAAAAGCAGAAAACTACCATGTATTTCAAAAATGGTTTTGGCAACATTTTCTTCATATGAAAAATGGCTTCTCCCAGCAGAAGTAAACTAAAAATAACTTCTGGTAGTATGGATGGCCTGGAAGGCAATGTACAAAGCAGGCAACACCACAAAATTTATTAACAATTCATTTGTTTCAAAAAATTCACCCAGCATTAATTGGAACTCAAGCTGTTGACTTCCAGTCTTGAGTTTAGACTACTTCTCCCCCTTTGCCACCCACTGGGGCCTGATATTCCCATTATAACATCCATAAATTTCACCAACTCTAATGGGCTTATTCAGTCCTGCATATGCATCAAGGGAAAGATAAATGTCCCTAGTTGTGCCGTCTGATACCCATAATTGTTTAGTAACTTAATGAGATAATGTTTCTAAAATAGCAAAAATCAGTGGGTGTTTTTTAATGCCCTTTAACATGATTTAGTGAGCTTCTCAGCCAAAATTATTCTAGATTTCAAGTGTGGTTAATAATTTTTGTACACCAACTTCTACCTGGTCTAAGTAAGAGTAGAAAATAAGAGAAAACATATAAGAACTTTGTCCCCGTTCTGTTACCTAAAGGAGGATGAAGAATATGGTCTGTCACAATTAAGTGTATACATGAATCAGTAAGTTTGAAGAGGAAGACTTTTTTCTAATGAAAAAGGAACCAAATAGTGTGTTCCATTAGACCAGAAAAGCAGAGGATGAGGAGGCATAGGATTGCTGTCCTTAGATACATACAATAAGGAAATTAATTCAAGGGACAGAAAATAACCAGTTGTGCTATAGAAGAACATTGGCACAAGAACAAATGGACAGAGGTTGAGTGTGAACAAACTTAGACTTATTTCAGAAGTGGGCTCTGAGCCTTTCTGTCTTTCAGATTTTGAAACAGCCTTTCTTTGAATATTATGGAAATAAAAAGAACATAACTGTTTATAAGAAAACTCAGAGCGTTTTTAAAATACTTGAGTAGCATAGTGCCTGCAAGGGACCGATTTCATAACCCAGAAGTTTACTGCTTAGCTTCTTTGTGTTACTATTTCTTCCCATTTCTCTTTCCACCATGCAGAGCATGCAAGCTAAAGATATCAACACAACAAAGCAAAAACTAAAAAAATCACTTTTAATAAGAAGTTAGTGGCACACACATGGCTATGAGGAGTAGTGGAAACACAAGTCTGCTATAAAAATACTATGAATTAGAAACACTTTGATTTGACCTGAATATAACTGAAATAAATATAATTTTTAAAATTTTTATATCTTGGCACTGCCCTTGATATGAATTTGCACTGTATCACTCTCAGGCCATGACAAACATTGCCCTGCTAGCTGAAAAACTTCCTTTAAGGGTCAGTAGGATCTGTCCCAGTGCTATTATTCTCTTCATGTGTTTGTAAGCAAATCAAAGTAAGTGAAGTGTTCTAGTGGCAGTAGTTCCACATAAGTGATGTCACGAAACTGCTGATACTTACCATTTGAAAGAAATTAAATTTATGACAGGAGTTGAAAGCATTTTTTAAGTATGTAATGTTATCTTTATGCTATAGCTGCTTGAAAAGACATAAACACTATTAAAACTACTGATTGATCCTTTATGAATTACATCTGAATGTAAAACAATATTCAAGTTAATTGACTTTGCATTTTCAGTAAGCACTTTGCCAAATAATTATTATTTATCTAACACTGGTTTCAATGCAAATTGCTGGTGCATATTTGCTATTAATCTGAAGTCACTGCAAAATACAAACAACAATTACTTTCTGACTTTATCACGGAGAACAAAGAGAAAATAATTTTGATACTGCGTTACACATTTAATTTATTAAAAAGAAACAAACAAAAACACAACCTCAAATGTGACTGTTTGTCATCCTTCACTGGCAAATTGTTATGTTAAAAAACAACAAAGCTAAACCAAAGGGAAAAAACCTACAAAGTATTCATCTTTGCATCAAAACAGATGCATTGAAGATCTCTGTGTGCTATTAAATCCCTCATGCTTCTCAGGAATAATGCTAAGAAAGCTACTGGGTCTCATAGAGTGTTGTGATTCCCAGACAAGACGATCATGAAACCATGGAATGTCAAACCTCATTCAGAAGAAGCAACTACCTTTAGAATATTAATTGCTTTTCTCTAGGGGATTGGATTTAAAATATCTAGGGAAAGGTTTAAAATATCATTGATAGTAATAAAGATGAAATACAGAGAAGGGTCACTTCCTCCATGCACTTTGAACTACTCAGTTTTTGTCAGATGCACTGACCACCACCAAAATTCAGTCATGATACATACTAGCAAAAAATTAACTACACAGTTTAGATGAGAAGAAAGTTATTATTTCAGAATCATAATTAAAAGTAGGGAGAACAGATGCATTGTTAAAGGGATGATACAGGTTAATAACTGATTATAGTAAATGACTCAGTACATTGAGATATTGTTCACATAGAGACACCCCTAAAAGAAGAGGACACATTCTGTACCATTTTTAACAGATCAGTGGACTTGAAACTTCCTTTTGGTCCATCCTAGGATAGAGGCGCAGGAGGGTCAGCCATTAAACACTCTTGTAAACATCGCCATAGCAACTCAGAGGAAAGCAAAACAGAAAGATTTGCCTACACACAGTACTATGGGAGTATCTCTACAAGGCTGTAATCCTACTCTTCTTTTAGGCTCCTATATGCACCTGCTCATGCTGAACAGCAGTCCCATACTGAGTCATTAATTCCCACAATTCTCTTTCAGTCAGGCCAGAAACTGTCTTGAGCGACTTAAGGAAATTGCTCCAGCTGAAAATCTGTTCTTTATTGTTTATTTTTTGTTCAGCCATTGACTGTCTTTCATTTTAGTGCACGTGCTCTGATGTTGCTCATTTCCTAGATACACTAGATACTACAAAACTTCTTACATATTAAGTTAAAATTCAGTCTCTCTCTTTCTCATAATAATTTTTAACACCTTATTTTTCAACTTCTGATCCTTTTTTATTATATTTGAAGGTTTTCTAGAGTCCCTTAAACTTTCCAGAAAAAAAAAGAAAGAACCTATCTCATCTGTGTCAGCTTCTTTGAGATTCCAGTTGTGTGATCATATAGATACTTTTTCAATTGGATGTAGTAACCTGTGTGGGCCCTACAAGTAGCCTAATTAGCAAAGAAATAGATTGCCCCTCCAGTGAACACACTGAAAGTGTTCAAATCTGTGTTTGGTGGGGCTTTGAGTAACCTGGTCTAGTGGGAGGTGTCCCTGCTCATGAAAGTGGAGTTGTAACTAGATAATCTTTAAGGTCCCTTCCAACCCAAACATTCTATTATTTTGAAATATTCATTTCTGGTGCAATTCATAGCTGTGAATTTTACTTCATCCAGCTACTTATACAGAAACCAAACTGTATTTACCATTTCATACAAAATAAATTATTAACACTTAGAATTCTGTATATAAATGATACTAAGTGAAATATCTTTTCTGAGATAAATGAGTCATGTTTAGAGATAGGAAACAAAAATCCCAGGTGGGTGGATATTCTACATACAGTCCTTTTGGATATGAGAACATACATGCTAAACTAACAATGGTTGAAAAAAAAAGAACATAAGGCAGAACATTATGTGCAAGCCACTGATATAATATAAGAATTTTACTGGAGTTCCAGCTACAATTTCAGACAAGTTGTTAATTAAACTCTTAGTCTTAATGAAGCAACAATTGAGTCTATATCAGTATTGGTACTTGATTAACATTTCTTGCGAGCTGGGAAGTGGAACAACAAGAAGAGGGTACAAGAAGATGCTTCCCTCCCTTTCTCTTGAGTTTATGCAGGCAGGGTAGGTTGTGAAATGACAAAATTCTGTTTGAAAAAATGTTTCCACAAAATGGAAATTATTCCTCTTTACTCATCCTTCCACGCTGTGCAGTATTTAGTAGAAATAATTTCCTCCTAGAAAGACAAAAAAAAATCCCTCTCATCTGGAAATTTTCCGACATTCATACTTTGATTCCTCAGCCAAACTCACTGAATGAAAATCTTGGAAGAGAGAATTTTTTTCAACTAAAAGTTTTCTTTTTCTTTGTTAGTAGTAATTCAAATGCATAGGATAAATACACAGTGCTGGACAATCTCCCAGTCGTTAATGTATGCAGTATCCACTGTATACTCACTAAGGTATTCCATCCAGGTTAACTTTTACCGTACAGACTCTGAGTATATTTATTGTTGTGTCATGGTTTTAGACTAGGTGACAAATGCTCTCTGTTATTCCCCACTGAAGATGAAGAAGAAAATAAGGGAGAAAGACTTTGAGACTGGATTAAAAAAACTAGAGTAGGTTTAATGAAGTAGTAATAGCATATTACAAATATATATAAAATATGTAAATATGGATCTTGCCCTCCACAGCTGATAATTACTTCCCAGATGGAAAAGTCCCACACTGGACTGGGCAGCAGATGGAAGAGCCCAACTCCAGGATCTCAGTGACAGTTCCCAGCAGTCTTAGAGCAACCGAACTGGTCCTGCTTGGGAAGGCAGAAAGTGACCTGTCTTGGTCAATGGTCTTCTTCTCTGGTGAGGAAACAAAGAGCAGGGGCAGACAGGCCTGAATCCAGCTAGCGCATCAGCCAGGGAAGTCATCAGAGGGCTCTGCTGGGACCCATTTAATACTGAGCACCATGGGAAGGTGAATGTCCCAGGAAGGTTTTTTCTATTCTGGTCCTCTCAAACCAGGACACTGTGGAAGGAATATTGAAGACTGTTGTGGCCCATTAGAGGTTTTGGTGTTATCAACCACATCATATCACAGAAACAAATTTTTTGCTGTTACAAAGACTAAAAGACGAATGCAACTTCTCATTTTGCACTGGAAACTAGTTTAGTGTCCTAGAATATCACATTATTTTAGAAATAAGACACCATTATATATAAAATATGCGTGTAATAATTTAAACATTGCCTAAATCCCCTTAAGACTGAAAAATAAAATACACATTCATAATACTTGGATTTTATTCAGCCTGTGCTGCAACAAGGATTAACTTAATCATAACATAACCAGTTCTATGTTGCTGGGCTACTTCATCAGGTGGTGATTTAGTTTGGTGACAGCATTATAGGGAGAGATTTGTCTTGGAGAATGATTTTTTTCAGGATGCTCTTAGGAACTTCTACAAGACAGAGAACAAAATAAATGAGATTTTATATGTGAATGTATACTTGCATTCTGTTTGGTTCTCTTGACCCATTGCTAGCATATCTGTATAAAGAGGACAATGATGTAACATAGTAGCAGACTTCTGAGGCAGTATTCTGAACAACATTACGGGGTTTTTTTTCATTACAGACCAAATTTCTGATTATTAAAAGTGTTGTACTGAATTAAATTGTGGGGCTATTATCTGAAAAACTTAGGTGTTCAGATGTGCTTCTAAACTTTAATTAGCAGACTACCTCAGAATTTCTCAGTTACAGCAGTTTCTCTTCACAGTTACTCTTGAAAAAATCTCTATAGTACACATAATATAAATAATATATCTTGCCTGAGCTTGTGATGATTGATAATTGGTTGTCTGTAAAAGAGAAATCTCCTGATTGTACCTAAAGTAAGACAAATCCTGTGACTCGCTTCTAGCAGCAAATTTCTCATTCAGATATTACTTGACAAATCCAGGGATCTGACATTAAATCTTATATTTGTCAGTAAAGCTGACTTTATGCTAGAATAATATGGAATTCTGTTAGATGATTATCCTTAAGTGTGTTTGTATGCTTTTCTGTAAAAAAAAAAAAGCCATTGGATTACACATTTCCATTGCATCTCCATGCTCAGGATTTGGGTAAGTAAGATGGGCCACCTGGCCTGCCCACAGTGAAAAATTTCTGAACAGCTTCATGAGCAAGCCCTGGTTTCACAGCTCCAGTATGAGTTATACCAATGTTAGCAGATATCACCAGGCCTTTCTCATCAGGGTAACCTACCACATACTCTAAACATCTGCATATTTGTGATGAAATGAAGACAGTTTCTAGACATAGACATTTATCTCCTGGACGAGCACATAATCTGTTTCTCATACCAGGCTTTCCTGGAGTAAGCATATAACAGTGTCTGGGGGGAATTATGACAGATAACCACAAAATCGTCTCAGTGGACATTTGAGAAAGGAGGACTGTGGGGTTTATAAAGCTTTATAAAGCAAGGTAATTCTAGGCATATTTCTTGTACTTCAAATTAAGTCCATCTTCAACTCATAGAATCATAGAATAGTTGGTGTGGTAGGGACCTTAAAGATCCTCCAATTCCAACCCCCTTGCATGCGCAGGGACACCTCCAACTAGCCCAGGTTGGTCAAAGCCCTATCCAACCTGTCACTGAACTTCCAGGGAGGGGACATCCGCAACCTCCCTGGGAAACCTGTTTGAGTGTTTTAGCATACTCACAGTAAAGAATTCCTTCCTAATGTTTAACTTAGATCTCCCCTGTTCCAGTTTAAAGCCATTGCCCTTTGTTATCTCCCTGCATTTCCTTGTAAAAATTCGCTCCCCAGCTTTCTCACAGACCCCCTTCAGGTACTGGAAATCTGCTATAAGATCTTCCTGGGGCCTCCTCTTCTCCAAGATGAATTACCCCAACTTTCCCAGACTATCTATGTTTCATGTCTCATGTTTCTCTTTCTTTCGGGCCAGAAGCATTAAATGGATAAATATAATTCATATACGTTTCTCTGACATAAAAAGTCTGTGAAGGACTTGTACATTATTGTCAAAAACCCCTGTAAATCATAGTACCACTGAGAAAGACATATGGTATAAGGCACTTATATCTGTATATTGGGGGTTTTTTTCTTTAGAAAATTTTATTGTAATAATTAACCAAAAGTCAACTACTAAAGGTATGCACAAGGTATTCCTCCTATTGGGGTGACATCTACTGTCCCAGAAATACAATACAGTAACATGTGGAATGGATGTTTCCTTATGCTGTACAATGTTGTACATACATCTGTATATAAGCACACAAACATGCACATTGAAAATGTTTTTTGTCCATTTCATAAGAAAGAGATGCCAAAAAGGATTAAAAGGATTCCAATCTTTTCTTCTTTCCCTCAGAAGCATGGCCAGAAGTTCATCAAACTTGGGATCTGTGGAACCTGCAGCAGGAATGAGTGCAGGAAAACTAAAGCCTTGAGAATCATTCTGCTTACAGGTGATACCTAGGTTGCAGGCATTATTGTCCTCACTGAGCTTAGCCATCACGATGCTACGTGATAGCTTTCAACATAACAAACCTTTTCCTAGAAGGCAATTTGTTTGTCTTTGTACAAAAATCAAGCTGCTTTTTGGGTACAAATTTTGTGATTTGTTCTCATCAGGCCACGTAGAGTAGGCCAACTCCAAACACTTTTCACACCAGTGTGAAGAAAGGCTGCAGACTCTAGAAGGTTAATTTGTTTATCAGAAAGTCACTCCACAAAGCAGATGCTCTGACAATGTAAAGATCTTCAGCTGTTAAGAGTAATTGTTGAACATTTCAATTACAGTGATACTATTTATAACCCTTTCAGTTTCCTATACATCTGTATCATGGTAAGTGGTTTATTGTAATATTTGTGATTCCACCTGTCACATAACTGCTTAACTTCATTGTGGATATTGTATCCTGCACATTAAAGGAATGATCCCACTCTCTAGGACTCAAAAGAGAAAATCAGATTCACCTGATTTGTGATCCTTTGTAACACAGTATCCATGGAAGCTTAGAAATGAATCAGAATAGTGTTCAATCACCAGTCTTGTTTTATTCCACTTTGACCACAGTTTTTTCTTCCAGTTGTGAGTGATATATGAAAGTCCATAAAACTGGACAGAAGATGCATGTAAGTGGCATTCTGGTTTCATTTCAAAATGGGGACTTTGCCTTTCTGTGAGTCTGACAAATGTGCCTCTTTTTCTGGCAGCCATTTCCTCTGGTAAAGCTTTTAAAGGGCTTTTACCAATCAGTGCTGGTGTTCCTAGAAAAAAAGGTTTTGTGCAGTGTGAAGGGAAGCACTTGAATGTTTCAGTGGCATCTGCCTGAAGGGATATGTCAAAGAAGAAATGTTCGAACAACAAGATTTATTAAAGTCAATGTCCAATTTCTACCTCAGAAAGCTTGACATCTCTTAACCACGAACCATTTGGGAATATTCCCTTATTCTCTTCCTCACTTTGTGTTCTAAATCTGGATTTATGTGTAGAGAGGCATGATGTCTGAGGTCTGATATGACATTTATCTTCACAAGTGAGGAGACTAATAAATCATCAATGACATTACCACAAGTGAGTTCTAAGGCCTACTTACAAGTGAAGATAAATGACATGTCAAACCTATGCCAGCATATATTACATGAAATACCTAACTCTCACTCTCAACATAGCTGAATTTGATTTAGATGACTGAACTTAAGTTACATCTCAAATCCACCACCCAGAGAAAAAGAAATTAGACTTGCCAGCCAAATAAAACCACTCACTACAGATACATTAGTACATTTCAGTCTCTTGCCATGCTACAGCTCTGCAGATCTACCAGTATTAAAGTGGTGGTGAAAATCAATTAAAAATGTCCTTATGAAAACCAGTATCATTAACTCACTTTTCAGTGCATAAAACCATACCTGATTTTCATGCTTTGGGCAAAATAAGATGCTTATGAAGCTTTAAGTATTCATGTCTGTGTGTACCTGAAATGCATACAGCCAGCTTTTACTTTAGGCATTACTGAAGACTACAGGTTTTCACAACAGCTTGTGGCCTTCCACAAGATGTTAGTGTCAGCTTTGTTGAAAAGCTGAGAATTTTCAGAATTTCTGATTAATTTAGGGGTAGGATATTCTTTCTAGAATGTGAGATCTGCAACTTAGATATGTCAAAAGCATGTCTGAATCAGGGCCTGGCATCAGATGTTCAGGGAAACTGAATGATAATGTACTGGGCATAGAGACTAGTATCTCCTCTGGCTTTTGAGCAATTAATGGGCAAGAGACTTCCTGAGCTGGACACAGCATATGGATCATGATTTCAATGAGGTAAATGTTTAATAAAATTTAATAATAATATTATGGCATTTGAAACCTAAAGCCTAAAGCTAATTCCAGCTTATTTTTGTGATCCTGCCAAAATTCTTCAGTGAAAAAAATAAAACAAACTCATCTAAAGCTGAGTTTTGTCTGGCATGGAATTTGATGGAATTGTAGCTACTTTCAGAAAAAATTTGAGAATAAGTTGTAGGTCTATGAACAGACACATTGCATAAACATACATTTCAAATATTGACCAGGTGCATGAATTGTTATGCTTTCTAACACAGTCTCCAAGTTTCTTCTCAGGTTTTATTCTAAAAATCTCCTGGTGTAAGGCTCCACTTAGAAACACTTTCCCCAGAAGAGTGTCCTATTTCATATTAGTGGAGTAATCAAGTCCCTTCAAGGCAGGAGACAGTCTGAGTGGCATAGCATGCAAAAAACCATCATGTTTTTCATATTCCTCATTATGTATTACATTTTGGCCATGTGCAAAAACTAGAGGGAATCCAGCTAAGTGCTAATCAAGGTATTCAACAGTGTGCAAGGATAAGAACAGAAATTAAATAGTCATACACAGCAACAAGGCATATGATGGGAAAGGTTGTCCTGAGGTGTCTGAGCAGCAGGGCTCATGGGACTGTCAGCTGGGTACAGTGTTCTCCCTCTCCAACCAGTCACTGCCTGTAGCCGCAGAAAACAAGCAAGCTCCTGACCCACAGTGAGTTTAAGTGGAGCTTGTGACAACAGCATTTTAGAAACAGTGGGTCTTTTCTAGCAAAGCCTCATCTAAACATCATTTTCAGTTTATTGGTGAGAAAATAAAAGGGCACAACACAGTCTAGCAACCTAGCTAATATCAGAGAAAATATTAATTGTTCTTAAAATTAAGTTAGCTCTCAATAAACCCACATTTTTAGTCATATTGGCTTTTTTAAAACTATAATCATCATTCTATACATCATGTATAAAAAAAAAAAAAAAAAAAGACAACTTGGGAGCCTGGAATTCTTCCAGAATCTTCCAGAAGGAAGATTAAATACATGCTTTAGTCTTAATACAGGGATATTTTACTGGGAAAAAAAAAAAAAAAAAAAAAAAAAAGATTAAAAAAAACAAAAAACAAAAAAAAAAAAAAAAAAAAAAAGCAAACCACGAAAAAAACCACCACCTCCAAATAAATGAGGGGAAGAAAAACACTTCTATTTTGCTTTCAATGATTTCAACACTTGTCTGGAAGACCTGAAAACCACTTATATGGCTATAAAATCTATGCATTTTTAGTAATTAAGTTTATCTTGACCTTCTCTAGGGACATTTCTCACATATTACAGTATTTCTCACTCTCTTCCTTTCTCATTATCATTTGTCATAGCTTTCTTTTGTGGCACAACCTTTTGATAACCATATTTCTGTTTAAGCCAAACTTCAGTTAATTACTTGTCTAAATAATGTTTATTAAATGGAGAATGGAAAAACAGAGTAAACATAAATAAACAGAATCCTTTGAGAACACTGAACCTAAATTAATTTCCTGCAGGATTATTTATTTGCAACTTCCTTCTTTCATCACACACATATAGCTGCTTTCATACTAGATGACTACAGGTGTGGACCAGTATTTTATTGCATTTTATTTCCTTTACTATACTGCTTCTGAGATTTTAAGTTTTTCATACGCTTTATTGTTTAATCCAGAATCATTTCAATTAGAAAGCCATTCTAGTGAGTCATCTAGTCCAGCTCAGCACAGCAGAGGGACTGATCTGGTGGTTTATACACATCCCCAGTGTGTGGTGTCCCATCCAGCACTGAACAATCCACTGCTGAAATTCTAGAACAAGCCTTGGCAGGCTGTCTGACCACCTAACAATATTTGCAGTGAAAGGCTCTTTTTCTCTCCTATTACTAAATTTAAAGTTTCACATCCTGAAAGGCAGCCAGACTATATACTTATACACACTCATTAAGATAATACAATTTGATACTGGGTTAATATCATTAATTCCTTATATGGCATTTTATATATATATTTTTTTAAATAATGACAAATTAATGAAGCAGTTAAAAAGTTTCTCTCCAACCAGCTCTAGGGGATCCTGCTCTAGCAGGTGGGTTGGATTAGAAGATCCTCAGAGGACTCCTGCAACCTCTTACCGTTCTGTGATTCTATGAAAATTAAGCAGTATACATGCATTACACAGGTGCTTTTAAGAGGTATATTTTTTAGCACTTAGTCAGCAGAATTAAATAGGTCAGCTTCAACTCTCCTTATTTGGATCACTTTTAATATGTGGAGCAAATTTTTCCCTTGTACAGAAGCACTTTGCAGGAAAGATATACAGTTTAGAACACAAAACATTATTTTTTCCATGAATCCCCCAAGCTATGTGCTGGTCTGTGAAACAAGGTAAGTATTCATGGGCTCACCACCACCAGTAAGATATCTGAACTGACCGATCTGGAGTTTGATTTTGGTAAAGTGGGAAAGTGTAAGCCTCCACCTTCCTTGGAAAGGGTTGGCTCTTGATGCTGTTACATACCACCACCCCATATTTCTTTTTCTTAGTGTTTTATAAGTAATATTTAAAAATTAGATTTAATATAGCTATTTAATATACCTATTTTTCAATAATTCTTCCATTAAACGGTACCAAGGTCACAGTTTTGCTGCAATAAACTAAACCCTGTGTAGCAAGCAGCTCATTATCTGGGCTGAAAGGTATATTGTTGCAAGCATTTTGAAGCAGATTTTTTCAGCCTAACTCATTCTCTTACCTTTACCATATGTCATAAATAGCATGTCAGCACTTGTCGTATCATGTACTGTATGATAATAAATGTTACAGGTTATGATTAACTTTTCATCTAGTGATTTCCCCTCTATGAAATAATCACAGTTTTCTCTTCTGATAAGATACATAGTACTATGAGTCTAACTTTTACCTTACCATATTTGTTAGATCTACTGCCTGCAGATTATACCTCATAATTGGGAAAACATTGCCTGCTACTAAGACAGTCTATACTGTCATAAATTCTGTTCAGACATAGAAAAGTCTAGACACAATCAGGTCTCTTGAGTCCTCAGAACAAATTAGATGTTGAATATGTACAAGCAGCAGAAATGTACTAAGCATGCAGATCTTTCAGTTATCCACTAATTATGGTTGGAAGTAGAAACATTTTTATACTTGACTCTTATAACTCTCACTTGAGGCTGAGTGCTCAATAGAACACAGTCTCTAGAAGTCAGTTAATCAGCATCCAGAGCAACTTTTTTGTCTAGAACAACTTCAGTACAATACCCTTCCCATCTCCTGAAATAGAATATCATATTTCTCTTACAAATGCACCACACTTTTTGCAAGTACTCTTACTTTAAAAAAAAAAAAAAATTCTTCTCAGCATTTGAAATGTGATCCGTTTAAACCAGAAAGGAAAAAAAAAATAAATCTTGGTCTGCAAACACGTGTAGAGTCCCTAGAATTATTTCATATAATTGCTACGTATCTAAAAATATTTGGTATTTTCCTTTAAAATATCATGTTTTCAGTTGCTTGTCATTTTGGCTAATTCTATTCAGAAACACATTTTTTTTGTCTCTTGCTGGATATCATGCTCACACAAGTCAAAAAAATTTCTCACCAAAGCAATTTTAAAGAAAAGAGGAACATATTGTTTCACCTTTCTGCATCAGCTATAACTCCTAAGTGTTTCATAAATTTGGCATAACCATTCGCAGGCTGCCAAGACTCCCATTTCAGTGTTTGACCTGAGTTTCAACACTCACTGCTTCTCCACAACAGCTGGAATACTGTGTAGGTCCAAGTCCCATGAGCAGGAGTATCATATCTTGTCCCCAGGACAAATCACACCCAAATTAAAATGAGGCCCAGGAGTTGGTAAGGTCATGAAGAGAGAGGGAAAGAAATTGGGAACTTGGAACAGCAAACACAGACTGAACTCCAACATTAATCTTTCCCTTTATAGTCCTTCAGCCTTTTCAGTTGCACGAATGGTAAGTGGAGATAATTCCAATATTTCTAAATTTGCTTTATTACTTAATTATGATGAATAGTCACAATCACACTATTGTGTGGAGTGAAATATTCACAAGTATTTAGATTCAAAAACATATTTATAACATGGAAATGTAATGTGATCTAATAGCATACCATATTCACCTGAATATAGTCAAGTAAAGCAGGAACAAAATAAAACATTTTAATATTGCTGGATTTTCAACTGAAAAATGTTGTTGAAATGTTTTAATAAGTCCCTATAAGGAGTATTAAAATCTTTTTTTTTCAAACGGTTTGCAGTTCTGCTGCCCTCAGTGTATTGTATTTAATACAGCCCCTGGCTTTTCCTCAGGTTGTGAAGTCTTTTCTCTATCAGAATTTCCCTTTCATATGTAATAAAGCCTGTTGCCAGGAGGATGTTAACAGAGTACACAGAAAAAAAACAACCAATTCCTTCCAATATTTGGTCTAATCTTTATTGTCTCTTTATATTATTCCTCTTCTTTTCTTTGTCTCCATGGAATTCTAAATCTTCATACGGGTTTCACTGCATCGACAGTGTGGAGTTATTATAAAGTATAAAATCCCCCTTCCAAGCCCCAAATGAAAAGATTGACTTAAAAAACCCTTCACGTTAAAAAAACAAAAACAAACATTTTATTGGAGTTATTATAAAGTATAAAATCCCCTTTCCAAGCCCCAAATGAAAAGATCGACTTAAAAAACCCTTCACGTTAAAAAAACAAAAACAAACAAAAAAAGAAAACAAAAACACCACAAAATCAAAACAAAACAACAAAAAAACCCANCTTTGCAGGGAGAAGGGGCTGCTCCTGTCCTACTGCTCAAGTTGAGCCTGCTTAGGAGGGGCAAAAGGCTTAAAATCTGTAGGGGTGTCACACCCTACCAGGTGGGTGCAGCACTGTCACGTCTCACAGGGTGAGCATGGCTCCCCAGGTGTGGGAGCCAAACCAAATATCACGGAGTGGGCACGGGTGGGGTTGCCCAGAGTGGGGGTCAACCCAGGGGGATTCGGACTGGACCCCCTTGCTTTCTAAACTCCCTCAGAGAGGAGCCTAGGAGCGGCTGGGCCAAATCCTTCTCCTCCTCTAATTAATCTCTTTTACTAACTGATTCAGTGAGATTAAGTTCAGGAATTGTCTGCACGATACTTAGGAGTAGTAGTACCTCTCTCTGCAACAAGAAAACCTTGATTTCCTTTCAAAAAGGAAGATAAGCATTTTTTAAATTATTAGTATTTGAAAGCTTTGGCTTTAATTAAAAGCTCATACATACACAGACCAACAAAATCATGTCATTTGGGGTTAATTCAGAGTGGTGTGGTTTGTGTTTTATTTTGTTGTTGGTTTAGGTTTTCTTTAAACAAAAATAAACCCAATTCCTGCACTAATAAATTTACTTGACAATAATGGAAGGGATCACTTTTACGTACAGATTAAGTGCTAACATGCCAACTACAGAAATTCACACAGGGAATATAATATTAGGTCAAAGTAGTTGTATATTGCAAATATCAAAGATCGTGATAAGATAAAATCCAGAAGAATATAAAAGGACCAAGTTTAATGGGTTTTCAGGCTTCTAGAGTCTCAAATGTTTATACTTGATATTGTGAGCCCTGCTTATGCATGCAGTATTTTTGAGATTCTTTTTTGAAAAAGAAGTTTCTGGGTTACTTGTATGACAGATACTTGGGCTTTAAGAAATATCAAATGAGTAATGATTCCATTACAGATTGGGAAAATACTGGAGACATAATACAAGATAAAATAGGAAAAATTTGAATTTTGGTCTTGAAGAATAGATTCAGTTTGAATTAACAAAGCACTCATATAACTTTCTAGTATCTCATATATGGTTTGTATGATGTATTACTACTTTGAAGGTATTGTTCTGAAGTTTGATAAGTATTGAACTTCCTGCACTAAAAAGATAAGTCTTGAACAAGATATCTTCCTGTGATGAGCATTACCAGGGTGTGAAGTAAATGTTTAACACTGTCAAGGAGATGAAAACTATGATGTGAAGCTTGTGCTTTACTAAATAATGTGGAATACAAACTGTAAGTCAGGTTTGTGACATGTTTTCCTAGTTTCATCACTTGAAGAACTTTGTTCTACAAATTTTATTTTTGGGTGGGCGTTGTGATTTTTGTGGTTAGTCTGTTTTTTGTTTTGGGGTGTTTTTTTTAGTAGAAGCACTTGTAAATTGTCATTTCTGTATGCAATATTTCTGTGAAAGCATGGTCACATCTTCTGCAAAGCAAACATACTTACCATACTCTGGAAGAGAGAAGTGGTGGATAGGTTTTCCATCTTCATATTATTTTCCACAATTTATAAAAAGAAAATAGTCTTATGGTCAGTGACAGGTGTGATGTGAGGTATTTTATGCGGTCTTACTCTTCCAGTTCCTCCATCTCAGAGCACTGTTTTATCGTACAACAGTGTTCCAGCTTACTTTTAGGGAAATCAAATCACATTAGGAAAGGTGCACATCTAGAATGCTGCATGTTTGGGTGTCTTTCCAAACCTAACTTGTTTACCTATCTTTTCATGCAAATAGAGACAAAATATGTTTGTAATATTAACAGTTGTGAGAAATAACAAAGTTTTTTTTCCAGGCAAATAATAACCCACTTATCTGACAAAATAGAAGCCTGCTGTAAGTTGTTCTGAGTTCCTCTTAAATTTCCCCTACAGTCAATGACTGAAGATAATCAGCTCAAGATGCAGAAGACACCTTGATAACCTACTTCAAGTAAATCATTTCCTCTAACTATCCAATTAACTTTGACAGCTAATTTTAGGAGATTTAAGTCTCTTCCTTCTTGTCTGACAATTATAGTGAAGGTTTAGTAGGTATTTTATAAACCTCTGAAAATCTAGTTACAAAAATACAGTCTGTGCTAGCCTTTCAAGGGGACTGCTATAAGGGAATGTACTAGAAACATATGTTGCTCCTGGGCTATTCCTCTGAGTTGTGCATTCATACTTGTACTACTGAGGACTGTGTTTAAGCTGCACGGCTGGAGTGGTGCTCTGAAAGGTGACAATGTGAAAAGCTGGGGGGTTTGTTCTGTCTACTGCTCATTATCAGTCTCCAGCCTCTTTGAAATAATTTAACAGGTACATAGAGTTCATTTGCAGTGCCCATCATACACTGGGAGAAGTAGTGTTTGATATTCAGTTTTTAAGTTAACCACCAGTAAGCTGCTGTAGTGCATGTTTGCATTGGTAACTGTCTAGTGAAATACTTGAGTCGCAAAGGGTGGGGGAAAATAGAGTGGCTATTTCTTTGTCCCAAGCAATTCTATTCTAATAGATTTCTGAAGTAATTTTTCCTTGAAAGAAAAAAAAAAAATAATAGGTTTGAATTCTACTGTATTCTTTCCTGTCTCTGAAGAGGAGTACCAGCATGTCTAATGGGGCTTAAAGAAGTGAGTATATTTCCTTGTTCACTGTGTGAGCCTCATGGGGCTTCTTTTTCCCTCTTCAGAAGAAGCTTGATTGATGTTGAAATCATAGAATCTAAAGCTGAAAACTGTACCAAGCCAAGCAATGTTTCTGACTTCAGGGACTTCTCATGCAAGGAACTAGGGCTGCTTAGGAGACTATGCTTGTGAGGATTTTCAGCTTTGAAACATTCTGTTGAGTCCACATGAGGATTCAGTATGCATCTGGACTGTTCCTGGCATCTTTTCCTAAAGCTCCATGAGGAGGGGTGGGGAATTTATCTATGCACTTTGTCATTATAGTACAGGTCATTGCTTTTTCACAGAACCAAAGGCAGAGATTTAGGTGAAGGAAGATTAAGAAGCCTCAGGTGTGCTGAAAATCTGCTGTTATATCTGTAGTTGAAATGGCAGGCAATCCCTTGAAAGCAACATCTCTCTCTTCTGTACTGCTGATCTGGTATTTTATGTAGTGAAGGAAAAAAAACAAACCAGTAGATAACAAGAATAGATACGGAGTCTAAAGAAGCAAGCTCCAGTGCTCCATCCTCAGTTCTGCATTTCCACAGTGTTCTACTATCATCAGCAGAACTTTTTCACGAGTGTGCAGGTTCTTGTTGGGTAGAGACACTGATAATTGACAGATGTAAGTGAGGAAGTCTGAGGAGAAATGAATAAAGCTCTGCCTCTGTTAATAGATTTCCCACTTTGCTCGCTTCTTTAAGTGGAAAATGTATTACTTGGAAAATGCAAAAGAGATGGGAAAGGAAAAGGGATAAAACGTCCATCCTTTAGCTAGCCATTAAATAAAGACATTCAAAGGCCTCAAGAGAGATACAGTAGTGAAAAATAATTCTTGCCAAAAAGCAATGAATTACAATGTTAGAATTTCTGAGAGAGGTAGCCCAACCTCTGTAAATTTAAATAATCCTTAAATATACGGATGATATCTATGATCATTTGCATGTCAACAAAAATTCTGGGATAAGGCCTTAAAAACACAAGGATTTCAGTTTGAGAACAAGGTAATATTTACAGCTATAGCACCCTGGTGTTAGCAGTAATACTAAAGTGGGAGTTTTGTCTGTATATTTTTAATAGCTTTGTTTCTCCTGCACCAAGCTCTACATATGATTGCCTCTTTCCACCATGCCAGAGTCTCAACATAGAATTTTTAATTTTCAGAATAAGGAGTTAAAGGAGCAGGAATAGCCTGAACACTCACTAGCAGCCTAGAAAAGTATCTAGTACAGAAGGAGGTGGTGGAGACAGTGAAAGACCTGTAGGAGTAATATTTCATAAAAGGACCTCAAATGTACCTTAAAGCACACTTCATCGGTGTGTGGATTTTCAGAAGAATATAAAATTAGCCTGTACAGTTGACTTCTGGAGAAGACTGCTTCTGACTGAAGAGCTCAATTCTAATGCACAGTAGAAAGGAAGGAAAGAAGACGAAGGCCTCAAGCAGAGGGCCAAAAGGAGGATAAGCTGATGAGAGAATATCTCTTTGAAGAAGTAGGTTAGCAAAAGGACATTGTCGACTTTTCAGCATGCTACATTTTTGCTGCATTTCACACACTGCATGCAGATTGTGCTAAAGTCTTTACAGAAGTAGAATTGTGCAGCATGTCCTGTATCCTGTGCCTGACCCCAGTCAGACTACTGACTGTGGGTCATAGTCTGTGCTGGCATCAGTAAGTGAAGCTTGCCTGGAGTTAGTGGAGCTTAACGCCCACTCCTGGCAGCAGCAGCTTGTCCTTGTGTATTTTTTTTTTTTTTCCACAGGTGAATGTCACCATATCAAAGTGCATTGAGTATATGCATTCAAAAAAGATGGTAATACAGTATGTAACATTCTAGATAATCTACATAGCAGAGATAAGTGGATAACTTATGTTTATCACCTCAGATGGATTAATACACTTAAGGCAAAGAGAAGTGTGGGTTTTTTTCTCTCAGAAAATAATCTTCTAAAAGCACTGGAAGAAGAGGTTTACTCTCCTTGGTAAAATAAACTCTTTTTTTGTCTGAAGGAACCATTTTAATCTTCCCATTACTGTGATTTCAGCTCTGCAGAAGCATGACTCCTGTAGATGGCAGCTGGGATTATCTAGTGACTATCACATAGAGGTGCATGCATAGAATATTTCAGCACAGCTATGTCAAGTTCATTTGCTGCAGAAGCACAGCTACTTTACTTTCTGGTTTTTTCTCTGCCCTTTTCTTTCTTCCAAGCTATTGTGTGTATTGACTGTATTCAGTCTAGACTGGGCAGGAGGTGGGGGCAGGTGCCATTTAGAGGGTTGATGGTAGAATAGTCACAGAGAACAAAATCCTGAAGTAACTAAGACAATTGCATCAGAAATCTAATGCTGGCTTCCCCGGTCCTTAGAAGAGTGTACCCCCCAGTGGTTAACATGGCTCATTCTGGAACATTTTGAGATGTTTTTTGCTAGGGATAGAGGTCTGTAGATTTTGGTGGGAGTTGTATGTGGCTTGTTTGTTGGTTGTTTGTTTTTGTTTTTGTTTTTTTTTTTTGGGGGGGGGTGGGGAGCATTTGTTTTTTGTTTTGTTTCTTGAGGGAGTGGGGGTATGTTTTTCTTAAGTGATCTCCCTTTTCCTGTAGTCTTGAGAAAGAAGAGACCCAGAGATCTGGTCTAACAATGACCTGAAGATCTGGAAAGGGGAAGAGACAGCCTCTTGCAACAGGTACAAGAGGCAGCTTTTGCCTGCAAAACAGCCCCTGTGAGCTTGCTGATGCTGTCTCCCATGCTGCTGTTCTGAATAAACATTACTATTTTTATTTAAAGATGGGTGACACTATCTAAACCTTGGCCTCAAAGATACTGCTGGCTAAAGAATTCTTTGCAGGCAAGGCTGATGTTATGCCTCAAACACAGGACAAAATCAGTTTTATAAAAGCAAGAAAATAAGCCCAGAAAACAGGGAGGAGAGTGGGGCAGTGTCCTCAGGCACAAGGAAACAGAGTCAGAGGGCTAGGAGAAACTGGGGAATAGGAGCATCTGGAGTTACAGGGGCTTTAAGTTGAGAATTATGCACTAACTCCTTTGTGGAGATGCTAATTTCTAGACTGAAAAACTGTGGAGAGGAATGAGGGATGCGTAGAATGGGGAAAGGAACTTCAGGGAAGAGCAGTGAACAGTTTTGGTTGCATAACCTTTAAAGGACCAGGCTGCTGTTTTTGCTCTGATTGTGGGTCTTGTTCTAGGACAGTACAGACACCGAGATAAACCTCCAGTACAAGATGTGTGCAGATGGTCATGACAGACTGCAGATGTCTTAGAAATACCAGAAGCTTTGAGCCTTACTGAAATGTCTGCAACTTAAGATGAATAATAGAGTGGGGAAAATAAAAACCCAGCTTAAAGTGAATTCAATGAATTCTGGAATGTAGAATTGGTAAAATACATACAAGGCTTGCATGCCAAGATGAGTATCTAGCTCTTTAAAAAAACAAGAGCAAAAAAAATACCCCAAAACTCCCCAATATACTAGGGCTAACTTTAATGAGCTAACTTGTTTTTCCCATCAATTTCTCTGCTATATAGAAATCTAAGGTGTTTTTCTGGTGGACGTGTTTATATGTGAACAAAAGGGATAAATAAAATTATACACAAGTAGAAACAAAGCAGATTTAAATAATCAATATATATATTTAAGTAAAATCAAATGTTTTGTTAGAGGTACAGTGATGGCAAATACCTATTACCTCAGAATTTATTTAAATGTCTGATTTCAATCAATTCTCACTTATTTTGTTTACCATGATAACCAAAATATTTGGTGTACACAGAAATGCTCTTTGTCTTCTACAACCTTGTATTTTTGACAGAGCACTTATTTTAGAGAACTTATTTAGCACTGATTTTATATTTATAGACAGTCATTGCATTGTGGCAGCTGCTAGTTCAGTAGCATGAAATTTCCTTCATCAAATGCTAAATACAAAATGTGTTCGAATTATAAAAATTCTGCTGTACTGTGTCTTTAACTGCTCTGGGAAAGCCAAGAAAATTTTGATCCATACGTTTTGATTTCAGATCAGGTAAGCTAGTTGAAAAAATTGACCTATATCTGCATCACAATGAGGTGTGGAAAACAGAGATAGTCAGGTGACTTAAAGTTGGAAAAAGAATCTGAAATTCCTGTGTCATGCTGCCAAATCTCAGATTATGTCATAGCTCCTCTTAGCAATTTAATATATGGGAAGGTGGGCAGAATGTGTCTTTATACAATGGATGTCTAAGTCTGAGTGACACATGCAAGGTTCCTGCTATAGTCAGTGAACAGATCTTAAAGATAGAGCTCATCTCAGCCTATTTTAGAATTATCATCTGAAATAATATGATTCATGCCCATGTTACTTCTGTTTCTCCTCCCTAGTTTTATACCCCATACAATTATATTTCAGGTCTCTACGTATGAGTTAATGTATTGTCAGGCAAATGGCTCCAAACCTATCATGGTCTAACTGGACAACAAAAGCTGACAGACCTCAGACTTGGCATTACATCAAAGCTGGAATGAAGATTGATACTCTTAAATTTATATCTGCAAATTATAGTGGATAAATCCCCCAATGAAGTCAGCATGGACAAATCCTTCCCTTTTTGCGTGCTCTTCCTATTTTTCTGGTGACAAGTAGCAATTTCTATGTGCCATTATAAAACAATACTTTTTCTTTCTATCACACAATAGTCATGGGTTTGTGAAGAATCGGCTTTTCCTTCAACAAAACAAAATAAACAAAACAATTCAGAAACAACAAAAAACCCCACAAAACTTTATAGTCCTCCCTGAACTAACAAAGTGAAGAAATCACTACAGTAGATATAATAAACTACATTTTAAGTTATGCTGATGATATTGCCAATGTCCTTAATGTGAAATATTGTTTTACACACACACAGTGAACAGCTGCATTTTTAAAATTAAACTTCCATAAATACCCATACAATTTATAAATATCTGGAAGAAATGTGTTTGTTTTGATTTGAATTTTTTAATTAAGCAAGTTCTTTACAAAGGGCTGGGGAAATGCTCTTTCAAACTCTGACACAAGTCATTGTGGAAGGGTTATCTGTATTGGAACTGCCTATTAGTAAATAGTGGGTTCAAGTACCTGTATCAAAATGGAAAAAACTGTCAAATGTTCCCCAGGGACTTGATCCTGAGCTATGTAAATCAGAGTGAAGGTTCTTAGTTGCTTCAGTAGGCTAGAATTAGACATTTACATAAAATCATCATTACTGTTTTAGAGGTGAGAGGGGGATATAGTGTTACTGACATTCACAGCTTGTCGTATATCGAGAAGAGTTGGTGATGCCAACTGAGATAACAAAGAAACTAACAGAAACACAGGCCAGGTTACTTAAATGTAAAATCAAATGTACAAAAGAGGTGGGAGATTAAAATAGTTGTCCAATACAGATGTGGACTGAATTGGGAATTCTATGGGTAAAATTATTAGGTTTTTTCCATGGTTAATACATGGGTAGAGGGAGTATCAAAATCTGTACAGCCTCCATCTAATACAAGGCACAGTACAAATCATTAGTAAAACTGACTGTTGGATTTGTACTCACCTGCCAAGCGACTCAGCTTCAAGCATTTCCCTGCTAGGGATCCCTTTACCAAACAAACTGTCGTGTTCTCCCTTTTGGAAAAACTGCTTTCCATCAAGACTTCATTGACTCAACAAAGGGGGAGATGAAAACCCCAGAAGGAAGGACCAAATATACAACATATGTAAAACATCATGCTCACACTGGTTAACTTAAGATACTATATGATAGTATAAACAGTGTGGGCAACTTTGTTGATTGTACCCATACAATGAATAGAATAGCAAGAATACTTGGGAATTGTTCCAATACACCTTGGCCTGTACCTGAGGGGAAAGGGTAGTTTTGAACATGTGGTTAAACAGCTGGCAAAACATTGCCAGATTAGCCAGGAACTGTGTTGTCCAGTTAGATTATGGAATCAGGATCATGGTTATGAATATTTCTTCACAAGACCAAAACACAGTAATCCACTTTTAGAGGAGCTGATTGCATCTCACTACTTTGCTAGATGGTTTCATCTCTAGTAGGGTGTCAGAGAATCAGAAAAGGTGTTGGTGCAGAATAGAAATCTTGGCATTAATATTCCTGATACAATGAAGGCATAACAAGAAAATTTTTCAGAACTCTACAAAATTACACTGCAAAATAGAATTGCTTTAAGATACTTTGTTAGCCTCACAAAGTGTGTGTAATTATTGATGCCACTTGTTGCATGTATGTTGACCAGAGCAGAAGGTTTCAGCAGATTGTCCAGAAGTTGTGGGAATAAGTAAAACCAATGCATAAAGTACAATTGGATAATATTTCAGCAGGATTCCAAGAAGTATGGTATTGGCTCGTATCTGGAATACTGGTGTATTCTCATATCTGGTGTAGGAGTCTAGACAAATTAATTTTTTTCTGAGTTATTGATTTTTATAATATTTTTTTAATTCAATGTTATGTTTGCCATGCTCACACCTTAGAGGTGTGCAAATGATCTGTTATTTATTATATCAAGAATGTTTATAAAAACAAAGGCACCAGAAAGGACCTGGAGAGGACAATTATATAGTTAAATCTTAACAATAGTAGTTTAAAATTATTAGACAAAACCCATAGTCTGTGGTACATGAACTCTAACAAGTGTGTTGCAACATGCTGAAGAAGTAACCACAGAAATGGTGAAAAACAACTCAAGAGGATATAAAACAGAACACAGAACCACTATACACTGGAAAAAAAAAAAATGCCTAATAATGAAACAACAAATTTTCTAATTGCTCCTTGCAGTTAATAAGAAGCAAGGAAATCCCAGACCTTAATATTACTGTGTGAGAATTACTGTGTGAGAAGGGCGAATCTTAAGTTGTGAGGGTATAGCTGCCTAGGGATTTCTTTTTTTCAGATTCCCTCTTCAGAGGCACCGAGCTTGAACTGTAGCACTATTAATACAGATAACTGTAAAGAAGAAACTCTTTTGGATTGCTTACTCAGCAAAATCCTAGAGTCAAGTCCTGTTAAAATGGTTGGCATGTATAACCTCCATACCACTAGGCAAGCAAGCCTTGTAATGTTTGGTGGGCATGTTGGCAGGCTCAAATGTCCAGAGGATTATGAAAATACAAGCAGTGAAATAAAGAAAGAGGAGCTTTTAAAGTGTATACTGAAAAAATATAAACTGAATACTTCATCCATTTTGGAGGTTCTCAATTCAAGAGAGACAAGGATGTACTAGAGAGAGTCTAATGTAGAGCTATGATGATTAAGGGATTTGAGCATCTCTCCTATGGAAAAAGACTGAGAGAACTGGGGCTGTTGAGCCTTGAGAAAAGAAGGCAAAGATGGGACCTTATTAATGTCTATAAATACCTGAGGGGTTTGTGTCAAGAAGGGGCCAATCTCTTTTCAGTGATGTCCAGTAATAAGACAAGGAATAATGGGTTTAAACAGGAACATAAGAAGTTCCACCTCAGCATGAGGACAAACTTCTTTACTGTGAGGTGGTTGAAACACTGGAACAGGCTGCCCAGAAAGGTTGGGGAGTCTCCTTCTCTGAAGACTTTCAAAACCTGGCTGGGTGCAATTCTTTGTGTCATGCCCTAGGTGATCCTGCTTTGGCAGAAGAGTTGTACCTGATGTTCTCTAGAGGTCCCTTCCAACCCCTTATACTCTATGATTATTTGAAATTATTATTATTTTTTAATGTGTCAAAATGGTAAAAAAGATTATATATATATATATAAAAAACCTGAGGGTAATCCCAAAGTACTTTCAATTGCTAGTTGCGCTCTCAAAAAGCTAACTCCACAAAGAGAAACAAGATCAAATCCCACATACCTAAAATCTGTAAAACCATTCTATGTTTATAGTTATGTAGTCAAGCATGGCAGATCCTGATTACAAACTTAATCAACAACTAGATAGCACATTTATTAAGAAGTTTAATTTTCTGGACTTTCAACCTTGGAAATTAGGTTTTCTTGGTTTAGTTTCTATGTTTTAGTAATAAGTTTCTTGCTGTTGCTATGCTGGTTGGTTTTGGAGGTTATTTTTATTCAACTCTCTGTGTAGGCATTTGTACACTGTTAGTATTTGAAGGTGATGAACTGAATCAAACTGTCCAATAGGAGATCAAGTCTTAGATGTATGCCTTTGAAATCCTAAATCTGAAAAAAAAGTAATGATTTACATGAACACATGGTTATTTAAAAAAGAAAAAAAACAGTACCTTGCTATACTATATATTCAGGGATTCTTGTTAATTGTGAAAATATGCATATGTATTTTAGACTGTAGAGATCTCCTTAGGTAAACTCTCTATACTCAAAGATTGTTTAAAGAACCTGTGAATCTATGTGTAGAAAACATATCTGTACAAATACATATGAAAAGCAAAACATTAGCAAGCAATCTGTAATCTGCTATTTGAGTAAGGGTCAGATTTCTTTGGTCAACTGAAGGAAGCAGTCTTCATGTCCCAGACTGTGACTCCCCAGTGAGCTTCTGTAGCTGCTTCTGTAGCCTACCTAGGCTGACCACAGATCTTGACCCTGAGGTGTTAGTCCCCAGTGTGGCTGTGGGGGAATCCATAACTTCTCTATTTGTACTTTTGTTCTAAATCCACTCAGTGTTACACTTCCCACACCCACAAGTCATGTTCTGTGCACTGATGAAGTGTAAAACTAAGAGTTTAGCCAGAACACACACTATGGTTTTTTTCCCTTCCACAGACCTCTGCTGAAATTTCCCTAACTACCTGACTTTTAAGAATATCAGCTGACAATGGAAGGTCAACCGATGAGAAAATATGTCAGGATTAACAATTATATTGCATACGGACACAGTCTGAGGTGACAAGGTGTTTAGTTTTTTCTGTAGCAGAAAGGAAATATGAGCAACGTAGTACATATTCTTTACATGCACAAGCATCCTCTCTATATTTGCAAGCAAGAAAATAAATTTTCCACAGCTAGAAAAATTATCTTTTGTTTTGCTGTTCACAGAAGTCCTGAAGCAGTGAGCATATTCATAGTGTCAGGTACTAGCCCTAACAAAACAGTTTCTCTGAAGCATGATGTCCCCAGGCTGCAGTAGGCAGCAAGATGAGGTACTCTAATGCAAATTGCAGTATCTACTACTACTTTTAATTTCAAGGCAAATCCAAGAAGTAAGGTGGGGAATGCATATTCATCTACTAAAAGCAAAGAACTAAACAAACTCTCTTAAAGCCAGTACTACACTGGGAGAGTTTCATGTCCTTACATGCTGCTTGGATTTTGCAGTTAACAGTCAACAAGCAGAATTTTAGCAACCATTAGTGTCTATGTGAATTATTACCCTTGGGTATTGTAGAAATGAAAAAACCCTGTTTAATTTTAGAAATGCTCTTTTCTATGAAATTAAGATTTCATAATGATATTTAGGCACATCAGTTTGGGACATGTGCCTATTAACTGGATCAGCATTAAAGGCTTTAATATTGCCTTTGGAACAGTTGGTTTCTGAATTTATAATCCACAAAATGAAAGAATTTATACAAAGGATAGGAGCCTCTATTGTCCCTAATAATAAATGCTTTTATGTAACAGTGATTTTATCAAAATACATGTACTCATAATCCCTGAAGATTGATTAAAATTTTGCAAAACTTACATTAACCAATTAAATCGTAAACTTTTAGAAAAATCCTCAGTATTTATTCAACTGCTGAAAATCATTTTTCTGTCTGTCATCCAGGAAGGCCAGAATGGCTGCCACTAAATGTTTATTTCACAACCTTTTGAGACCGTGTAAATTATATTTTATATATTAATGGTAGGCAAAAGAGAAAAGCCATGCTTGAAGCATACAAAAAAGGCAAACCACAAAAGCCAGAGAATTCATATTTAAATATGTAATTTAAAAGATGGTCTTGCTTGTGAATTTGCAGGTTTTTGTCACCATATATGTGAGCCATAATGCTATTTATATGCCGGTTTTTGTCTCCATCAGGTTTCTGATTGAAACAAGATAAAAAAACTGCTTGAATTCATTGTTCATGTGCAGTTCTAAAGCAAAAAGCTATCCCACACAAGTGTCAAGTTAGAATTTTTTTGCCTTCTATTTTATTCATAAGACGTGGAGATTGTGGCTTCCTTTATGTTTAAGATAAACAGAAAATTTCTTTCATTTGGAAATGACATTGTGAAGATATCTCTTTCTTAGCACCTACATAATATCACATTTTTAAATTTTCTTTCAGAATATAAAGTTATTTCTAGAAAGAATATTAAAGAGAAGTATAGTGTAAATAATTTGTATCATTATCAAAATTGTATGATGAAAAGATATTATGTAAGCACATAAACTTTCCTCAGAAAAGTCTTCTAAAAAGATCAGTTCTTAACACTTCAGTTGAGGTTTTTCTAGCAGTTATGCTTGTATTTCTGCTTGTTACATATATCAGTGCTGAAAAATTATTTAAAGGAGTGAAATCTAATTTGAAATCTTAATCTCTAAATGCAGTTGATTCTTTGAGACACTTATTTCTCATTAACAAAATGGGACAAGTATCTGTGTTCCCCTTCTTCAAAATATGCTTGGTTCTTTATTTTGGCCTTTGAATTCATTGCTTGAAGCATTTGCTTTAAGCTTCTTTTCAATCTCTATTCAACTTACCTGCTTTTATACCCATTGCAAAACACTTTCGAGCAGTCTTCTCCCAAAGTATGTGCTACCTTATATCCATATCTTCTCTGTTTGTGCAGGTGCTTTTCTTAAACATATTCATAGCTTTTTCTTTTATTTTTCAGACTTATTTTCCTCTACTCCCCTTCAACTTCTCTAATATTTTTGGGTTTTTATGTATAGGTTCTTGTAAATTGTACAGTTTCAGGTTCACACTTTGGCCTTAGTAATATTTGTGGGAAAACTCACATCCACACATGGTATAACTTACTAAATCTCTGTCAGTAACTTAGTGCTCTAAATCTTACCTCTACCTCATTTCTTCAGTCCTGTATCTCCTGTGTCCTGATGTTAGTCCTGTACAAATGACTGCCAGCCTAAGCTCATCAAAGATAAACCAAATGCATGTCTCTCTGAAGTTGTTCAGTTCTTTGTTTGTTTAGATTTCTTCTAACGCTGGGAAATAATGGGTGTTTCATGGCTATGTGCAATGGCTGTGTGAGATTTTGTTTGTTTGTGCATTTTCGGAGAGGGTGTTTGTTTTGTTTTTGTGGAGGTTTTTGTTTTGATGGTTTGGGGTTTTTTTAGTTTTTTGTTTGGTTTCTTTTGTTGTTTTTTGGGGGGGGGGTTCTGTTTGTTTTGTGTTTTTTGTTGTTGGGGTTTTTGGTTGGTTGGTTTTTTGTCTGTGTCATGGGTTGCCTGAGAGCAGTGAAAAGCACTTTCCATCACTTGCCTAAATACACAAATATATTTTGCTCTACCTTTTTCCTTTCTACTTATTTTACAATAAAGGTCAAAATTGAGCTTTCTACCCATTTAACTAAAAACTTAGAATACAAATGAATCATCTCCCTTCCAGCAGAGAAAATTCTGCAAAGTGAAAGAATATTTCTTTCTCCTTCTACCAGGGGAACAGGAGCTCAAACCCTATCAAGGACTTTTACATTTAGGTACTCTCATTGGGGTTTATTAAACAGCATTCTTACAGGAATTGTGTGGACATTTGATCCAAGAGAGCTCAAAAGCAACCAGGATAGAAGAGAAGGCTTAGGCTGGTGTTTCTCATGTTGGGTTTTTTTAAATAAAGGATTCCACTGACAGTTTGAAGTATCATGAGAACTGTTTAAAGCTTACTGTTGAGTCCACCAAATTACTTTCTGAAAACCAAGTGTGTGGCACTTCTTTAGAACTGCCTATATCTGCAGATCCTTACTGTATCTCTGATGGACTGCCAGTCACTACAGGGTGGTGACTTTAAATGCTGTATTGAATAGTGCCTTCCAGATGAACAGAAGGCAGTGAAGAATAAACACAGGATGAGTAAAGTGAGGGGGAAAGGGTTGTTTGGGGTTTTTTTGCCTTTTATTTTTTTCTTCTTCCTTTTGCTTCTTGATTTTGGGGGTTAGGAGTATAGTTGCTAGAAAGAGAACAGATTTTTCTGCTTGGTTAAAGAGAACAAAGGCTTACCTGATATCCAACGTTTTTTCCTGAATGGTTTGTTCCATTTAACTTAATTTTTTTGCTTCCTTTGGGTTTATTTGTTTTCAGTGAAATTATAGGTCTCTTAATTTAAATTCCTTAAGAAAACAGTCTATGCCCAACTCCCAAACCAGTTTTGTTCTTAGTAACTACATTGATGAAAGGGAAAAATATTTCTCTTTTTTTCTCATTGAGTAAAAATAAATATTTTTTTCAAAGCCTTAGAAATTCCAGTATTATCTTGCTAAAACCTGACACCAGAACTAAGGGAAGCAAATGTAGTATGTAGTGTCACATATTTCCATGGATCCCAATCTCCATTCCTCACAGCTCCTGCAACTCTCAGGCATGGGGTAGGGTAGAGGACTTGTGGATGAAGGTGCAAAGTTGAGCCTGGGAAGCAGGGAAGAAGGTGTTTTAGGTTTTTTGTCTTTGTTTCCTGCGATGTAATTCTGGTTTTAATTGTCAAAGCATTAAATCAGTTTTTTCCCCAAGCTGAGCCTGGTTGTGCTGTGGCTCTAATCGGTAAGTGCTTCCTGCCTTTATTTAATTCCATTCCGTGAACATTTCCATGTTTTTTTCTGCCCTTCCTGCCTCACGTGAGGGAGCAGCCAGCTAAGGTCAGCCCACCATAGTGTGAAAACCTTGCTGAACGAAGTTAAGGGACATCACATAAAGGGTACAACAGTAGCTATGAAAAGGCATAACTAGGACAGCTGTTCTAATAAAAAAAAATAATAATTCTCTAGGCACTTTCACACTCTCTTCTTAAGATGTCATTCACACCTTCCAAACACACCACTTCTCTCTCTCCTACCCCTGGACAAACAATATATCAGCAATATTTTTTTACTCTCTGTGTAGCTGTAAATGTCCTCTATAGCTGGGGGAGGAAGAGGGAGCTTGTATAAGACAATAGAATTCTTTCCAAAGTTTTAGCAAGTATTAACATGCTTGACATTTTAATGTCATCAACAACACTAAACTGCCAGGAAATATATTGGAGTGGTACTTTATATAGTCTTTTAAATAACATTAGGAAAATTGGGTTTTGTGAGCAGAAGTTTGTGGGGTTTTTTTGTTTGTTTGTTTGTGTGGGGGTTTTTTGTTTTGTTTTGTTGTTGGTTTTTTTGTTGTTGTTGTTGTTGTTGCTTTTGTTGTGTGAGTTTTTTTAATAATTTAGACTTAATGCTGAGGATGTGATACCAAACCCAGACTTTCTTAATTATGACTGGTCATGAACCCTTTGGCATCTGCAGGTTTTACTCTGTCATTCTAGTTTATTTAGGCCAAGCATTAAAATGTCACCAATAGTACATGTACTGCCACATTTGAGCTTGAGGCAATTCCCTTTGAATTGCATTCTCTTTTTTTTCTATTTTTTTTTTTCTTAGCTTGTCTTCACCCTCTGCTTCTGTAATAATGTTTCAGTTATATCATGATGTTCCAGAACGATGTAGCAGCTCTACCTGTCATTGCACTGGTCTTTATCTGTTATCTTCCTTGTCTGACAGCCTGCTGAGTTACCAAGCAAGCTTCTTCTATGAAGATTCTGAAATAACACGCTTTTGACAATAGAAGAACACTTTATTCCCATTACATGTAACCTTAAGTATATACATTACTCATACCAATACTATAATTTATTGACAGTGTTGAACTGTCAGTGATCTAGTTAGCACAGTTAGGTGCTGCAGCTTCAGTTGCTAGACAGAATGACATTTTGCTCATGGAGCTTGTTACTAGGTTTTTATTTTATACACTGGATTAAAGCCAATATACAGACTGGTTTACAAGAAAAAAAAAAAAAGAAAAAAGACAGATCAGACAAGTCTTGAATGGTTAACACAATGTTTGCACAGTGTTTTACAAAATTTGTGGAGCAGAGTTTGTACCAAACTGGGGAGCTAAATTTTGTTGGTGGTTTTTTTGTTGTTCTTTTGAAGAAGCTTACATCTATAATTGTGAAACTGTTGAATATGAATGAACTTCAACTTAATGGAAATATTGGTTTAAAACTAGATCATTTAAAAGCTCTGTGTTGTAATGTGCTAGAATATGAGATTCACAAGATTCTTCATCTGAATTCAGAAGGTACAATTCTGTAGAGATTTGTAAAAATTATCAAGATCCCTAGGAATACAATATGAACGGGAACATGCAAATATTTGTTTATCAGAGGTAAAGAATGGCTTGTGTTGGTAATGGAAAGTACCATTCCCAGGACACTGCTCACAGGATGATGTTCCTTATATTGAAATGGAAAAATGATGCCTGTATCAAGATGAGAAAGCCTGCATTATGGTAGCACCACGAGAGGTGATTTGGGAGCAGTTAAGAAGAACTCGAGAAACATGGTGAAGGCATGACAGCTGTCTTCCTTTTTCCTTCCACATTGTGTGAATATGGTCAGTCTGTTCAGATACATTTTACTGGTGGTTCTAATTGCAGAAAGCCATCTTAATTAAAGATTTAGAAAAAAAATCCTTTTCTCTTTGTAAGGCTATACGTTAAATTTTTTTCTTGTAATTCCAGAGTTCTAGGATCTTGATATTCCAGAAAGGCATACTTGGTGACTAAATATAATAAATTTATTACATTTTAGAAATTCTTAAAAAAAAAACAAACACAACCAGCTTCTAACCACTAGAGGTGTTTTGGCCTATTGACGGTTATATTACAGGCACAAGTAAGTTTTTTTAGTCTTTAGGACTCTAGTCCTACAGTAATATGTAGTGTATTTCATTTCATGAAACGTTTATTTCATGAAAAATAGGAGGAATGCCTTCTAAAATAATCTAAAATAATCCAACATCAATACACTGCATTACTTTTTTTTAATGTGGAATCTAGACAATACGATTTTTTATTTATATTGAATTCTTGTGCTACTGTCTTATGTGAGATCTCTAAAAATACAGCCGCTTTTTAAAACCAAAGTTCACTTCATTAATTGTCTGTGTTTAGAGTCTTCAGGATGTACTTGGATTGTTATTTTTGTCCCATCTATTAGGCTCCTAGTTAGAAAAGTGCAAGGTTGGGTTTTATTATCTAAAATACAAGTTTTTAAGGTCAAAACCAAATGCTAAAAGACAAATTACACTTTCATGTGGGAGTGTAAAGAACAGAGGCTTCTAATGCTATAGAAGAGTCACTTAGAGCCTCTTGTTGCATTGTGTCTTATGCCTTAGTTCATGAATAGAAGCCAAACACAATGGTAATCTCTTTTTAAATTCAGAAAAATCTACATTTAGGTGTCTCTCCTACTCTATCTTTTATTTAATGTAGGCAAGTCAGAATAGTGCAGCTGCTGTTTTCCAATGTGCTTCGCGGTTCTGTTGAGTGGTGCATATCCAAGAATTATCCTGATGGGAAAGGACCTGAACACACGCAAACCTTTCACATGTGGATGTGTCTGAACAAGAAGAAATTCCCTTCATGCTTGTCATAGACAATCATAAAAACTTAATTTACTTGCCCTTTTTCCACTGCACTCCAAGAAATTGTGCAGGTGCAATGGGAAAAGAATTTGCAAGGGTTCACATATGTGCAATGAGAAGCCTGTATAGTGTCATATACCTATCTCCATAACAAATTCCCCTCTTTACCCAGGTCTTATGTTTTCCATGAAGATGCACACAAAATTTAGGAATCTGCCAAGTAGGAATCTGCATTGGTGCTGCCTCAGCCTATCATTAGTAACACTTGTGCAACCATCTGTCTTCCAGAAGCTGCCTTTTCAACACAGGCGTCTCTCACTACAGACAGCACTTCTTTATCTGTGCAAGGATGGGAAAAGATAGGTTTTAGATCTTTGTTTAGGAGCAGTATCTTTGTTCACCAGTATCTTTAGCCAAAGGGCATACAACAATTCTTTGCCTAGAATGAAATAGCTGATGCACTTTCTCTTCCCAAAAGAGGCATTTTCCTCCACTATTGATAATAGAAATCAGAAAAAAAAAAAATTTAAATCCCACAAACAAAGTATCTTCTGAAAATGTGTGAGAACTTTGTGAGAAACTTTAGGTAGTAAAATTAAATAAAGGAGAGGAGAGATGGATATTAGGGAATTAGACAGGGGAAAAATTCATAAATTTTAAACTCCACTCAAGCCATGTCATTTAGTATTCCTTTTACTCTATTTCCATGCAGACAATGCACATTGTATGCCATCAAGGCTTTTAAAGCTATAAAAAATGTTAAGAGATTCTGAGACGCACAACAGATTATTTTTTGAAGGTTGTAATGTCATAATGTCCTTGGGTATCACACACTTCCAATTTTATGTTTTAGGGGGTTTGTGCAAACCATATCTGTTTTGTAAAGTTACAGCATATCTGATAGAAAATCCTTCATATTCTTCTGAAGTCTGTTTTCTGTGCTACAGAGGGCTTTGCAACTAGGAGAAGATGTTCTAACAGCATAGTCAACTATTATAGGAATGCTTCCTGGTACAGATTTTCATCAGCTTTCCATTTAAACAAGGTAAAGTTAAGAAACTGCATCTATAAATTAGCCATCTGGTAGCTGATGATTCATCTCTGTCCCTAGGAGATATTAATTTTGGCTTGCTTTTCCTTAAAACCTAGGTTTGTATGTGATCACAAGAGAATATATTTTCAGAGGATTCATTGAGTTCAGGACTACTTTTCTCTTTTACATACTTTATCTTTTGCTAAAGTACCAGTTGCGACAGGTATTTCTAGGGCCAAATCTTTTCCATGTGTTGGTGAAGCCACTGAGGATTTAGGCAGCCATGGATTTCAAAGTATTCAAACCTGATCACCTTATCATTAGAGTTATTAACTTATGCTGAAGCAGATTTGCAAAAACGGTCCCTTACCTGCCTGTACACACTTGCAAACACCCTGCGTACCAATAAAAATGCTAAGTCTTCCACTCTTTCTTTGCATTTTTTAATGAATAGAGGAAAAATTTACAACATTGCTGGAAAGGGTTTCATTTAGTTATAATCTCTGCCCTGTGTCTGAGAAAATTTGAATGAGGGAGAACTGGGAAAAGATTATTCTTTAATTTATACAAGTCTTTCTTTTACAGGAAAATGACCCATTGTTATTTCAGCACTGTTAGCACACTTTAAAAATAATTTTTCAAAATCTAAATATCCTAGTCCTGCATTTACAGAGGAACCTTATATTTGTATACTAACAGGTGATAAGTACTGAAGTTATAATTAGAATGTTTGGGAAGAGTGAAATGGTATAGTAATTAAGGTTGAGCTGTCCTTTAAATTCATCTCCATAACATTTAAATGTGTTCATTAACTCAATACATAATTAGGAGGCATGCTATTAATGAAACAGTTCTGAATGTTTATTAAATTACTTCCAGTCATCAGTGCATCTTGATGACGCCTGGCAATCCGGTGTATGGACATCAATAAAATACTATGAAATATTAATTGTAATCACTCCATAAGGTCTAAAAAGAAGTATTACTGTTTAAATTAAATTAAGTTAATTTTTATTGACATAATTATTGAAGGATGAGCTGTTCCAAGCTGTAAAATTCTGAACTGACATTTCAAATTACTTCCATACTTTTAATTAATGCCAATTTTTCTAAAAGCAAAGACCACAAACAAATAAATGCTGGAGATAATAGGTCATGTAAATTAACACACTGTTGTCACCAACTGTTGAAAAATAGTTTGCTTAAAAATAAATTATATAATATTTTTTTGCTTTTTAGTAGAGAAAAATTCTAAAGACCTGTAAGGTCAACCTTTTTTTCAAGCAAGCCTTCTCTACTTGTCCTGCAGCCAGATAAACTATAGTTGCAATAACAAATATGTGTTAGCAACTAGGTAAAATCTCTAGGCAACTCCCAACCTGATCTGATTTTTTTTTCCTCCTTCCCTCTCTGCAATCTCATTTCCCCATGTCTAGGCTCACAGCTAACCCTAAGGCAATATACTTCATCATTAATCTTTTCATTCATGAAGTCTAGAGCATTAATAATGTAATGAATAAACTACATTGAAGGAAATGTTGCTACCCAAAGCTTAGAGATATTTAAATAACTCTCAATTTGTTTTCCATCCCATTAGGAGGTATTTAACCCATATTTGGTTTCTAATTTTTATAATAAATTAATAATTATAGACACGCTTGTAAACTTTCTAATTTTTTTTCCATAGTTGATTCATCATCTTGTAAAATAATAATGCAAGCAAATACAGTTTTATGTTCAGAGTTTTGTTTTGTTTTGTTTTGTTTTACACAACAGAAAATAACAGGGCAGTTTGGAGTGCATAGGGTGGATATGGTATGTGCATGCAAGGTTTTTTTGCCTCATAGAAATAAGGGCTGTTTGCTCGCTCCAGGCTATTAAAAAAACACATATTGCAGCCTGTCTTTACACTATCAGAGATATTTCATCTGTGCATATGAGAAGAATCTTTGTTTTTCAGGTCGGGTCTTCTTTAGCTTATAGCTGAAAGCTAAGCTTTTTCCTTAAACAGATGCTAACTGGGAGAAATGGGACAGAGATAAGATATCCTAGGCAAGTTACAATGTAGGTTTTAGCAGAATGTACTTCTAAATTAGCTAAAATTGCATCTGTTCTGAAGTATTTCAGAGTTAAATTCCTATGAGTGTGTCACTCCAAACAGGTATCTCCAAAAAGTCTAAGACATCTTTAAATCTATATGAAATATATTTCAAGTTCTCCAGTTTTTTGCCTATTAGTATTAATAATTAATTGAAAGGAATGTGATTGAGTTTCCATTACTATGAAATAATGAGGTGAAATTATATTATGAGAATGCTTTCCAGATAAGGTGCTATCCATTATAAGGGTGAAAGCTAGTCTTTTTTATATCTTGGTATACCTGCATTTGGAGAGGATGACTTCAGACTATGTAAAGCAGAAGTTATTCAGAGCTCCCAACAGAAAAACTCCCATCAGAAGCGTCAAAATCTTGCAGATTGGTAGTGAAGTTAATTAATTATGTTTACTGTAAAAGCTCTTTTCATAGTAGCATACTCACACAAAATCAGGCACGTACAGGTTCAAGCAATCAATATTAAATGTTAAAAGACTTGTAATGAAACTAGAAGCTGCTTTAAGACAGAATCATAAAGCTAGGGCATTGTCAGCTGACCTCAGCAAGACCTTTACAGAAATCTAATACCTGAAAAGAAAGGGCAAAATACAGCCATCAAGAAAGCAGAATTGTTCTTCTTGTCTTAATATTGGTGGTAGCTTGTTAGAGTTGATTAAATATTTTGCTTTCCTAGGTTTACAGTAAATTTATTGCGGCAATATCCTGTGAGATGTTGGCCTTTAGATTTCCATGTTGTTATATCAAAAATCCGAATGTTTGTGTAAAGATGCAGCAACATGTACACCATGCAGGTCTTTGTTTAACTTTGTTCTCACAACCCAACCTCATTTTTACAGGTAGCTATTAATTACTAGTGTTAGAAAAGTGCCTTTCTTTCCTTTTAATTTTTTTTTCTTTTTTTCCATAGGAGGCATGCCACCCTGATATACTGCATTTCTGTTGGGTTATTTGCATTATAAGATTTACTAATGGCTTAGAGCGAGGCGTTTCACATGCTGGAATCTGGTCTAAGAATTTTCAAATCTTTTTTTTTCCCCCTGTGCCATTTCATTCTTTTTTCTGTGTTAGCACTGCTTTTAAACTGCCATTGAGCTGTTCCAACACTGCTGATGAAATCCGATTGGAATCATAGCAGTGATAATCACCTTCTAATTGAACTCAGCACAGAATGGGGGTTTTTTTGCAAAATACTTCTTCTTTGACAAATTGGTCTAGATTAACTCAATTACTTTATTATAAAATTCTGATCAGATCTACCCAGGATCCAGTGGACATCTTGTCCAGCCACCAGGCCATTCAGAACTCAAACACATAATAAAAAGCCTAAGTGTTCACTCATGCTTTCATGTGGCTACACTGCTGGTGATATGTGCATGGACTGTCTTTGTCCTTAAATGCCATTAATATGCCTAGCGTATTCAACATGGATTGAGACCTCACTGCTTGGTGACTTCAGTGGCCTTTGTTTTCCTAAAACATCTATTACTGTGTTGTTTTGGTCTTCAGTTATTTTCCAAGTGTCCAGAATAATATTTTCCTTTGTCAACATGGACACGTCTACACTTGCCTTCAGCTGAAGTCTGAGGAATCTTCTCTGTAGATATCCTTCTGCTCCTTATGAGAGGTTTGCAATCTGACCACACTCTGATAATCAGATTTGCTTTTTTAAAAGTCCTGGTGTGTTGTTCCAGAAGGCATTTGTCCCAAGTTTTTATCACATAGGTTGAAGGTAGTTTCTATTCTGTTATCCAGGTTACCAGTGCTTAGTTTCAAGGTCCCTACTAAAGCCTTCTACCAAACTGTGTTCAGACAACTTACATAAATGCTTGTGTAAGTTTATCTACCGAATCTAAATTTCAGCTTGACTGTGGGTGACTAAATCACAACAGCAGAGTGAAATAAAAGTTTTTTTTCTAGTGATTTTTTTTCAGAAATTAACTTAAAATTCTACAGTTATCGCTGGTTATTGCACGTCAGCAGCAGCCATTAACAACAACCATGTACTCTGAGCCCAAAAGTTAAAAAAAGAAAAAAAAAAAAAAAGAAAAAAAACAACAGGAAAAAACCACCAAAAAACCCCAGAAACTCACAACCCTTATGTTCATCTAGTTTTTCAATATTCTATTCCCTCTCCTTCTCCATGCTTTGTTGATTAAATTGAATGGTGACATTGAGGGTGGTTTCCTTTTATAGAGGGCTTTACAGGAGCTAGGGGATCAGTGTCATCTAACTCTGAACAAAACATCTTTTTAGACTAAACTTAGGGAGTAGGCATCTATCATTTTGATGACTCCTGGCTATACTGGAAAAAGTACTCAAGGTACTTGGTCCATTGCTCTCTGGAGGGAAACTTGACTCCCTTGCAACTGGGCAAAAATGACATGGCTAGTGTAAATAAATACATGAATCAAGTCTGAGTGGGGGACACAGGAGTAATCATGAGGAAACAGCACTGCATAGAGAGATCCTGAGGCTGTCATGAGCTACAGGCAGCACATGCTGGGGTGGAGGGCAGACTTGGTAGCAAGAAGACATTTGGCTGAAAGGAGAGGGGTATTTGTGCTGCTCTATTTGTGGTGTACAGATGGGATATATATTGTGACATGGCAGGAGGAGGAAGGCAGGTTGGGTGAAGGGGTGTGGTTTACTGTGCAAAGAAATTTTGGGATAGACCAAGTCCTAAAAGCACAAAAATGAAAATAATGTCTTTGGGTATTTATGGATAAATTTACAGGCTCATAGTTCTTGGCTTATAGTGAGGACACATTTGGGGACTTGCATGGAAATTCTCTAGCATTGTAGCTCTGTGAAACCTATTTCTTCAGCATACTTCAAAGCTACATTTATTGCCATGGATTCATTAGTATCACAGATTCAGTAACACTAATATAACATGGACTAGAGAAAAATCATTCCATGAAGAATTTCCAGAAACTAAGAGTTATTTTTGCTAATGAGAAATTGGAACTTACTGTGCAGTGGTTTCTGCTACAAGGACTACAAGTCCTGCTCTTTTATCTGATTTAGTTTTTCTTGGATTCATTGCTTAATACAAGCCTTCACTGCACATTTGGACAGATGAAAAGCCTATTTTGCCACAGTTAAAGTATCTCTAAAATAACAGTAGTGTATATTTGGAAGTCTGAGAAGGAAATGGAAATATCTAATGGCTATGAAAATGCTGAACAATGTGATTTAAGAGTTTTAGATTTTTTGTATGGTATGACATATTATAATGTACGTTAGTTACAGAGATCTTGTCATATTAAGCTTTTCCTCTTAAAAAACTGCAGTTTCAAATAATTTTTCTTCAACTCTTCTATTACATGAAAAAATTCTCATGAAACTTTATTTGCCTCTTAGAAAAAGTACTGTTTTCTGAAACAGTGGAGGAACTAATGACATCAGATACACAAACTGTCAGTCAAAAAGAGAAAGGCAAAGTAAGCCAAAATTTGGATTGACACACTATAAACAAAGCAAGCTGTTCAAATTTCACAACATCAAGAGGTACACATTCAAGATTACATCTTGAACACAGAAAGATGAAGACTTACATCTACAGTAACTCTCCTTTGCCTAGTGGAAATGTGCCTGAGGAACAGGGTGGGATCATTCTGATCATCCTGGGTTATGAAGAAGACTTCTGAGCAACAGCCTGTGGAGTGCCTGTTGCTTACAGAAAGCTAAGTTCACTGTGGGTTGAAGGACACAGTTGAATTCTGACAGTGCTGGCAGTTGCAGTGAGTATGAAAATATTTCTTAAGCATGATCTTTAGTAAAATTATTGTCTTGGACCTGGTTTTGCATACTCTTTTTCCTTCTCTCTCATCACTTGTCTGTCTCTTGCCTCACAGCAAGTCTTCTCCTTCCTTCTTCTTAGACATGAATTGGGAGCTTGACCACTGACTGAATACTGTTTCAACTAGCCAAGGAGTTTTTTGGTCCTTGTTAGTAGGATTCAACTTTATATTCTTAGGAAAGTTGATAAAATGTAAAAAATCGTTATTTCACCTATTTCACTTTCCATGGGAACACTGATAAAATGTTTCAGTTCCTCCATAATCTGTTCTCGTTATCTTCTGGAAGATAAGTCATATGATCCCTGATTTTCTAGACATCTAAGCATTGATTTGAAGTAATATCTTTAAGGGGGCATCCACAGCTTCTCTGGCCAACCTGTTCCAGGGTCTTACCACCTTCATTCCAGAGAATGTCTTTCTAATATCTAACTAAATGCCTCTAAATCTACCCTCTTCCCGTTTAAAGCCATTACCCCTTGTCCTATCACTACATACCTTTGTAAAATGTTCCTTCCAAGCTTTCTTGTGGTCCCCATTCAGGTCCTGGAAGGCCACTATAACTTCTCCTCAGAGCCTTCTCTTCTCTAGGCTGAACAACTGCAACTTTCTCAGCCTGTCTTCAGAGAAGCCATCATTTAATGACATGATAGCTGTGTCTGGCAGTCACTGCCCTTAATGTCTGTGAGCTCAAAGGGAAAGCAAGTATCACAAATATTGGACAATCACAAACTTTATTAAAATAGAAAACTTAAGTGTAAAAGAAAGGCTTTAATGTAAAACAAAAACTTTTCAAGTGGATGTTTTCTCTACACACACAACATGGGATTGTCCTTTGTTACTAGGGAATTAACCTACATGCAGTGCTTTTAGAAATGCTTTTCATCCATTACAAGCTCTGATCATAACTTGGATAGTTCTTAAAATCAATTGACTGTAAGACATAAATCAATAAGAATTATGATCCTTTTATTCTAGCACCCACTTCAAAGGTTATTCCATTGTTCCAGTGAGATTTACAATGTCAGCTGTATTTGAACATTTTAAATATTGCAGAAGTAAATTCCAGTATGAGATCTTGCTGTAGCAGGAGAGAAGGCAAAAAAAAAACAACCAAAACCAACAAAGCCCTGTATGCAGAACTTCAATGGCAGTTCTAATGCAAATAATTTATAATTTTAACTGTTTGTCTTGTGATTGCTATCATTTTTATTGTTCAGTTTTATAAACACAACTTTTTCTACAAACATTGTAGATAATATATCCTCTCTACAAAAGGTCTCTGTGGCATATAGAATTTAAAGAAGGGATATATTTACTTTTCAAGGTGAATTACCTGTAGAAAATAAGTTTTGTCTAGTTAGCCTAAGCATTTCAAATAGAATATTAGCAGATCAGATAATTACAAAACTGTTTGATATTTGTAAATTACAACTGGCCTCCTTTGCAAAGCCCTTCTCAAGGAGAGGTTGTTATTTTTCCAGGGAATGTTATTTCCAAGGATTCCAAGTTAGAAAAAAATCAATAGTTAATAGTAAAATAGAGATTATTTATTGAGAAAATGTAGTCTGAAGAAAATGACAAATTAGGTAAGTAGATATTTCCATCACCTTTGTTTAGAAATTTGGACAAAAATAATTGAGGTCAAATGTGGTACTGTACAAAATTACTCTTAGAATCACAGGATCATGGAATGTTAGGTTGGAATGGACCTCAAGGACCATCTGGTCCCACTCTTCTAATATTATGGTTTATATGATATGGTTTTGGTTAACTAGGAGAGTGTTCTTGAAAAACTCGCAGCACTCACTAGCTCCTTTACCCTTCCTGGAAACTTCCCATGGGATCCGTTGCAACTGAGCCCCGAGTGAGCTGAATTTTGGTCTTCTAAAATCTAAAACCTTTGTTCTTGAATTAACCTTCACTGTGCTCAGCAGTATCCCAAATTACACAATAGTGTGGTCACTGCAGGCAAGTCTGTCACAAACCGAGATATCACAGAGCAGGTTTTCTTGGTTAGTGAGTAGTAAGTCCAACTGTTCCCCAGTCCTGGTCGGCACATCCAACATTTGTGTGAGAAAGCAGTCTTCTACACATTCCAGGAACTTAGTTGACGTCAGGTGATCTGCAGTGTTTTTTCTTCCAATAAATGTCTGGGTAGTTCAAGGACCAGGTTTTGTTGACCTGAGCCCTGCCTGATCATCTTCAGTCACATTGCCTTGTTAATATACTCTTGTTAACAGGTAGTGTATAGGAATGTATTGCTGAAAGAAGGTTTTAAGATGAGAGTTTACTGCCTGAAGTTCTGAGATTAAAGAGTTATTTTTGTTCCTTACCAGCCTGCAGCTGCCCTTGTTACATTGATATACACTTCTGGGCGTTGCAAATATGTCTTGAGCCTGCTTTTCCAAAACCCCAACCTCCTCTTGACTTCAACTGAACTGTGAAGATTCAGCCTATCTGGAAAATGTGGTGGTAAATATTTCTGTAGAGAAAATGTAGATGCTGGAAGTCCTTACACAATAAGAATATAATTTTAACTGCATCATCTAACAGTCCTCAAAATTACCCAATCATTTTTCTCCTAAGCCCGTAATCACAAAAAGGCAGGATACTTAATTTTCTCCTTTTATCTAGGTACCAGTCAGAAATATGTCAGTCTTGTTGATCAAAAATCTTGTTCTAATTGAAATTCTGGATTATAATAAACATTGGTCATCACCCATAGAAATGGGAAGAGTAGACATCAATGTCAAATTTACTATACAACATGCTAAAGAGGATGTTAGCATAAATGTCAATAGTCTCTGTTGTTACATCACTTTGACAGTAAGAGAAAATGTTAAAAGCATTAATCATAGAAATATGTGCCACTGCTCTAATTTCTATGTTATGTAGCTGTGGCTTCAATAAAAAATATTAATGTAAAAGAATAAAGTGATAAATTTAAATAATGGAGCAATTTCTTTGGACTCTAAAGTAAAGAAGTGTAATCCTTTTTTTCTAATTCTCTTCTTTCTTCTCCAGAATTGCAATTACTTGCAACACAGAAGAAAGCATATTCTGCAGAACTCTAAACCAGCAAATTTCTGAAAGAGGAAATTAAAGAGCACCAAGGAATTATTTTGTCTAGTGCTGTGAGATGTTTTCTGTATCTGTTCGCTTATGAGCCACTCAAATACTTTCCCGAGTAAACTCATTTGACACCCTGAGAGTGAGAAAGGAACTTTCTTGTTACTTTTTTTGTTCTTCTAAGTTACAATAAAAATCTGCACTATAAATGACCTTTGAAATAAAATATCCATAGCAGTACTCCATAGCTCTCATAAAATGAACTCTCTAATTAGTTGGGTTCTTTTTTTTTTTTTTTTTTCTTTCCTGGAGGAATGTGTAAAAGGGCACAGAAAGTAGAACTCTGCTGCTGCTGCTGCTGCTCATACCCATGAACCTCCAATCTTTAATTCAGTAGCCTAAGTTTACAAAACCATAGAAAGTGAAAAGAAGTAGAATGTGGCATTCTGTACATGCAGCTCAGCCTTGTCTGTATTTCTTAGTAAATATCCAGCTGAGAAATGCCTTTTACAGGTCTTCTTTAAGGTTTTACACCATTGGATAACTCTGCTAAATAAACCTACTGACAAGGAAAAAAGTCAGTCATCTGCTCCTATCATTAAGAGATATGGTGAAGGTTTGTTTGAAGCTGCTTTCATTCATACACATCTTCTGGAACAGTGTAGCCTGCAATATTTGTAATTAGGAGAAATATAAAATCCTATTGCATAGCCCAAGGAAGAACAGAAGTGTCTGAGGTGTGTGGTCTAGGCAGCCCTTTGCCCTTATTAATAGACTGGTTATCTGTAGCCCTGGGGCTACAGATTGCAACTGCCTGGCTGTTCTTGCTGATTATTTGCCATCAGTTTTCAGAAAAGTGAAGACTGTTCACAGGAGTAGTACTAAATGTGTAATGCACAGATCTCACTACTCACCCTGATGAGTCCAGGAACAGACATGGAGATTGAATCATAGAATCATAGAATCATAGAATCAATCATAGAATTGTCTGGGTTGGAAGGGATCTCAGAGTTCATCAGGTCCAACCCTTGATCCACTACCACTGTAGTTACTAGACCATGGCACTGAGTTGAATTAGTGTCCATATCTCCCCAGTGTAATTTTACAAGTTATTCAAAATCTGAACATTTGTATTATTATTATTATTGTTTCCATTATATGTGTTCTGCTCATAAATGCAGAGCTTTCTCTCAAGCTTCTATTCCTAAATTTTCAGTATATACAGAAGAGGCAAAATAATACAGATGGTGTTATGCAACAATATATGTAAATGCTGTATGTGACATGGAATACCAGCACACATTAGCAGCACTGGCTTTCTAGCAGAATTTGGTTAGACTATCTAGAGTTTCATAGTCTGTTTTGTTTTGGTTTGGTTTTTTTGCTTGGTTTTATGTTTGGGGTTTTTTCTGAATGTTTTTTGGTGGGGTTTTTTGTTTGCTTGGTGTTTTTTTGTTTGTTTTTTCTTTGGTGAGGGGATTGATCTTTTGGGTTGTTTTTCTTGTGTTGGGGTTTCTTTTGTTGTTTGTTTGTTCGGAGTTTCTGGGGTGGGAGTGTTGGCCATGAGCTACTAAAAGAAACTTTATGCTTTGAAACATTTCTTAGTATTCTAGAGAGAATCCACATGGTGGAGTTACCCATAATTATTGTTTTGGAGGGGAATGTGTGTGCATTATGAGGAAAACACACTTCTTGCTGCTTTTACTTTGCTATTAAAACTGGTCTAATTGACCAGCTTGGTATTAGGTAGGAGTCTTTTTCAAAGAAGAAAAGGAGCTGATCTTTTCATAAAGATTAGTCTAAATGTCACTGTAGTGATAGCTCAAGATAAAAGGTGCTGTAAGTAGTATATTTGTGCTGAAAGTCATGGGACTAATTTTTAATTTTCTTTTCAAGAGTTCACTCATCCTATGAAATGTAGGCACTTCAAATATTTTTCCAGTCCCACAGTGGAACAAATCTATGAACAGAAATTCAAAAATTAATATTCCATGTCTTAGCTGAGGGGTTTTGATCACTATAAACTCAATCTCTACTTTTGAAGAATAACTCCCAAGACAGACTGAGAGTCTCAAGAGAATAGCAAATTAGCTAGTGGATTCTTTGCCCCTTTTCTTTCCCTCTCTCTCTTTTTGGTGAGAAACTCCATCCTTGTCAAAAAAGGTTTTCCAAGTCAAAACTTTCACTGAAACTAATATGATTTAAAAGGAAGAAAAAAGACAGACAACACTGTCAAAATGTTTCTGGATGTGCTTTCAACAAAGCTCTTTTTTTTCTTTTTTTTTTTAAATCCAGGAATTATTAGATTGCTAATAACGCTGAAGTTCTTGAAATAATTTCAAGTTTTTAAAACAGACACATAAAATTCTCTGTCCACAAGGTAACGCATTGGTATTCTACATCAAATGAAATCAGTGGCAGTGGCTTGCATGCATTTTTTCATGAAGACAAGATTTCATTCTCTTATAATCTTTGTTGATGGACAAAGAGGAAGCACATTTGTGTGGAAGTAAAGCAAACAATTTATTGATAGTAGAATTTAAATCTTAGGTTTAATCATTATTAGTCCAGATGTAATTTTAGAGAAAGAGCAATTAAAAAAAATACAGTTAAAATTGCTTTACACACATCTTAGTTTCTTCTCCGTTTTCCTTCTGGAGCTATGCTATAACTGATATAAGAATTGAGATAGAAGTTAAATGGAGGGAACAGGCTGCTGTAACATGTTGGAGAAATGACTGGTCAACCAAGGATGATTTCAGGACACCTAACAGCCAATTTGGGCGACAGATCATAGGGATACTCTTTGTTGTGAGCAATGAATTTTAGAGAATTGCAAATACATAGTAAATTACACAAAAATGGATATAAGATATGAAGCCGAAGCCAATAATGATTTTTCTGACTCTGACCTCCCTAGGGAATTCAACAGTCACTTTCTCATTATGGGCAGATTGGACACATGTTTCAGACACTACAAAGTGACTACAGATCCTGTGGTTTTTAGACTTCCAGGAGAACTTTTGAATCTTGCAATGCTGGAGAACAAATTAAAAGTGGCTGAAACATTCAGAAGTTTGGTTAATTTATACTTATGGTCTTGATCCTTTCCCACGTGAAAGACCAATAAGTAGTTGCTCTGTCTTATAATTGAAGTAAGTGCTGCCATGCTTTGTGGTAAGGGATGCTAAATGCAAAGGCAATTAAATCTGTTACATTATACCTATTGGCAAACATGATCATTCACAGGTAGTTTGCTTAACTGCAGCTTGAGTAACCAGGTGTACAACTTTTACAAGTCTAGGTAATTAAACTGACATGTCAGCAGCTCCATTCAGAAACTCTGTCTGAAGATTTTAAGTTTCATTAAATTACTGTTACCTATAGTGCTGCAGCCATGTGATAAACATGTAAATTGCTGAAATTATTGTATGGAATAATAATAATACATCAGCATTTGTCTGAAGAAACAATTATATTCAGTAGTTCAGAGGATATTTGTATTTGTTTGATTTGAGTAACAATTTTAAGTTTGCCAGATAGAGAATCGAGTCCCTTTGGATTTGATGTTTTATTTCATGGCTTCACTGCTGGTGAGCTGAAATTCTGCCTGTTCATGTCTTGTTGTAGATACTATGGTATGTATAATGGAGAATGCAAACTATTCATTTTTTTCATCTGGTTTTGCTATTCATTATCTTGCCTGATTTTACATGCTAAGTTGTGCACTCACCCTGAATGACTGAGCCAGAAGTGAAAGGTGTTCTCAGTGGTCATGTTGGTTTTGGCTCCATACTGGCTTTGTGAACACAAAACCACTTGATGCACTGTGAATCCTCATAAAAGGTTATGTGAACTGTTTGTCTCTACTTTTCCCATCTTGATTACTTCTGATTTCATTCTCCATAGTTGAAGAAGAAACTTGCTGTATTTTTTGTTGCTTTATTTTTAGATACAGGTGAGGTCTTCTGTTACTGTTTTCTTTCTGCATTTTCTTCAGAAAGCAAAATACTAGAAAAATTGATTGGCGGTGTATAATAGTATTGAAAATAAATTTCCGAGATAATATGAAATTACTAAGTACTGTATACAAAAAAACCCACATTAAATTATCACAATAATTGTTATATTTACAGTGCCTGGTGCTTTTCTGTAACCTTAAGAAAGGAACCCCAGTGTTTTCTCAACTTCTGCACAGCTCCTGCTGTCAATAGATATTCTTATCTCACAGGGAAAATTAGGTTGCTAATTCTGTAGGGATGCTATCTTCTGACAATAACAATGTCTTTTTTCTCACATGCACAGTAAAGTGAATCTGTGTGGTGTGAGGGAAAGGAAGCTCTTGTAGAATTAATATGGATTTTTTTTTAATCATAACTTCGTGCTTTTAACATACTTTCATATTGCTTAGTACTTTCACATTTAATTAATCATTATTAGAGTATTTTTCAACCCAGTGTAACTAATCTCTTCTCCAAAACCTCTTCTGTTATCTACTTTTAAAAAAATATATTTTTCTGAATTTCATTCAATAGTGGCTGCTCAAGCCTTCCTCTAGAAAAACAGAACACTGTAAGACTAAAGCACCTTCTGATTGAGTGTTCTAGAACAGTGTCTAGAAAACTGTTATCCAACAGCTCCAAGAATAATAAGCCAATAAAAATAAAACATTAGAGTAGTCATAACAAACTGGATAGTAGGAGGCAGTGAAGAAGCCTCCTCCAGTGAAGAGCAGGGTGGAAAGCCTGTGTGAGGGAGCCTGTAACCTGATTTTACCCCCTCTCTAAATTCTCTTGGAGACTCTAGAGTGTTATTCCTATCTTGCCTATCAGTAAGACATTTAAAATCTACTAACTGTTGTAGTTTTCTCTTTTGTGTTTTTTGTTTATTTAATGATATGCAGGGAAATTACTCAGGAAAACTATGTCTGTGTTTTCTATATTGTACTCCGAGGGCAGAAATATTGCTGGTTGTTCTGAGCTCCAGTGCAAAATTATCCAGGTGGAGATGTGTCACTGAGTAGCTTTTGTGAGGAATGCTTTATTCTAAGAGTCTATCTGAAGTGAAAATTTAGTACTACACACAAAAAAGTGTGACATTTGTATAACAGGTTTACGACAGAGTGTTGTTATAACATTGGTTTACTTGATAACAATTGTGTGAGTCTGACCTCACTGATTTGCAATTGTCTCAAAGGAGCAATTCTAAAACTAATAGCCCTGGCTAGGGTGGAGGACCTGGCTGGCCACAGGTGAGCAGCGGGTGACACCTCAGGATGTGATAAGACGTACTGGGTGGAGACTACTCCTCTTTTCTGAGGGCCAGCCTGCAATGCTGGGTGGTCCCTCCAGGCACGACTAAGCCACCTTGATTGTATTTGCAAAGTACCTGGCTAAGGGGGCTGGAACAGAGGAGGGGTGGTGCCTGGAAGAAGATAAGACCTGATGACTTGGTGGGGGACTACACCCATCTACTCCCCTCCAGGCAGCCTGTCTTCTAACGAACCTGGGTGACTGACAGCTGCCCCTTTGGAACAAAAGGACTCAGGTGTATATATGGCTGTCCATGCTCTGGCTGTTTGGTTGCCTCTTGACCCAACACCATCTCACATTGGACTCTGTCCAGGATCAGCGACATCTTGAAGAACCTCGCTGGACAGCTGGACCCCTGGTGGTGACTCTCTCTCTCATTCTTCCCACTTTCTTACCTTTTTTTCTTACCTTTTTTTCCCTCCACTTTTCTCTTTCATTCTTTCTTCCCACTTTCTTACCACTTTTTTTCTCCCTCTCTCTTATATCTTCTTTTCCTCTCTCCCTCTTTTGCCTGGCTCTATATTTTTGCCTGTGCCAATTGTCAAATCAAATCTGCTTGCACCTGACCTTTCTATGGTTGGACTTTGTTTCACGGATCCAAAGCAAAAATAAATTTTAATGTTACCTCAGACCGTAACAACAACAATAATCTGGTAAAATTCTAAAAATTAATATTCAGATTGACATATCATCTCTTACCAAACCAAAAGACTAATTGAAAATTTACATCTGACCTATTTTCCATGTTGTAAGAATTTTGTTAAAATAGCCTAAAGAAATTTCTTACCAGACTCATATGGCTATCAACTAGATATTCATCCAGAAACAATATGAAGAAAGTGATGATTCATTGTCAGAATTCAATGAAATAGAGTAATTGTCTCTTTGAAATATCCAGCTAATGTTTTCTTAGCTTGCATGATGTATCACTACTCTCTTGGTAAATCAGATGATGGGAATTCAGATTCTAATGAATGTATGACTATCAGCTACTCCAATGGTACTTCTCAGACAGAAACCAGTGGTAATTCAGGGTAAGTTCTTGTCAGCATTTCACCTGTCCTTTTAGCTGTTCAAATTTCTAAATAGAAAGTAGGCAAGTATTTCTGCTTTCTCTACATTTTGTTAAAAAAAAAAAGCAACAAGAAACCAAAACAAAATCCAACAAAACAAAACAAAAACCCCACACACACACACACAAAAAAATAAACTAAAAAAAAAAAAAAGATCTAGAGAGGTCTTTTGGCTAAATGACAGCCATGTGTGTTCTATTTGGCTGTATTACCATTTTTTTTCTGTTCTTTCGTCTCTTTCTACTAGAAAAATTTCACCCCTCAAAGCAAGCAAAAAGAAAATCCCTTGGACGTTTCTAAGTATTTAGGGACAGTGTAAACCAGGAAGAAAATTTAGTGGTTTTGGTATTTCAAAGTCCTTCACATTTTCAGTGTTGAGAAGAAAGCAGTAACGAATGAGTTTCAATTATAGCCTACATCTTACTGTAGCCATCTCTATAAGAAAAAATTATGGCAGCAGCTATCTAACGTTGTTACATTCAAGACCCTGTCAACACTAGCATTGTAAATCCCATTTGACTGCTCCTTGGAACTTGGCCATAAAAAATGTGCTTCGAATTGAACCTTGATGTGCACAGCTTTGGACTAAGAGTTTTTCCATTTACTTCATACATATTTTAAATTAAATGGATTTTCAGTAAGCAAGAATGAAAGAAAGCTATACTTAAGAAAATAGGAGTTCTCCTGGTACTTCATTCATGATGTCTTTATTGCTCAGAAGAAAGAAAAAACAGAGATAAAAGCATTAATTTTATTTCTTTCATTTCCAGTTTCTCACTCATGTAGGTGTATTTATCACTACCATCATTTAGGCATCCAGTATCTCTCTTGCTCTTTCCTACATCCTGGCTGTTTCATTTGTATTTTTAGTTTGTTTCATTTTTTTCTGGACTTTCTTAGGTCTGCCAGAGTCTTCCAAATGGCTTCCTGTTTATATTCAGTTACAGTTATACTGTATGTAATGGAAAGCCTATGACAAATTTTTAACTGCTGCAATTGCCCGTTTCTTTCTTACCTCTTACCTCAGCAACTAAGCCTGCTGTCAAGACAGAAATGAGAAATGTTGGTGTCTTTAAATATCTATCTATCCATCTGTCATCTGTCTTCCTCTTCTTGTGAGACAGAGATTAGCAGTGTTTGAACCAAAAATATTCCTGTCTGGGTTTTTTTAGTTTCTTGGAGTGTTTCTTCCCATTTTTGATACACCATCTTCTTCTCTACAGGTTTAATTCTGGACTGGATGAAAACAAAATATCTCAGTTTACACGCTATAAAACATAGCAATTCTGACTAATGGCAGAAGTAGTGCTTAGTCTGATTTTTCAGAAAGTAAACTTTTAAAAAAAAATATTTCCCTACATGTATTTTATTTCAGTGATCATAAATGTTTTATCTATGGCACACATAATACATTTTGCTAGGCAGAAGATCTCGTTATAGTGTCAATTATTAGTAACAGTACAGTATAATATCACCACAAATTAATACCATCAGTTAACATAAGCATCAAGCTGAGTTTTTCTAACTGAGGTCAGCTTTTCTCTCGTTGAACTGTATGCAGAGAAAAAGCTTTCTGAAAAATAAAGGGAGAGACCAATCTCAATAATATAGTTATCTGTACGTCATGAATAACAATGTCAGAACAAGATTCTACCTCCAGTAGATGATATAATAGTACAATTAAAATAATGTACTAAGTCTGCCCCTGAAGATTTACCCCCCTTTTTAAAAATAACAGAAGAGCAGATCTGTCAAAATGCTTTTGTGTTTAGTAAAGGTCAGTTTTGCACCAGTCCACTTTCTTATGGATGGCCTTTCAAAGGTGACATTTGGTTTCTTTTCAATTTTGTCTGAAAACCAGGGAAAGCTACCTGTTGGCAACAAACTGCCATATCTGTTGTTCTACCTTATCAGAGGAGTGGTTTTTCTCAGCTGTAATGATGTAAAGAGATACTGCAACTAGGATAACCAGATACCTTTCTGTCAGCTCTTGCACCTGGTCCTGCTCTGGCAAATGGTCCACGGAAGGAGCTATAAGGAGGATGTTTAGGTCTGGACCTGCTGTCTGTGTGCAAAACAGCTTTCTTGTTAATATTTCTGTTTTAATGAATCTAATATTCAAGATTCAGATGATAAAAGTAACAAGTAACATCTTTGTCTCTAGAATTTTTTTTGCCACCATGGTGGGTAACTGCTTTGCCCTGTGACACCAGGCTTAAACAGAATAACAGAGATTAAAATGAAGTCACAGTGCTTGAGAACCAAGAACTCTTTAGTCATCCTTGTCCTCTATACTTGAAGTTTTGCTTTTTTAAAACAGGGCTAGGAAAAAACCCTGAAGTCACTATATGATGTTGTACTGAATGTTGTTTCTGAGTCATAAAATATATCAAGCTTTCCTGCATCACAGAGGGATTGGGAGTTGGAATTTAAGGTCTGTTTATTATGACTTCTTTTCTGTTGCTCCTGCCTCCTCACAGCCTGACTCTTGCTCCAACACGGTATCTGTGCCATGGGAGAATGCTCCATGAACTCCTCCAACACGACTCCTTCCCACAAAGTGAAGTCCTTCAGGACAGACTGCTTTAGCTTGGACTTCCCACAGCATCCCAGCCTTTTTCAAGCTCAGTCACCTTCCCTAGCACAGGGTCCTCCATGGCTGAAGGTCCACATCTGCCCCACCATGGTCCTTCACAGGCTGCTCCATCATGCTTCCCCCTGGGAAGCAGTTTACTAATTTTTAAGACTCTTTCTCTTACGTGGTATTATACATAACTGATTAAATAGTTATATGACTAAGCTAGTTTGTTTGAATTCCTCAATATCCTGACATTTCCAGGTAGTCACCAAATATTTTCATCACCAGGCTTGTAATGAATATACGAATGTGGCAAATAAACACAATTTAATGAAAAGAAAAACAAGAAAATCAAATCCATGGGCCATGAAATGGATGTAGTCATAAATGCATAACTGTACCAATTTCCATAACATATTTCAGTGACCAGTAGAGTTCATTGCATATGTTTAGCATGCCATTTAAGTACAGCTCAGCAGTATTAGTTGCAACATATATTGAAAAATCCAGGTTCATAGGAAATGCCTTTCTGTCTTTTGCAGTGACCATCTAGATGGCACATATCTCATTTTATCTAAGCAATTACAAGTATCTGTCTCAAAAGCTAGTTGTCCCTGGTGTCCTTATGTCCATGAAACATACAAGCACTTCTGAGACACAGAGATATTGTACAATTCTGTACGAGTGACTCTTTCATTCTGGTTTTTATAAATGAAGCCTTAAGGTTATTAGTTCAGATACTGTTGTCTACTTGGTTCCTTAATCCTAACATCTGTGTGCTTCATGATGATTTCCCTCTTTTTTGCTCCTGTGAAAAAAAATTTTATTGCTCCTTCATTTGTTCATTTTGTGGAATAAATAAATCCTCTTAAAAAACTGAATCACAAATTAATTAGATTTCTTTTCAGATATTTTGTATTCTTTGTATTTAGTTACTTATATTTTAAATATCTGAAAACTCAAATTTAATTTAAGAAAGAAAATACATATTGTAAATATTTAGGTAGGGGTCGGAAACAGTGAGAGTCAAAGCTCTGTGGGAGTAAGTCTGTGATTTCTTGCTTTTCAAGCCAAAAAAACTGTGCAAAGACAATAGGTGCTAGAGTACAATATACACTGAGAATTAGTCTTCAAAATCAAACCATGAGAACAATGACATCTCTCAAATTTAGTCCTAGAGTATGGGTTTTGGTGGGTTTTTGGGTGGTTGTTTTTGTTTTTTTTTAATTTCTAAGTTTTGTTTTCCTTCTTTATGTGACAAAGTGAGAGACAAAAAAGGAGGGGAAGGGAGGGGGAAAAAAAAAAAGAGCAAGTAAGGACAGGGAAGGGGGGGAGGTGGGTTGTTTCCAGATGGTAATTCCATGCTTATCTGTTATTTTTCAGTAACAGAGGCAGTAACCAAACATTCTGAAATGCATTTTCAGTATTCCCCACACTGATGTATGCTCTCAGCTTTTTTTTTAAATAAAACATTAAAAAAAATCAAAAATAGAATGAGTTACACATCTAATTACATAAATGTAGTCTTAAGAGTGTAACTGAGGAAACACATTTTATCTAATATCCTAGCTTGAAACCTGTCATTCCAATGATGAATTTGTTTTAGGTTTTTTTCACTGCAGAATATAGCTGCTTTTTACATCACTGACCAAAGTGTATAGGCACACCTTGCCCAGTAGTTATATTGAACATGATAATATCCTGACACACAGCAATCAACAAAAAGAAAAAACATTTTCCTTACAGTGATATTTAGAAAATAATAAACCATCTTGATTTAACATTTGATAACATAAACGCAATTCTAATTCTTTTATAGGACTTTTAGTGGTGGCTGAGTAATTTCTTTATACAGAGAGTTATTTGCACCCTTACACGTGTGATCATCCATGTATTTCAGTGTAAAATCCACCACCAGAACAATTCTGAAATGTTTACAATTGTACCTACTTGAAAGCATATGAACCGAGTTACAGAAAGGTTGTGACATGCCTGAGATTATTCAAGTCAGTCTAAAGAGCAAGAACAGAACTCAACTGGTAACACAGTCAGACCTGTCTCATTTTCTTCCCTGCTGGGTTCCAGCTGTCCTAATACTTGAGATAAATTGGTGCCTGCAAGAAACCCAGGGAGCTCAAACTGAATGTGAATAAGATGTGGGGGATACAGAGAAAGAAAACAATTTGAGGAGCAAGCTGAAATTATGTCTATATTTTTGACTGAGAAGACTCATCTGAATGTTGAGAAAATATCCTAATTTTTCAATGCTTCTTTGGAAAGAAATAAAATATCTAGAGGAATCCTTCTTCCAGCTCTTTGTTGAGTGATAAAGCTTTGAATTTTATTGTATTCTTTGTATTCTAAGTCTTATTTGTAATATGACTTTCTCATAAAGTCCACAGCCAGAACAGCATCAAAAAGCATCCTTAGGCTTAACAGGAAAAGCAAAATCTCTCTTCCTTATGTTACATTCTCTCTTCTGAGAGGACAGACCTCTCTAATCATTCCTGCAAAAAGCCTCAGGAAAAGGATGCTGTACTGCAGCTTCACAGGAAAGTTGTCATCATCTTCTTCAGAACAACTATGGAACCAGAAAATCAGTCTTGCTTCTAGGAACTGCTCGGGGAGATGCAGGGTCTGAAAAGATCTCTTTTGAAGGGGTGGGTGATGTTTGCTTGTTTCTTAATGTGCTTTCATGCCACTTTCTAACTTGAAGGAAAGGAACTAGGTTTGTTTCTTCCGGCTTTGTCTAGGGGCTCTGCAGCTAGAAGCCTGCCCAGGTTATGATTCATCAATACAGATTCTGAGCAATTTCTAAATACAAGTACTAGCTACAGAAGTTCTCACTAGCAAGAGACTCTCTTTTGTCCCTTTGCTGAGGACCATAAGGAGCCTTATGTTCCATGGAGTGGTACTAATAAAAGTAATGGTGCGTGTACACTTACAGAGTGCTCGTAGTACAGCATAAACTTAAGTTTTGCCTTTGCTTTTGTATCTCATAAGAGCTGTCCTTTGAAAAACTTTTTCCTTGTCCATAGAAAAGCGCCAAGCTATCAAAAAGAACCTTATCTAACACCGCAGAAGTTAACAGAAATTTTGCAGTTAGCTTCACATAGACGAACACCTGACTTCCAGCCCAAAAAAATGTGAGACGGGTGTGCTCTGTAATGTATCCAGCATTCCTGCTTCCATAGGGTACATCACAAGTTCCTCCTTGCAACAGTCTACAGTTTCTCTCCAATTAAAACAAAAAAATAGGAAGGAAAATGAGGACGGAGGTTGGTCCTCTAAAAGGATGCAGCAAGGACATAGCCTCGATGGGTGCCTGGACCCAGCAACTGAGAAGCATTCCCATGTCCTGCAGTCAAGAAATAACAAGAATTAAGAATCTAGTGGAGAAATGTTGCAGAGAAATCTATAGTATGAATTTATCAAGCACAGTATTTCTGATTTCAGCTGTGGATATGAATTTTGAATGCCATAGAGTAGGTTTTCTTTCTCTGTATCCACAAGGCCTTCTTCTTGCAGGTTATGATTTTCTATTGAAATGATAAGTTAGTACTCATTGCTAGTGGAGAGTAAACAATGTCCCTGATTACCAGGCCTGAAATCAGACTTCATTTGATAATATTGCAATTAAGACAATTTGGTGAATGCTTAAACTTGTAAGAAATGAGGAATATATTGGTGATGTACTACTTCTCTGAAGGTAATAAGTTTAAATGAAAATTATGTGGTATGAACTGCCACAGTGGGGTTAAAACAGCATTAAGAAGTATTACATAGAACGAGTAGCAACCTAATAGTGTAACTGCAAGATCAAGGACAGTACAGAAAAAAATACAGAAAGCCAAGAAGTTAAAACGATGATACAGTATCAGAACTCAATAAATTGTTCTATTCAACAAATAGATTGATATACTAAATAAAATACTTTTATTACATTATCCCTTCTTCATCTTTGCATTCTGTTCTACACACTCAGAAAGTAGTTGCTATCTTGGATAAGATCTGTAGTGTCAGTGACAAATGTAAAAGTGTCATTGTAAAGAATAAGGAGAACTAGTAACAGTTGTTATTTTATAATAATAATCTTGCCCAACCATTCTCTCTGATGGGTTATGAGGTTTTCATTCAACTTTGGTACCTATAAAACTGTTGTTTTAAAGCTCCTGTAGCATTAGAAAACAGTTATGCATGAGGAAAGCAACCATGTGCAGGCTGCAGATAAAAAGTGGTAATACACAGGTAATGACAATGTTAAGCAGCCTCACTATCTTGTCAAATGCAGTCATACAATTACAATTACTGGAGTCACACTGTGATATGTATTTGTTGCATAATTACTATGAGTTTAACTTCTACACAAGGCATTGATGCTTCCTCTTTGAATGCTACTGAAAACAATCCGGTATATAATAAACTGTGACAAGAATTAGACTTCAAGAAGAAAAGGAGTTTCATAGTTATTCATGTTGATTCATTTATCTGACAACAGGGACTAAATAAAAATACTGAATGAGAAGTTGTAACTGCTTGAGGAGATGTAGCTGGAAATTTGGGAGGAAACTATGCTGTGAGGGTGTATGGAAGTTTCTGAGAGGGGATTAAGCAGACAAAACAGAACTCAAAGAGCAGTTTATTATGATCTGGTACTTTAAGAGTGTCATGACAGTTAATATATTCCCTTAAAACAAATTTAAAAGTATACTGTAAATTGCTGATAAATGCAGGTAAGGTGAAAGAGGACAAATGCAAATATTATAATCTAGTGTGCTTGGTCAATAGAAATCTAGTTAAATCAAACCAACTCCATCAAACTTTCAAATGGATATACTAAGAGGAAATTAATTTTCTCCACTTATGTGTTTAAAGAAATGCATAATTTATTTTGCTCTTAGTCTTAAAACTTCAGTTTTACAACTCCTTTTCCTGCTTTTGCAAGAAGGTTGATGCAAAGGAAATTAAAATTGTATTTTTTTAAATTAAAAAAAAAAAAAATTAGTTTTACTCTTAGAATACATGAAGAATACATTAATATTTAGTTTTGTTGCTAAAGAGTAAACTATGGCATTTAAAATAATTTTAACATATTTTTAATTATTTACTAGTCATAAACACCTGCATTTATTTTTCTAATAAAATATATTGTCAAAGTTTTTGCAGCTGGTTTAGTGGTGCACTGTCTTCAGTAAAAAGAAGGCATAAATTAATTTATTTAAATTGTTAGTAATATATTGGTTAGCACTATATGAGGAAGAGAAAAATTTCCATACACATATACACATTGTCTCTACTTCTTCAGTTCTCTTCCACTCTGTTCTCTAGATAAAATTTTCATCACCACACTAGAAATTGTGAAACCAAAATTTTTTGAAACCTGAGAACCATACACAATGTAATTAAAGCCATTAATAACTGGCATCTTATGGAAATGATGGTGTGGTCATGGAAGAACATCTTGCTTATTTTCATGATGGAGTAAATTGTAGAGATCTCATAATGATCTCTTTGTTTCTTTCTCATTTTTCCCCTATTATGGTTTCTGGGGTTATTGTTGTTTTTTCTGTTTTTCAGCTTGTCAGCTCTAAAAACTATAAGCATTTGTGCTTCCCATTCTTAGGCAGAAGTAGTAATGGAAATTTTTTAAGCACCATAACTGAATTTCATTTTCCAGCTTACCAAAAGGCAATTGTTGAGGTTATGGTCTTCCCCAAAACAAACTTTTATTTTGTAACACTCTCAATGCAACCATAAACCACAAATAAGTCAAATATCTTATGTAGATTTAACTGGGGAACCAAACCAGGGTGTACAGCTTGTGACATTCTGTCATTGTCTGGAACAGCATTCCCTTGTGTAATTGGATATTTGTATATTTGACATATTTTAAGTCCCAGGTTTCATGCAAGTGCACATGTTCTTTGGCAGGAGCGGGAGGTGAAGTTTCAGAAGGGACCCAGAATATACTTATTGAAATGAACAGTATTAAAGCATTGAATGACAGGATTTTTTTGAGGGTGGTGAGTCAATTTTAACAACTGAGTTAACAAAGGAAATACATATGGTTTGCTAGCTAAGAACCTTATTATTAACAACAAATAGTATATTATTTTACTTCTTTGTGCTTGTATAAAAATAGAGAGATGTGCCCAGTGTTTCAGAGGGACCGGGCTCGAGATGCCAGGAAAATCTTCTCAGTAGGAATGAAATATAGGAAAATAATATTATATGTTTAAGATTTTGGGAAAATAACACTTTTTCTAAAATCACAGAAAGATTTATCAAATTTCGAAGTATATATAACTCAAGGACAAGACAACAACTAAGAACAAATCTTTTGTTTTATGAGCCACAATACAATTAATACAGTTCACTCCTGCCTTTCAATAAGGTAAAAAGTATTTTCAGTTAAGTTCCATTGGAAGGTAGATCTGATTTGAACAAAAATTTGGAAGAACTGGTTGTGGTGATCATTCAGTATCAATGTAAACAACCTTTCTGATCACACATAATTTCTAAACAGTTGAATGATTTCAGAACATTTAGCCTATGGGGAGTATGGCTGGGAAGGAGGAGGTGATGAACTGTCATTTGGCTATTCACTGTTGGTCACCTAAATCTCATGCCATTGTTCTGCTTACTGATTTATTGAGAAAAGAGGTTTTGCAACTAAAGTGCAATAAAAACTCCTATTGCCATAGGGATAACATGTTTCATGTGATAGTATGGATATTTTTACTTAACAACAGGCTTTTTTCATCAAAACATTCATGTAAGCAATAATCTATTCACTCAAATGCTTTCAAATAGCAATAAATAAATGTAATAAATAAATCAAACTGCCACGTAGTTATCAAAGACATTTTATTTTTCAGTGTTCTGCTCTACTTAAGGATTACTAATCCAAGTATTTGTCCTCTGTCACTGATAAATTGCTTATGACTCAAATTGCAGAAGTACTGTGCAAATTAAACTATAGCTCCTGTGCACTTGGGAAGCTGTGTACACCCAATTTCTCTGAGCCTCCCCCACATCATAATAGTACTTGTAAAATCATAGAATGAAGGTAATAACTCCTAACTTTCCTAGAGGCTGCCATACTGAAAAAGCTATTTATATTTCATGCAGATATGAAAATGTATAAGTCTGTCTAGGTGTCAGATTTTTCCAAGAGAAGGAAAAAAAATCTCTGATCTAATATATCTTTGAAGGCACCTTCTTGGTTTAGTAGACAAGACATTATACAAAGTACTCCAGATATTCAGTGCTGTAATTGAGGTACAGAAGTTAAGTACTTTGGCTTTGATCTACTGAAAGTGTTGCAAATAATGATATTAATGGTTTTGCTTGTCCCTTTATTGCCTATGCACACTGCCAAAGGCTGAAGAAGACCACTGTTTTTTCCAAGATAGAGAACGGAATAAAGGTGAGCCAAATTCAGCTTCTATACAAAACATTTATGTGGTCTTTACTGTATCTCTGGCTTTTAGTCCATACTGTGCATGCAGAAATATTGCTCAGACTATCCAATATGAAGACTATCTAATATTAATCTGATATGCAGATAAATCATATATCCAGTGTGATAAAAGTTATGAACACACCACTGAACTTTCAGAAATTTCCTATTTGCTCAAATTTTAACTTGCTTTAATTTTCCTAGGAAACTTTTTTTCTTCTCAAGTATATTTGGCATTTTTTTATTTGCCTTATTCATTACTCAAGTAATTTTTCTAGCGCTGCCTATAGTGAAACCTATCCCTCCAAAGATGAATGGATTAAAATTCAATAGCACGTGTTCTTTCAGTGATAAAGCATGATGATGTTAAGCCATTGTTGCAGTTCCTATTGGAATTGGTAGGGCCAAATCATGAAACAAAGAAACACATGTAGCTAAGTTCTCTTTGTCTTAATTTCTTATGGCGCAGAAACTGTTATATGTTGATTATTCATATGAACTGACATGTTGATTGCTTGATAGATCCTAGATTGAATAAAAAAGACTTAAAAATTTTGGCTGTTTACAGAAAATGCAACTACTTTCTATAGGGAATAATACGCTTGTTAGGAGCTAGATAATTACATAACTTCTGAATTTTAATTCCCCATTTGTAAATCATCAAAGTAATATTTCTTGAAGCTGTTGTGTGAAAAAGTTACTTGATATCTTACTTAAGTGAAGATGATTTGGAAGTAAGTCATAGAATCATAGAATGGCTTAGTTTGGAAGGGATCTTAGGTATCATTTATTCCAACCTCCCTGCCCTGGGCAGAGACACTTCTCATCAAGACAAGGTTGCTCAAAACCTCATCCAACCTGGCCTTGAACACCTCCAGGGAAGGGGCATCCACAAATTTTCTGGGCAATCTGTTCCAGAGTCTCACCACCCTTGTAATAAAGAACTTCTTCCTAATATCCACTCTAGCCCTATTTTCCCTCAGTTTAAAACTATTTCCCTTTGTCCTATTGTTGGATACTCTTACGAACAGTTCTTCTACAGCTTTCCTGTAGGCTCCCAATGCTTCCAGGGTCTTGTCCCATGATATACTACCAAGGAGGTTCCTGAAGAGGCCAAAATCAACCTTTCTGAAGTCAAGGGTTTCAAGCTTGCTTAGCAATACCTTTTTTGCTGCCCTGAGCATCTTGAACTCCACCATCTCATGGTTGCGACAGACAAGGCTGCCCCTGAGCTTAACATTCCCTACCAGCCCTTCTCTCTTGGTGAGTACAAGGTCTAGCATGGGACCTGTGCCTCATTGGTTTCTCTATTGCTTGGAGGAGAAAGTTATCATTGATGCTTTCCCGGAATCTCCTGGATTGGTTGTGCTTTGCTGTGTTGTTTCTCCCGCTGACATTAGGATAGTTAAAGTCCCTCATGAGTACCAGGGTTTGTTAATGAGCAGTCAGAGCCTGTGTGTTTCCTTGGTCTTATTTTGATGAGTCAAGCAATTCTGACAAGTTCTGATAGAGAACAAGGAATTCCCAAAGTAGCCCATTCCCTAGCTCTCTTGTGTTCTTTTTTGTTTATTCCCTCATGAGAACCACAGGATATGACTGTAGATATGACTACAGCTGCTGCTGCGCTCTATTAGGGCAGTGATTACTTTACATCATCAGAGAATGGACCTGTGACCATGTCTTCATAACATTTTCCTACTGGAAACCAAACAACTGTTTTAACAACTGTTAACTTTCATACTGTAAACTCTACTGTAGGAAGAATGATGGATGATTTCTCCTTATACAGACAATTAAATATTTTACCCTGAGGCAAACCTTCATGTTGACTTTCTTAGTACAATTCAAGGTGTTTCCATGACCTTTAAAGTGCTGGGTAGATCACAACTCTGTTACTTCATCTGAGATACACTGGATGAAAACTCATGTCTGCATTTCAGTTTGAGCATACCATTCAGAGTACTGCTTACAGAATCTGCATCCTTTGGCAGTTTATCAGAAGTCACATCTAGTGACCTTCATATTTAAAATAAATCAAATGCTAAACACTAAAAAGAAAGCAAGTCATACCTACCTTTTCTTCTGATCTTTTTAGCTCAACTCTTGACTGCCATAAAAAAGGACAGAGGTGATATAAATACAAAGGGCCTCTTACCTTCAGATTATTTTCTTTGCATGCCTTTTCAAAACTGAACTTGTTTCACAGAAGAAGATACCACAAAATATTCTAATTTTCCTACACAAGATCATGTTAGTGAATTTATTTTCTCAGTAACTTTGTTTTTTTTCCACTGTCTGAATATGTTTATCCTACTATTTTCTCAGTTGGAGAGCAGCACATACTTTTTAATATATTGTATTACTTGAGCAATCCAGAATGTCTGTCTTAATTAGGAGGAGAGAAAATACTTCTCTTCATTTCTCAGAGAATTAGGTTAGTGAACACTGCATAACAATAATTAATGAATGACCAAGTTCATTCATTGCTTGTGGGAATTTTGACAATTTCATTTATATTTTTCAGTGTAATATTTATCATATTTATTGTGAGAGTTTCAGTAGTCAAAAAATGTTAAGCATCAGAGGAAAGAAACATGAGACCATCACAACAAAGCTTGTAGTAAATACTGTAACATATTCACTTTTGAAGACACACATCAAGAGCAGATAATACTATGCACATCCTAGGACCCAAAGAAGCTGTAATTCAAACTCTTAAACTGTCAGCTGCTTTGAGGCCCTTGGTTTGCATGCATGAAATGTTTTAAGGCTATTGGAAAAGGTCAGAGTCCTTAAAAACAAAAAAAGCCCCAAACCAAAAAACCGCAGCAGATTTATCTCCTTCTTATAAAAGCAAAAGCACGATAAAATAGAGTTTCTTCTGTCCTTGGCACTTTGGAAAAAATACTAAAGATACAGCACGTTTACTGTAATGGGACTCTGAAGTTTTTATACAGTCAAATCACCTCTTGCCTTTGACAATAGTCCCTTAAAAGCTACTTCAGCTTCCTCTGAGTCAGTAGAAAACCTTCTAGTGATTTCAGGAGAATTGGATGAGCTTTTAAATGCAGTTATCCAGATGCACTATTAACAGCCAGAAAAGCACATTCTATAAATTATTTCACTATTTAGGGAAACATTTAGCATGTCCTAGTAATACCAATTAACTGTGAGAAGAATGACTCATCCAAGATTTCTCCAAACCCATTAAGTCAATATCTGACTCACTTTTTGTGGTATGAAAAATGGTCCATTCACTAAAATCACTCTGGATTTTTATCAGATCATTCAAACTGTATCAAACTGAATTGCAAATGAGGCACAAAATTGTGGTGAGAAAGAGTCAAGTTACAGTAAATTAACAATATGGGTTAACCTGCTATACAGCCAGCATGCCACTGCGGCTGGAGACACAGGATGCTTGATCTCACAGCCAGGGCCCTCAGCCCCTCTGACAACTTCACCAGTTTCCCTGCAGTGATGGGCTCAAGGGCCATTTCCATAGTCCTAGCAGCCACATCCCTATGTTTTTGTAGCCCATAAAACCTGGGAGACACCCAGATATCTTTTTTCTGATGCTTAAGTGGATGAGGGGTAGCAGGAACTGAGGTTTAAAGGCCAAATGCCAGGTCTTGCACACGGGTCATAACAACCCCATGGTAAGCTACATACTCGGGGAAGTGTGGTTAGAGAGCTGTAAGGTGGAAAGGAACCTGGGGGTGTTGGTTGACAGTCGACTTAATATGAGTCAGCAATGTGTGCAGGTGGCCAAGAAGGCCAATGGCATCCTGGCTTGTATTAGGAACACTGTGGCAGCAGGAACAGGGAGGTGATCATTCGTTCTGTACTCAGCTCTGGTGAGGCTGCACCTTGAGTACTGTGTTCAGTTCTGGGCACAGCACTATAGGAGGGACAGAGAAGTGCTGGAGAGTGTCCAGAGAAGGGCAACAAGGCTGATGAAGGGCCTGGAGCACAAGTCCTGTGAGGAGATGCTGAGGGAGCTGGGGCTGTTCAGTCTGAAGGAGGCTGAGAGGAGATCTTAGAGCTCTCTTCATCTCCTCAGGGGAGGTCGGAGCAAGGAGGGAAACAGCCTCTTTTCCTGTCTGAACTGTGATAGGACCAGAGGGAGTGGATGGAAGCTGCTCCAGGGGAGGTTTAGGCTGTATGTTAGGAAACATTTTTTCACAGAGGGGGTTGTCAGGCATTGGAATGGCCTGCCCAGGGCAGTGGTGGAGTCACCATCCCTGGAGGCATTTAAAAGACATTTGGACCTGGTCCTTAAGGAGACAGTTTCGTAGCTGATTATGGTGTCGGTCAAAGGTTGGACTGGATGATCTTGGAGGTCTCTTCCATCCTAAACATTCTGTGATTCTGCGGTTCTGTGAAAAATATCTTGTTGTCAGAGTGAGTTTAAGAAAGTGAGAGTTAAGTCAAGGAGAGTTAACTTCCTGCAGGAAGGTTATTAGAGAGGTTAAAGTAGTGCAGGACACATAGGCAACAAGATTTTAACACGTACCTTAGGAAATATCTTCTAACACTATTCTACTCAAACCAGTTGTTTAAAACTTGTCAGGTTTTCAGTACAATCCTTATCCTCCCAGTTTCACATTATGATTAGAGACTGTGACAGTGGGTTGAATGGTTTTTACATTCTCAAATCATTGAGTGAACAAGCAAAAACATATTGACAGCAAACACACAGAAAGACTGTCTTGTTGGTCAGCTGAAATATTATCATTAGAGAGGCAGCTTTACATATCATTCACTGAAGTGAACATATAAGGAAGCAATTTAAAAATAAAATGCATAGCCATAGTGAAAATTCAGACAGTTATTTCAAGTAAGTTTTCTTGGAAAAATATTACAACATTTTTCAAAAAGTATGCTGTGGCAATTCCTGTGGTATCCCAGTTTAGTTAAATTTCCCTGTTTTGTTTTATTTTTCTTTTTTTATGACAAGTTCTTTATAAATCTAATTTATTTCAAAAAACAACATTGGCTCTTCCAAAGTTTTCATCACACTTATCAAAGAGGGAAGAGGAAAGATTTAGGTTAGATATTAGGAAAAAATTCTTTCCTGTGAGAGTGGTGAGATACTGGAATAGGTTGCCCAAGAAAGTTGTGATTTCCCTCTCCCTGGAAGTGTTCAAGGCCAGGTTGGATGGGGCCTTGAGGAACCTAACCTAGTGGAATGTGTCCCTGCCTGTGCAGCGGGGTTGGAACTAGGTGATCTTTAAGGTCCATTCCAACCAAAACCATTCCGTGATCCTTTGATTCTTTCAAATTCTAATCTCAGCCCCAAAAAGCCTGCATTTCCTGTGACGGTGTGTTCTCTGAGGGCACCAAAAGAGCTGCTAACTTGAGATCAAGTTCATTTCCACTTTGGTATGGAAAGCAGCATTCTTTCAAAATGCTGCAAAATGCCCTGAAATTGAGGCCACAGATTATATAATATGAACACGAGGAAATTCATTCTTTGCCTTTGAGCAGAGCAATTTGCAGCCTGTCTGTCTAGCAGTAGCAGTAGCAGTAGCATTATTCTCAGTCTGACCATTAGCAGATCTATAATAATGTGTGGTTCTGTATGCAGCTCATTTCCATCAGAAGCAGAACAGGTATGTGTGAAGCATTATATATTTTTATGTGTGCTGATATATATTTGTATATATACCTATATACCTATATACCTATATGTATGTGTGTTGATACACAGATTAGTCTCCTACCATGCATGAAATGCTTCCAATTCTCTTCAGCTCATTAAAACTCCTTAGAAACCTGCAGCTTAGCATTTTCCTAGGAGCCAGAAGGTGGCAAACACTTTGGTCTGGCTACCACCCTATTGTCTGGCAAGCAACGAAATGTGAATGTAAGCCATAAACTGGTATGCTAACATTTCTGTGAAAATAAGCTCCAACTGTTTTGAAACAGATTCTGTTTGTAAATAGAACTTGCTACTGTTTGGATGCAGATTACTTCTAGTCTATCAGCTCTCTCCCTTTTATTTCAATGTTGTATTTCATTGGTAAAGAACTGTGAGCATTGAAAATCAGGGCCTACTTAAGCAGTATTTAAATGTCATCCTTTCTGTAGGTGCTGTATTTTCTCCTTTATAATACAAAATATGAACACAGAAAATTCAGCACTGTACCAGGTATCTTGGCCGTTTAGGTTTATGAAAAAGTCAGTGAATAATACATCAAGACAAAACTCAATAATACTACTTCATTTCTTTTAACATACACATTCTATATTCACTAAAAAGATGACACTAGATCTTGAAGAATGAATATACATCCCATTATACAATTCTAATGTGTTACTTGCCAGGATTAAAATACTGGTGTATTCCCTTTCTGAATCAGTTTCAGAATGACAAGAAAAATTTCAGGCTTGAGATGAAAACAGTTTCATTATTTTTTTTTTCTTAAATCAAAAATCAAAACCTAAAATGCTTCCACTAGATAAAACATAAGGTAATAAAGAAAATAATTTTTCTTGAATTACCCTTTGAACAAAAGTGGTGCTTTCAAGATTTCTGGAAAGTAATTTTTTTATTTTATTTTGGTTTTTATATTGTTATTATAAAGATAAGGGTGTGAAGACTTCTTGTTAAAATGTCTCCAGAAAAGACATTTTAATCCATCTGGAAGAGAAACATAGTATTATGTTTAAAGAATGAAACTTTAAGTGTCTTGAAAGTAGAATTATATTTCTGTGATTAATGTTTGTTCTGCCCCCTTGTGGTAATGTAGTCCAGTAGGACACAGGTATGATTGTCGATTTTTAAAGTATCTGTAACTATTAAAAAAATATGCCTTACCATGTAATTCAAGTGATGCATTTTTCCCAGAATCTGAGAACACAATGAAAACAAGGACACAAGGAAAAATGTTCTGATCTATGATATATGAACAATGAATAGATGAATGGTTTTAATTCAAAGTAGTATTCCAAAAGGATATGTTTTAAAGTTATGAAAGAAAGCTCACAAGCTTTAAATATAATTCATTATTTATTCAGAAAGTAATGATAATATTAACAAGATAGAAATAAAGAGTTTTAACTTTAAGCGCAGTTTTTCTGATGTGGTTTTACAAGGTTGCTTTTCTTTTCCACGAGAAAAAATCAATCACCTCTCCAGTTTAATCCACCCAAAGCCCAAATCCATAATGTAATTCTATGGGTTTGTAAGATATACCATTTTTTCATTCGTATAAATACATTTTGGAAATATTTAATTTTGGAAAAGTCATAGAGTTATTTTGTCACTGATTAGTTCTTAGTCAGGGTGTCAAATTTTTAAACCAAGAGATAAAATATTATACCAAGTCAGTAACTCTCCTGCTAATGACGATTTGTGACTTTATTCTGAATTAATCAGAATTAGCTGATCTTAAAGAAAATTTTTTTTGGCCCTTTCCTGTTTCTGTTAAACAGAGAAGATAATAGTACTCCTTAATTTAACTTCAAGCTTTCAATAGAAAATATATAAAATTACTTCATAGAGTAATCATCTTTCATTTCCAGTTTAAAGAACCAATCAATGGCATATGCTAAAATTTTATTTAAAGCAATAAAATAAGTATTTTTATTGTTCGTCACTATTTAAAAAAACTTTGCCCCATAATTCATATTTTGTTTCAATACAGCATAAAAATGACTTCTTATCTGGTTTTCTTTTGGTTTTCTTTCTTATTTTTTGTAGTGGTGCTGCAAATTCTAGTAAACAATATAAAAGAATTTCGATGCATGCAGAAAGCTAAACCATCTCTCTCACCCACACATACACAGTCACAGGGCATGTAATATTAAACTCTGTATAAGCACCTTTTTTGTATGAGACAGAAAAAAAAATAATCTATCTCTAGTTTTTAATCCAAATCAGTTCCTGATCTTGATCCATAATGGCCCTGTAGCAACTGAACTATACAAAGCATTGGATGGATAGATATCAAACCATAGTCCGTCACCTGACTGAGTTCTAACACCATCACGGTGCCTGTGCAAGCCATTGTGTTTTCAACTTAACTGCCAACATCAGCCTCTAGAATCAAACTCTTTTGTCACTGATGTCCCCTTCAACCTAAATTAAGAATATTTTAGCTTAATACAGTAATAGCTGTCCCGAGGAAAAAGTTTCAAAGAGACTTAAATGTGTAAAAAGTAAGCTGCCTAACCAAAAGTGAAACTTCTGTTGGTGTGATAGTTGTTAGAAAAGTTACAATATTATCTAACATATCATTCAAATGGGGAGCCAAAGTCTTGTTCAGTATAGATTAAGATGCTGAGCTTTAATCAAAATTATTCTTGTGACTCTGTATAGAGAACATATGTTTTCAATGTTCTTATTCCAGAAATGATTGCTTGTGGAGATCGCACCAGTGAAAGACATGTTTTCAGAAACTATCACTAAAGTGGCCTTTGGAGGCAGCTTGTGACGTTGTGAAGCACCAGGGCTTTGGGGAAGACTTGGGAATGTGTCTCTGTAACTAATGTGTCTCTGTAACTTCTACTCATTATTTTTAATATACTGATACTGATAGTGAACTTTCCTAAAGGTAGGTAGCAGACCAGAAGAGAAAACACAACTTGAATAGTCCCAAGTTCACCCTTACTGCTTTTATTAGCCGGAAGGCTAGCAAAATATTTTGCATAACATCAAAGGAAGTCAGCTACTAATATAAATAGCACTCACATTGGCACCAAATTACTCTGTAGGAGACTATAAAGAACATGTAGCAACAGCAGAAAATGTTAGTCTATTCCAGTTAAATAGTTAATAATTTAAGAAATGTGAATCTTTGGATATAAGACCTCAACAGTTCTTTATCTCTTGGAGACTGTAATTTCATATTCAACATCTATACTTCAGATAGTTCATGCCTGTTAAAATAGGGTTCCTTGGAATAACTCTGCAGATAAATCACATTGCTGAGTGACTTGCAAAGCATCTGAAGTAGGGAGAAAAGGGACTTTAGTAAAGTGTGATCTAGAGAAATTTGTGTAACACTAATGCATTTATAATAAGAGCTGCTGCTGAACTAGGCGGGGGAATAATTTATGTGTTATGATTATTACAATACAGTACTTTTTCATCTGTTCCACAGAAAGTGAGTTGAGGCTATGAGGTTTCATAGCCACTGAAACCATTGTACTGCTGTGAGGCTTATGAAGCAACTGTACAGATTTCTTCTTTTCTAACTGCTTTTCTGCCACCATAGAACATAATGGTGCCAGACTTTTTACAGAGCATGAAGTTATCTGCAAAATTTTGTATTCATCTAATCTAATGCATTTCTAATGAACTCTTCACTGTGAAATTGGTGCTTTCTTGAATATGAAAAGAGTAAATCCTTAGAATCTCTGCCTGCTTTTCAGCCTAAACTGAGACCATGTGCCATTAAACATTTGTATTTCATGAATATTTAAGCATATTTGTTCTTGTATTGATTTTGTACAATGCCTTTGGGTGTTCCCTAGCAGGACTACCTATATAAACCTAGGCACATGAATGACTTATGGTAGGGCAGGACTTGAAAAATCCATAGATATGTATTTACATAAGTAAAGGATATGGTCTGTGTGTTAACATTTCATTTCTTTGTTTTGCTTCCATTCTGTGTCAAAATCTTTATGTTAAACAAGTACCTGAGTCCTTTTTTTCCTGTTCTTGAACCATATGATTTACTAATAAAGATATCTAATATTCTACACTGTACGAAATAAATATTCTCACTATTTTAAATCCTCTCTTCCCACACAATCAGTGTTTTTTGCTTTTTTTTTTTTTTTTTACCTAGAATCATTAATCTGCTATTTGTATTCGTCAGTAATCTTATAAGAAAATATAAGAGATGTTTGCAAAATAGAGAGTACTGTAGAGTCCCAACTTGATTGGCTAGAATGGGGAGTTGGGGACCAGCTTCCACTCTAGTACAGAGATATTTATGTAATTAGCTCTGTGCTATGCTTCCCCATTCTTTTTAAAATAGGCAGCTCATATTGAGATAACAATGTCCTGGTTTCTAAATTGGAAAGACATGGATTCTATGGATGGACCACTCAGTGAGTAAGGAACCAGCTGGATGGCCACACTCAAAAAGTTATGGACAATGGCTTGATGTCCAAACAGAGATCATTGACAAGTGTCTTTCCTCAAGGGTAAGTTCTTGAACAGTGCTGTTTAACATCTTTGTCTGTGACATGGAAAGGGGAATTGAGTGCACCTTCAACTAGTTTACTGATGACTCTAAGCTGTGTGGTGAGGTTGACACACTGGAGGGAAGGGAGACCATGCAAAGGAACCTTGACAGACTTGAGAGGTGGTCCCATGCCCCATGACATGAAGTTCAATAAGGCCAAGTGCAAAGTCCTGCACCTGGGTTGGAGCAGTCCCTAGCATAAATATGTGTCAGCTGGAGAATGGATTGAGAACATCCCTCAGGAAAATGACTTGGGGATGATGGTTGATGAGATTGCAATGATGAGTCTGTGATATGATCACTTGCAGCCCAGAAGGCCAACTGTATCCTGGGCTGCATCAAAACTGCCCAGGAGATTCTCCCCCTCTACTCTGTACACATGAGATGCAATCTGGAGTACTATATGCAGTTCTGGAGTTCCCAGCATCAGAAGGACATGGAGCAAGTCCAGAGGAGGGCCACAAATATGAGCAGAGGGCTGGAGCACCTCTCCACAGAGGACAGGCTGAGAGAATTTGTGTTGTTCAGTCTGGAGAAGAGGAAGCTCTGGGGAGACCTTAAAGTATTATTCTAGTACCTGAAGGAGGCCTACAGAAAAGCTGGGGAGGGACTTTTTACAAGGGTAGTGATAGACCAAGGGGAAACTGTTTCAAACTTGAAGAGCGGAGGTTTAGGTTAGACATTAGGAAGAAATTCTTTAGTGTGAGGGTGATGAGACACTGGAACATGTTGTCCAGGGAGGCTGTGGATGCTCTCTCCCTGGGAGTGTTCAAGGCTAGATTTGATGGGGCCTTGAGAAACCTGGTGTTGTGGGAGGTGTCCCTGCCCATGCAGGGGGGTTGGTATTAGATGATTTTTAAGGTCCCTTCCAACTGAAACCATTCTGTGCTTCTATGTCTTTTTTGTTATATAGGATAGCATGATTACATTCCTATTCCTGAAAAGTTTTGGTGAAAAGTATAATAATATCTATAGGTGTGAGATCACAAGACACTCCAGGGTCAGTATGTTATGTGCGTATTTTAAGTGAACTAATTTACCAGCTATTTCCTTTGGTTAAGACAGAGGCTCTACTGGGTAGAATGGAGCTGGGTGGTCCAGCAAACATTTTAAAAGATGGTAAAATTGAGGGTTAGCCCTCTGGTATCACTGTATGTGCTGAGTGCTTAGCTGTGTCTCAGTGTCACATAACAGATGCTCTAGAAACAGCTGGCAAAGAAGGATTAGTGGAACAAAAAAATGCTGCAATGCTATATGGCACTCTCTTGATTAGTAGAGGGCATAGGCAGGTGGTAACCAGATGACAGTAAATATTTAAGTGCTTCATTCCAAATTCTCTGTCCACTGTACCATGAACTCTGATGGAACAGAAAAGAAGATAGCTCCACCAGCTCCAGTGCTTGATAATAGAATTGGTGGCAATTATTTTTAGAAAGTTGAACTGCCAGTCATGTCACCAGCTACCATACACAATCCCTCCCTAAATACTAAATCACAAAATCTCTGAATTCAACTTTCTATGCAAATATCTTCTATGCTGTCTTACATATTAGAAAGATAACAGCTTACTTTTTCTTCTTGGAGTTCTAGATAATATTCTTCACTACTGGAGGAAAACCCTAATGGAATATTTTGGAAAACATGGAGTTGCTTATTTTTACATCTTTTTTTTTTCTACATTGATGTGACTGACATATTTATCTTTTACATATTTAAAAGAGAGAGCAAGAGAATCTGTCATATACATATTTTAAACATTGAAGAAATCTGTTCAGCTGTTTTTGCTAGAATAATCTGTTGAGAAACATCACATAATCTTTTCCACAAGGAGTGGAAAATGGTTCATTGAAAGTTACATGAACTTGAATAATAATAATAATATTACCTTAATTTCCAAATACTTTCAGATCTTCCTTACTCTTGAAATCCATCTATTTCTTAATTAAAGTTTTAACTACTAACAGAATTTGGTATTACAGTATCTTCTACTGAAGAAGATTCACTTTTACTGAATTTCATGGCCCTAATGCTGCACTTATATCTTAATGGATGATGATGTAATTGTAGAGAAGTTCTTATTTTCTAAGCCATCCATAAGAACTGAATCCCTTGTTTGAAATCAGTATTTCCTGAGCTGTATTTGGAATAAACTACAAATACCACATCACACTATCCACATTATGTTAAACAAGAGTGAAATTTTATGACTTGCACATATCAACTCTTTCCAGTTTCAGCTGTCAGCCTTGACCATGCAGTTCAGCTCCTGTTGAACTGATCCTAAAATCTTAGGCTGCCCAGTGCACAGCAGCTAAAGCACCTGATGACTATGTTAATCCTGTCTGCATCGACATTAAAAATTGTTCTGGCCTCCTAAGATGCACACCATGTCTACTAATTACCTAACGAAATTTCATTCCAGAATTTGCATAATCCCTCTCCTATTTTTTCCCTTCTTTATTTGTTTCTCTTAAGACAGTGTCCTTATTCAGATCACAAATATATTATTTACAGTACAGTAACTGCATTTTTATTTTGAACTTTCAATGTTTCAAGTGTACACAACCCCTACAGAAAAGATGGAAAGCATGTTTTTCACTCTCGATATGCAGCACTAAATCTAATGGCTGTAGGTTGTCATTAGCTGATATTAGTGAACGCGTTAACTCCCTACATACAAACTGACTCAGTGCATTAATACTTACAAAGTTAGGGCCTTACATTTGAAAGACTCTTGCAGATGTAAGATTGGGAAACTCATTAGTTTCCTGAGAGCTTGAAACATGTTCACCTTTTATAATTAATTTTACACTCTATTAAAAATAAACTGGTTTGTGCAACAGTTTAGGAAGAACTCTTGCTTTGGCAAGGAGACTACCAAAATAATCTAATAGACTGTCTTCATCAGTAATTTATGTGATTCAGTTAACTGCAATAATGTGGCTAATTATATAATTTTAAACTGATTAAACCTGTAAACATGCTCTTCTCAAAGAGATTGTGTGCTTTTGTACTGTCTGACAAATTGATCAGTCTATAGACAATAGAAAATTAACCAGCTACTTAAGTAAAACCTTTTCTCATATTTTTTGTTCCACCATTTCATTTCTAGTTCTTAGAATCATACATAAGTTTACATGAGTTTTTAATGTTTTTAAAAGAAGGACATTTTTTTTTTTCTATGTCTGAATTCTGTAAGGGTCTTTCTTGCAGGAAAGATATTGATGCCAAAAAGAATTATATATGGGTTAGATATTGGCACAGTAGCTCAAAATATAACATAGCATGTCATAATCTACAGAACTGAGTAGATTATTTCCCTTACCTTATAATAAATATATCAGCATACAAAGACTTAAAGATATAATAATTACAATTGGATAGAAAGAAAAGTTCCTAGAGAGTTAATTGCGTCAGAGATGAATTTGGATGGACTTTGTAATCCAGAAAACTTCTGTCTTCAGCCCCTTAGAAAGAAGTTATCTGAAGTTACATCTTGTTTGTTGGCTGCTACCAAGCCCATAGGTTTCTCAATATTGAAAGAAACAGAGAATAAATTAGGTAATTTAAGAACTACATATCATTCTCTTTAAAATCTACACTATCTTCAAGACAGATCTTATTTAGACTAAAATGTGGTTGAAATCCATATGATTTATAGGAAGGCCAGTTTCACAGAGGTGACTGTATTTTTCATGTTAGTTAATAACTGAATTTTTGGTTCATTTGTTTATTTGTTGTTTGTCTTCCATTGATATTTATAGTCATTAAAGATGATCAACCTTTTTAGTACTATCCATTAATAAAAGACCATTTCTGTGTTAATATTATTTCAATATTTCTAAGTATTTTAAATTCAAGTAATCTATAAGATTTATGTTCAAAACTTATTTTATTTCACAAGACAATTTTAAGCAAATTTATGTTCACTCTGTATTTGTGTTACTCTAACATATTTCTCAATAATGAATATCACACCACTGATGATTTGAAAACTTCAAAATTTTCCACAGAATATTTTAAAATAAATTTATGATTGTCAGTATTGAACATTCTCAATACAGAATCACAGAATGGGTAAGGCAAGAAGATACCACCAAATCCAATTCCATGCTCAAAGAAGGGTCAGCCAGAGCAGGCTGCTTAGGGCTATGTCCTGTCATGTTTTGAATACCTAGGGAAAGAGACTCCTGAAGTATTCTGTGCAACTTGCTACTATGTTCAGCCACCCTCATAAAAAAGGGTTGTTCTTTATCTTTTAATGGTATTTCCTGTATTTTGATTTGTGCCTATTGCATTCTGCTTCTCACTGGACTCAGTGAGAAGTTCCAGCTTTTCTAGCCTGTTTTTGTATGACAAATGCTCCAAGCTCTTTATCATCTTTGTGTTACTTCACTGGGTTTGCTCCAGTATACCTCCAGTTCTTTTACTGAGGAGCCCAGGACTGATCAGAGCACTCCAGATGTGTCTCTGCAGGTCTGGGTAGAAGGGAAAGACCTACCTTAACTTTCTGACAGTGTTCTCCCTAATGCAGCCCAGAAAGCTGTTTGCTTTCTTTGCTGCACAGTGGCATTGCTGGATCATGGTCCACTTGGTGCTGACCAGGATACCCTGGGTTTTCTCTGCAAAGCTGTTTTCCACCGAGTGGCCTGTGCTGGTGTAAGAGGTTGCTCCTCCTCAGGTGCAGCACTTTACGCTGCCTTTGTGTAACATCACAAGGATTTTTTCAGACAATTGTCTGAAATTGTAGAGGACCCTCTGAATGGTAGCACTACTCTCTGGTGTATTGGTTACTCCTCTCAGTTTTATATGATCTGAAAATTTGATGAGGATGCACTCTGTCCCATCACCCAGGTCATTAATGAACATGTTAATGAAGATTTGCTGCAGTTATTAACCCTTGGTGTACATCATTAGGGACCATCTTCCAGCTTGACTTTGTGCTGCTCATCATAGCCAGATTTCAACCCACCTTGCTGTTCACTTCTCTAGCCTTTGTCAGCTTGCCTATGAGGATATTACAGAAGGCAGTGTCAAAAGCCTTACTAAGGTGAAGATAAATAGCATTCACTTCTCTCCCATCATCCACCTAACCAGTTATCTCATCATAGAAACTTATCAAGCTTGTCATGCATGATCTTCTCTTCATAAATCCATGCTGTCTGCTCCTAGTCACCTTCTTGTCCTTTGTGTGTTTAGAAAAGGTTACAGGGATTATTTACTTCACCACCCTCCTGGGGATTGAGATGAGGTTGACTAGGCTGCAGTTTCATGCCCTTCTCCTTCTTGAAGTTTAAATGTTTCCTAATTTGAATCTCCTCTGGAGGGGCAGAATCTTCTTTGCTGCAGACTTTCCCAGAAGTCCCAGGGGCATTGGAATTCATGAAGAAAGTAATGGGTACCTCAGCCTTCTCCATGTCCTTTTTTCTCTGGGACGCTGCCCCATTCAGCAGTGGGTTGACATTGTCCCTGCTCTTCCTTTTTCTACAGATGTACCTGTAGAAGCCTTTCTTGTTGCTCTTTTTTTCTTGATTATCTGTGTCAGGAAGTTAAAGGCATTGCTCTACTCCAGAGTCCTCATGGACTGCTCATGCTCTGCTGATTTTTGTGCTGGTTTTGGATGGGATAGAGCTTAATTTTTTCATAGTATGTAGCATGGGATTAAGTTTTGGATTTGTGATGAAAATAGCGATGATAACACACGGATGTTTTCATTAATGCTAAGCAGTGCCCACACAGAGTCAAGGCAGCTGCAGTGTAGGCATATGTTCACCCACCTTCTATTCCCTGCACTGTGCAATGGAGGAAAAAATTCAACTAAAAGCTTGTGAATCAACATAATGGCAAAGACTGTTTCACTGACCAATTGTGGTCACAGGCAAAATAGAACCAGCATGGGGTAAAAAAATCAGTTCAATTTATCAGTAAAAAAATTACAGAAGCACAAAGAGAAAAAAGCCCAAGATCTTACACATAAATACCTTACCCCCACCCCTCCCTTCTTCCTCATTCCAAATAACTTCACTCTCAATTTCTCCACCTTGTCCCCCACAGAAGCACAGAGGGACGGAGAGTGGGGGTTTATGGTCAGTTCATCACATGTTGTTTTCTGCCACTCCTTCCTCCTAAAAGGAAGGAATCCTCACAGCCTCATCCCCCTTCCATGTGGGGTCCCTCTCATGGAATAATGTCCTTCAGGATCCCCTCCAACATGAGTTCCTCAGGAACAGCTGGCTCCAGAGCAGACTGCCCAAAGAGCCACAGCCTGCTTCAGGAATCCCTGCTGTGGGGTCCTCTGTAGCTGCAGATCCACATCTGCCCCTCTGTGAACCTTCATGGCTTGCAGGTCCACATCTGGCTCCCTGTGTTCCTTCACAGGCTGATCCACTATGCTCCTCCATGGGCTGTAGGACAAGGGGAATTTTGCTAGGCACCTTCTAGCCCTCCTTACACACTGACCCTGGTATCTCTGCTCTTTGGACAGATGCAGGGCCCTCGGGCCCACCCCCACTACCAAAATCCTGCCACACTAATCCAAAACAAAGGCCTTTTCTGCTTTTCACACCACCCCATCAGCGAGTAAGTTGGGAATGCATAAGAAGCCAGGAGAAGACACAGCTGGAACAGTTGACCCTGACTGACCAATATTCCATACCATCGCACACAGAATCACAAAATCACAGAAATATCATACTTAGTAATAGACCTAAAATCGCCTAGTCCAACCATACGCCCAGTTAAAAAAAAACGCTCTCCCAAAAAAAACAACCCAAAACACTTTGCCCACTAGAACATGTCTTGAAGTGCCTCATCTACATGTCTTTTAAATACCTTCAGGAACTGTGACTCCACTATGTCCCTGGGCAGCCCACTCCAGTGCCTGACTACCCTTTCAATTAAGAAATCCTTCCTAATGTCTAGTCTAAACCTCTCCTGATGCAGCTTCAGGACATTTTTTCTAGTCTGAGCATTATTCAATTGAGAGAAGAGGCCAGAAACTTCCTACAACCTCCTTTCAGGTAGTTGTAGAGAGCAGTGGGGTCTCCTCTCAGCATACTCTTCTCCAAGCTAAACATTCCTAATTCCCTCAGTCTCTCCTCATAGGGTTTGTTCTCCAAACTCTTAACCAGCTTTGTTGCCCTTCTCTGAACTTGCTTTAGCAATTCAATGTCTTTCTTGTAGTGAGAGTCCCAGAACTGAACATAGTACCTTTTCCTTAGTCTTCCTCTTATTGATTACATACCTGTAGAAACTTCTCATTGTCCTTGATATCTCTGGTCAGAATGAATTATTTCTGTGCTTTGGCTTTCCTAAACTGATCTCTGGCTTCTCTGACTAGTGTAGAGTTGCATGGGGTTGTGACTGAAATGCAGGATCTGGCACAATTATATGACATAATTCTCATAATTCTTATGAATGATAGGAGATAATTCTCAGAAATAAAAGCTGGGAGAAGAAGCTAGGGGGGTACATTGGGAGTGATGGTCAACTCAAGTAACCACTGTTACACACGACGGACCCTTCTTTCCTGGAGATCGCAGAACACCTGCCTGCCTGTAGGAAGTAGTGAAAGAATTTCTTGCATTGCTTTGCCTGTGTGCACGGCTTTTGCTTTACCTATTAAACTGTCCCTACCTGAACCCATAAATCTTCTCATTTTTACTATTCTTTTACCCACACCACTGGAGAGGAGTGAGCCAGTGGCTGCGTGGTGTTTAATTTTCAGCTGGGTGCCTGTTCATCTCCTACCATCACCATTTCTAGCTTAAATCTCTCCTCACCAGTCCACCTTATTGGTAAAGATGCCTTTTTTCCCACTTGGTCAGGTGGATTGCATCTCTCTCTCACTCCTTTGTCCCAGAGAGAGTCTCATGATCACAAAAGACAAACCGCTGTTGCCAGAACTATCTGCACAGCCGGGCACTGATGTGCAAGATCTGTTCATTACTCCTCAAGACCCTCTGCCTCATGAGCAGGATCAAGGAGATACCACCTGGCACTGTGCCCTAGACCCTCTCACCTTAAGCTGTGCACTTGTACTTGATATACTCCAGGTCTCCCCTGGCTGTACCGCTGATGCCCACGTGGAAGAGTAGTGGGTGTAACAATGAGGACCAGATCAGCCTCAACAACATTTCCATTATGTTCCAGCTCCAAGGCCCTGGGAATCATAAAACTCCCTGAACAGCAATATAGGTCAGCACGTGGGGCACTGTCCCCTGCAGAAGGGAATCTCCTACCATAATCTCTTTGCATATCCTTTGGTGTTGCTGTCTCAGGCACTTTGCTGGGCATGGTGCCCAGATCCTCATCTGCAACTCAGGGTATGTAGAAGCTGTCCTGGCATTAGGGCCCTTCAGCTTCTTCTATCAGGGGATGCCACTTCCCCACCTTATAATAACAAAGTGCCAAAGGTATGAGGTATAATCACTCATACCTTTATGAGTACATCTGGGGGCTGAGGCTTGCCTTGCATCTGTGTGTTCTCAAAGAAGACAGATGTCAGAGGGAGGCCCAGCTCCTCCATGCCACCCTTGGTGCTCTGTAGACTGTTGCCCACCTCCTGCAGTCCCTCTGTCTGAGCATTCCATCACCCACCTCTTGCAGGCAAGGGCCAGTGAGAAGCTCCTGCTGCCCTCCATCCCCAACGCTATAGTGCTGCATCCTCTCAGAGCTGGGATGGGCTGTCTTCTGACACTCCAGGTAGTCAGCAGTTTACTTCTTCATACTGGTTTGAGTTACCTTTGCTTGTAAAAGTCTTAGTCATAATGCTGTAAACCTCCTGCAATGTAGCTTTGAAACTAGCTTTTGCTACATTTTCATTCTATTTCTTCACCCGTATGTTTTATTAGAAATACTTCAAATGCAGGAGCAGAGACAGGTCAGGACCTGGAATTTTTTTCTATAGCGATGTAATGACAGAAAGGGATTCTGAGAGTCTCTTATTAAAGTAGAAAGTAAAACAAAAACTGAAGTAAAACAAAATCAGGACTAACTCCCTAGTGCGTCACAGAATGGGGCATTTATCCAGTTTACAAGCATATCTGGAATAAAGCAAATTATTTACCAATGGTTCAAACCTGCCAAAATTACATCTCAGTTCAGAAAGAATGCCTGAAAACAATGCTTACTATTCCCCTTTCATGTAACAGTGGTGGAATATTGCAAAATACAATAGTATACTTTTACAATAATGTGATACTTGCTAAATGCGAATAATATTATTATGAAAAATCCACAAAGCTGATTTATTTGAGATAAGGGGAAAATACTTCCCATAGATTCTCCACCCTTCAATCCTTTTTTTTCCATCTATATAACAAAAAATACTGTTGCCATAATTTCTTGCTATCATAGATTAAGGAAATTCTTCCTTTCTATTGCTGTGAGACACCAAAAACCTGCAAGACTTACAGACTTAGCAAAATGACCACATTTTACACCAAAACACAGACTTTATTACAAAAGTTGTTTTACCCACCTGCTAATTTCCAAAAAAATAGCTGTTCCTTGCCCTGAAATTAAATTAGTTTCATATAACACTTTCTTTTATTATTTAGGGGATGATAAATCTCGATATGCTCTTTTGATCATGCATCAAGTTAACTTGTTCTCACAACTAGAAAAAGTATGATTCCAAAACCATTGTAAATCTCAAAGAAGATGGTGATTTTTATTCCAAAAAAATGTTGGTTTTTGGTTTTGATGTTTTTTGTTTGTTTGCTTGTTTGTTTCTTGGTTTGTTTTTTTTTTTAAACAGCTATTTCTTCATTTTTAAATGAACTTTATTTTAATAACATTTTCTGACTAGCTCTGGGCAAAAAAATTTATTACATTTTAATTGCATTTAAGATGGTTTACTACCCTGTCTATTTTAAGTATAATTACACTCCTCTTCAAAATTTTTTTTTTTATTTCCTGTGTTCTACTTCTGTTTGTTTTTCTGCTTCTTTATATATATGTTTATATATATATTTATATACGTAATATATAAATATATTATATTTATATAATAAACTTATATATATTTATATATTATATATATTATATACATATCCTTTTCTTCCCAAGCATAATTAAAGGAACAATAATAATAATGATGTCTTCAGTATTGCACTCGTCCCACATAACCATTTCTTTTCATTTTCCTCGTGTCATTTTACTCCTCAAGATCACCCCGATATCTGCTGGAAAGGCAACACAGCCAGACACACACAGGCCAGGATATTCCTGTGGAGAGCTGATGACAACTTTCGACACAGATGTTAAGGAACTTACAAGGGCGGGTGCACTGCTGGACCTGTATTAACAAACACAGAAGGTCTTGTTGGGGACTTGAAGGTCAGGGGCAGCCTTGGCCTCAGTTTTCACTGCAAAAGCTGCCCCTCTTGAATCCTGAACCCTGGAGGCAAGAGAGAAGGTCTGAAGAGAGGAAAACTTTCCCTCAGTAAAGGAGTACCAGGCGAGAGGACACTTAGCCAAACTGGACGTTCATAAATCCATGGGCCCTGGTGGGATGCATCTATGAGTTCTGAGAGAGCTGGCAGATATTATTGCTAGTCCACCCTCCATCATCTTTAAGAGGTCATGGAGAACAGGAGAGGTCCCTGAGGTATAGAGGAGGGATAATGTCACTCCAGTCTTCCAAAAATGAAAGGCTTAGAGCTGGGAATCTTTAGCCTGGAGAAGGCTGAGGGGAGACCTTATCAATGTCTACAAGTATCTAAAGGGTGAGTGCAAGGAAGGTGGACTCAAACTCTTCTCAGTACTTCCTGGTGACAGGATGCTGGGTAACAGGCACAAGCTGGAACATAGGAAGTTCCATTTAAACTTAAGAAAAAACTTTCTAACTATGAGGGTGAAAAGGCACTGGAACAGGCTACCCACATATGTTGTGGAGTCCCCTTCTCTGGAGATATTCAAAACCCTTCTGGATGCATTCCTGTGTAATGTGCTCTAGGTGATCTTGCTTTAGTGGGAGAGTTGGACTCCATGATCTCTAGAGGTCCCTTCCAGCTCTGATAACTCTGTGATTCTGTGAAGACAGCTCATTATCCTCATAAATGGCATCTATCTCCTGCAATACCATATGACCTTGATGAAAGTCGTCTTTGGGTGGTCATGTAATAGAAATTTCAAACGGTCTCTTTTAAGGATGTACATTCTGTCTCAAACTTCTCTAAAAAATTCTGTGAATTATTTGCTTATATATAAATCTTATGTTTGCCACAACAGTCTTTTGTGAAACCCTGATAATCTTTAAACAATGTTGCTGTTAACTCTTCTCTGTTTGTTACTCAGCATTATCTTTTTTGCTTCATGTAGCTCCAGACCTTAGTAGTTTTTGTTTACTTTTTTGTTTGTTTGTTTTGGGCTTTTAAAAAAATTATTATTATTACTTCTGACTGGGAAGGCTGCCATGATCTCATTTATTTTTTTTCTCCCATTTTATAATGTATACTATTGATTTTAGTGTCTTTCTTAGATACATTTCTTTTTCAAATTCTATTTTTTCCTCATGTAGTACTATGATCCTTAAGGGTTTTGCTCTTCTGATTTGGTATAGGCATCTCCCTGTTGTTAGTTTTCTCTTCATCCTTTTTTCCTTCTTTGAAGATGCTGCAGCAACAAGTTCATGTGAACAGCCTGCGGTGACAGTCTGTGGTGGTGCAGACTCCATGTTCACTGAGACACGTTCTAACATCGACATCAGCCAACATCCTTCTTGCTTTATATTACAAAAAACAGAGCAGTGGACCTAGCACTTTTATTGTTTCAATATCAATTGCAGCAGGCTGATATAATCTGGAACTTTCTGATCTTGCCTACTGGACCAGTGAGAATGGATAATTGGATACCTTTTCACCCTAGTGCAAAATTTGGGGCAATTAGGCACTCCCTAACTGTACTTCAAACTCTGTTTGCAGGACATACCTGAGACCCCTTTTTCTTCTCAGAGCACAGAGAACTCTGAAAGTTACCAAAGAATTGCTTAACCAGAATTGTAGCTACCATGGTAAAATACCAACCAAAGTCAATCATCTTGGGCCCTATAATTACTGGTTTCAAGAGGGAGACTCTTTGCGGCTCTCTGGAATCACAGAATCAGGAAGGTTGAAAAGGACCTCTGAGATCATCAAGTCCAAGCCTTGATCCACTAATCCTTGATCACACCAAGCTGTGGCAAGCACCACATGTCTCATGAAGGAATCTGGTTCATCTGATTGATGCAGTAAGTTGCTGGCTGCTTCTCTTAAATACAGAGGAAAATTGAATTATTATCAGGTGAGTAAAATTTGACTCTGTGACACAGTCACCTTTACCAATAAATTACCCTTAAGGACATCTTAAAGGGTTACCTGCTTCAGGAGACTTCCTTTCTCCTAAACGTTTCTGCAGTAATATAATTTTGTTCTTGTCTTTTCCTTAAAATTGTTTTTCCATTGCTTTGGCCTCATTCTATAAACTTCCTATTCTTTTCTGTGCTTGAAGTGTTTTATGTTTCACACTTTCTTCTTTTTATATTGTAATAGTGCCCTTGAACTTCAGTAATACCTTTTATGTGAAGACCTATTTGCTTTATAATAACTAATGATTTAAGCTCTCAGTACATTGTAAGAATCAATGTCTATTAATTCCATATTAGCAAAAGGAAACTGAGGCACTGGAGCATGCCAACTAACTTTCTGGGGATAAATTTTAAGTCTCAGTTAAGCTGTAAGAAATGTAATATTGTCTCCTTAGGGTTTTTTTGGGGGTGGTTGTTGTTGGTTTGGGGGTTTTTTGTTGGGTTTTGTTGGGTTTTTTTTGTTTTGTTGGTTGTTTTTTGTTTGTTTTTTTTTTGGTCACAATATATTTCTCTCACAACTAAAGTATTTCTGTAATTATTTCCTGTTAATTCTCTGATAGTAGTCCCTATGACTGCTATATGGTTTGCCATTTAACCTTGCAAACTTATCAGAAAAGAGAACAATATATTAAAATCTCTTTCAGGTTCTTTATTTTATGATCTTTCTCATACTCATCATAAGAGAACATCTAGTAAAAGATATTCTTCCAAGTAGACACTGTATTTATATATATTTGCATGCTTTCAAAGCTAAAAATCTAGAAAAAAGAATTGATATAATATTCCTGTCTGTGCATGTGTGTATAACATTTTAATTTTTAATTATGTGATGACAATCATATTTCAGGGTAGTAATGTAGGTATATGCAGTACTGTCAGATTGACAAACAGCTAGTTACTCCTTAAATTGCTTGGTTGGATGATGTCTCTACCATAAAGGTTTCTGAGTAAAGACTATCCTATAGAAATACATTAATACATTTGACACCCGTATGAAAATATATGTTTTATCCTTGCAGTAATGCATAGGTTTTTTTGTTTTCAGCACTTTTAAAATTGTTGTGTTCAGTATTGTGTAATGCTATTCTGTCCTTCTTATATGTCTTACAGTAAATTTTCACGCCTACTCTGATCTCTTTATTGTCAAATATTGAGCAATGGAGATTATACCCATTGTGTGGAGTTTTTTCCCAAGATCCTTCCAATTTCTGCATGCTTTCACAAATGCTAGCTCAACCCAGTTATAAAATCTGATTCTATTTTCTGCCAATTCAGTGATGTCTTTGGAGAGCCATGCTCCCAGGCTCTTAATGTTTTCAGTGTCTGTCTCTGCATCAAAAATAGTACAGGGAGCAAACATAAAGAACAGCATTGTGCAAATCTGAACTGGTCTTCTCAGTAATATAGTTAATTTTTTTATTTGCCTGAGAAAACTGTCCTTCACTTTTGGCAAGTAAAATTGCTCTTCCAAAATGGTTTAAAGTGTTTCCTTTGGAGCAGTAAGAGTGAAGAAAAGCTTTATATTCTTGTTTGAGAGTTCTTTTTGTATGAGTTCTCACATCCAAAGCCTCATGATGACATAGACAACTAAATGAGCTGTCAACCTCTGGTCCAAGGTAGTAGATATTATAAGGCTTGATTTTTGCCACTCCCATAGAAAAGACTTTTACCCTCCTGCATTAATAGTCTAAACAAAACCCTGATAAGCACAACTCTACTTCAGGATGAATCAGAGCAGCAAAATGTAACTTTCATTTCCATACGAAGTCCTTCTGAAAGGATGACAACAGAAGGAGAAGCAAATGCTGACATAAACAGATCTCTAATTTTAGGAGTTTATTTGACTGAGTAATCATCTCCAACTTCTAAATGAATAGCTGGATTCAGCTCAAATAATATGGAATGAGGACTTCACTGGATGATTATGGCATTCCCACTGCAGTTCCTCAGCTGTAGACAGGTACAGAGGATGTGAACTGCTCATGGATGATATACATTGTTGGTCTATACTTGTGTCAAGAAGACTTAAACGTGTGCAGATATATTAAAACTTAAACATGAAGGCTGAAAAAAAATAGGGGGAGAAATAGAAGTTTCATCACTTAGTCCTCATATTCCCATCTATACTTATATATACTATATAATAGCTTGCACTATTCCCCTGTGCCTGAAAGGCAAACTAATAAACAGAAGTACTTCTCCCAGGTGCTGGAGTCTTCTTGTCTACTAAACCTATCAACAGCTTTCTTGAAGACAACATAACAGAGCAAAACGCAAGGAAAGTCTGTAATCTACAGCTATATTTTCATGTGAGTATGAAGTTTATAAACAAACCTCTGACTGCAATCTCTTCTGTTCAACAAAATAGTTCAAGTTCTTTTATTGTGCCTGAGTTTGTTTTCACAGGCAAGCATCACATGCCATCAGATTCTCTGCCAGACCAGGGCAGATGCTCCCCAAGGCCACTGATCTCAACTAGCTTTTAATGCAGAGCTCTTGCTCTTGAATTATGACTGTTGTTGTTTGCTTCTTTATTTGGTTGGGGTTTTTTGTCTGCTTGTTGTTTTTTTTGCAGTGTGCCTCTTTGATGATAGCTCTTTATCTGGTAGATTCCAATAGCATAAGGGGCCCTGTACACTGGAGATGAAGTTGGCTACTTATTATCATTTTCTACCCCTTCAGATTGTTTGCACTAGCGTCTTCCCTGCTGTTTACCTTTCCTGAGATAAAAAAAAAAAGTAAAAAAAAAAAAAGTAGCTTCTAGCGTCTTTTCATTCATCTTTGATCAAATTATTTCTTGGCTTGTGTTTTTCCCTATGAGACTTAGAAGGACAGTATGGAGGAAAGACTTCAGTTAGATGACTAACTCTTCTAAAGCCAAGTATTGCTTCCCTAAGCCAGTGCTATGAAATAATAAAATGTATTTAGTTGTGAGCTACACAGAGGTGGAAAAGAAAGTGATCCTCATTGTGGTTACTGAAGCAATACAAATTTTTGAAATATCTGGAGATAAGACTTGAACTTCAATGACAAACTGTCAAAACTGTCTAAAAATCTAAAGACAGATTTGTGATGTTGTTCTTAGTACAGATGCCCCTACAGTTCTCCTAAAGGCTCTGTATTTTATATATATATGTGTATTTATATGTATATTATTCGTGTATATATGGCAAAGTTCATTTACATCACTTTCCAGGCTATGGGACTAACTAATCCTATTTCTGAGAAGCAGGACAATCTCCTTGACTCTGTTTAGCAGCTATGCTGAAGAATTCTGCTGCAGATTTTTTCTCCAAATTTCAACTGGCCAAGGAGGCCTTTCCCAATACCTCCACAATAAATCACCTTATTGCTTCTAGAATGAAGGCCATGTACAAACAGGGAGAGACAGCAATAGCATAAATACCTTCTTATATATGTACCTATGCATAAACAAATAGGTATTTATGTATAATTTTTAAACATAAACCTGTACACACAGCTACACAGAGGCACAAATATATGTGCCTATTTCTGCCTACCTAAATACATAAGTGCTGAATAGATGAAGGATTGAAATGTAGTGGTGGAGCTGTAGAGGAGGAATAGAGAATTCTTAAGTAATAGAGGAAACCAGCTAATAGAGCTATATCTACTAAATGTTAAGAACTGGGTTTCTGAGGTCTAATGAAATAGTTATACGCAACTTAAAATTAATCACTCTATCGTGTGACAGATAACCCCCCAAAAGTATCTAAGCATGTCTTTTCTCCCTCTCACTACTACTTCCATTTTTAAACCCACTTAAAACCAAAACCAACTTAAATTCAGATTTTTACTTCCTCGAAGAAATTAAAGAAAATGTGATCTTCAAGGAGTAGTTTCCTTTTCATTGCCTCAGTAACCACTTTGCTGCTTTTAATATTTTCATGCCTTTGGCAACCACCTGTTTTGTTTGTGTGCTAAAGCCTAAGATAATTCTAAGAAATAAATATTCAGCACACACTTCAGGGAATTCAACAAATTATTCTTATGCATGATAATTGAAGATTGGTTTTAAAAAGGGTGCAAAATTACGTGATGGAAAACAACATTACACTGACTGACCAGTGATATGTTATTGAAAATTACTCCAACAGTCAAAAGTCTACTTTTCTTATTCAGATATTTAAGACCAAACAACTTTTTTCTCCTTCTCACCCCCCAGTAGTCAGAGATGTGATTAATTTTATTACTTTATATGTTGTTAATCTCTGGATTAGAGGAATAGAGTGGAGTAAGAGAGTTACTCAGGAGTACTGGTATGGATAGCTAACTTCAATTACAGGGCATGCAGTTCCTGACAAGCAGGTCAGACACAAGCAGAAGAATTTAGTTTTAATGGACTATTTCATATTTTCTTCTTTTTTCTCTCATTTCGGAGAATGAAAACTGCCGTTACAAATATAACTACATTCTCTAGGCTGGAATTTGAAACAAAAGAAGTCCTCTTTTGTTCTTTGTTATAGGATTACTCAGCAGAAATATATTATTAAAAATTACTGCCCACCATGTATGTACAGAATTCTGTCAAACATATTAGTTGTGCAACTTAGTACATTTTTTATATTAAAGTTTCATATTTTCATTTGAAATGATTTAATAATCTGGAAAACCAGATAAACACCACTTGCACAAATCTCAATCAGGTATAGGGGCGCTTGCTGAGTCTGTCAAAAGTACCAAAATAATTCTGAATTGCTCTATTTTCATGAATGGTGGCTCGATTTTGTTGCCTCAAATAAGAGAAATTATTTCAGCACTTCTGTAGGACAATTAGATGTTTTTTTGCCACTGTCTGTGTTATAAAATTTTACAGGTGTAAAGCCTCTAATCAGTATTATTAATTGAGATAAACTTCTTTCCAGACAATCACAGAATAGTCATGGTTGGAAAGGGCCTCTGAGATCATCAACTGCAACCATGCCATTTTATTTGACCTTGTTTCTTTTTTACTGAAATGTTATTGAAACACATTGTTTCATTATTGAAGCATAATTCTTAAGTAATTTTTTTATATAGTGAATCCAGTGTAAAAGATTTGACATTTAAGTTAATTTCTTCCCTCTTCAATTTGTCAGCTATAGCACCCTTTTCCCTCCTTAAAGGATTAAAAAATACCCTGGTCAAGACTGAGATGCATTATCAAAAAGCAGACTCCTCTGAAAAAAAGCCATTTGATGTAATGGTTGATCTTTGGATCATTCATGAATCATTCATAAAAGTACCAACAGTTGTTCATTAAAAAAAGTATCTACCCTTACAAGAGACACAGAAAATAATAGTGTTAGTATGACAGCAAAATAAGAAGCAGAAGAAGACAGAGATCAGGTTTAAGACTTAAAATTATAGTAAAAGAATAAATTGAAACAGATCAATAATAATATACCATTACCTCGAACATGCCAAGTATAATCCAGTTGGTCCTACTGTCAAAATAGATAAATTTGTCAAGAATTGCTCTCTCTGGGTATGAATGTGTATGTGAATGCACACATTCTGTAAGCTTCTTTTTTCTTTGCTTTTCAGCAGAGGTAGAACCCAGCATCCTCCTGGTAGAGTATATGAAATCAGACTACAACAGACCATCTGATCTCATGATATTTGAAACTGGGGAGACTGATCTGTACTTTATCTTTTCTTATGGCTGTCAAAGGGACAGAGGGTTGCAATTTCTTCTCTAACAGAACTCTGGAGTGCTTCCTTGGTCTGTTTTTCTGACTGTTGTTCCCCCAGATACTCTCTAAGTAATGAGCCTTACTTATTGTAATGTTTTTTGGTTTAGATTGCACTATTTTACCAATAGGCATACCTTTCAGTTTTCATAGATCAATTTACATGTAGAGATACTTCCAGGCAATAGAAAGTATTTGGTCCTTGTATTGCTTAATATATACATTATGATGGAAGATGCTGTAAATCATACTACAGATACCATTTTCATGTGGTACAATAAGACATACAAAAATTCAGAATGAATAAAGAAAATACTTTCTTGTACAACTTTGTCAAAATCATTGCCATAAATCTTTGAAAATGATGGAAACTATAAAGACTTTTTTTTAAATGAACAAACCATTCATGTGAAGAAGAGTATCTGCAATTATCAGCTATTACTTTTGTAAAGTGCGATACTTACACTTGACCATCTACTGATAGTTTGGAGGATTTTTGAGCTGTTCATTGAGTTGTCCACTGACACATTTTCTTTTCTACTGTGGCAAATTGATACTCCTACACCAAACAATGTTTTTAGATGTTTCTAAACTCACTCCTGTCAAAAAAACCACCACAACAAAAACCCCTCCAAAACTTCTGAAATGCTTTTCACCTAATGCACAGTACAGCAGCAACCACTGACCCTCTATTTATTAATCTACAATCTCTTGAAATGCCCACCTTGTATTTGCTACTCAGGAGAATGACAATTCCTCTGTAGCCTTCATAAAGCTCTGAGTATACTTTGTTTTAATTTTTTAATTATCCCTTTTTAAGTAAGAAAGGGAAGACTACATGCTCTCCAGAGGTCCTTTGCAACCTAATTCCTTTTTTGCTTCTATGATTTGTAATTGAATCCCAAGCAAATTACAACTCTCTTGTCCAACCTAGCATTGATGAAAAATACACAGTGGGACTTTCTGATGGTTCCGAAGTATAGAACTCCTGTATTCTGGGACTAAAACTAGTAAAAAGGATGATAAAAATTTAGAATCAAATGCAAAATCCACTTCCTTATTTAGCTGTTCAAGGGTACCTCTGTCCTACATGTGAACACATACATACATCAGCTTTTATATCTGCTGGTCTTCAAGGGGAGGTGTGTCTCTTTTGCCAGCTATGAGTTTTCAAACACTTAAGATGGTAAGTACTTCCATTCAGTCATTTAAGAGTAATTTTCCTCTCAGCATATAACTGATAATACACTCAGGGAAGTGAAATACTTGCTTTGCTAGAATTGTAGATGCTTAATTGAAAATATTGCAGCTGTTCTGAACATATGTTAAGAATTTTCCAGGGGCCTTGGCTCTCTATTTACTTTCATATTTTTGTGGAAATATTCTCTTTTCTAGATTAGTATTTTTCCTCTTTTTGAATCCTGCATGTGCATAGAACGTGGAACGGAGTGTTAAAGAAATAGTATCATTCTAGTATTTAAAGTGGTATAGCTGCAAAAAATATAAATGTTTAACTTTGCACTTAAACTCTTTGCAACACTGAAGTAAAAAAAAAAAAAAAAAGTATCTGCTCAGCTGCTTGTATTTCTCGCCCCCCCTCTTTTTTTTTTTTTAATGAAAAAAATTTATAGTTGAGAAAAAAAATTCATACATTACCAGTACCCAGACAAAAAGAACATTGTTTTACCTAGAAGCCCCACGAATATGTAACTGTAAACCTTTTGGGTCTTCAAGTCAAAGCAAAAGCAAAAGAGCCAACATTTTCCCCCCCTTCCTTAAAAAGGCTTCTAAAGATTGAAAAGCCCTCATTGAATGACCACTCTGTTGACTTCTGTGAAAGGGTTATCTATAAAAGGGCATCCTCTCAGCTCTGCAAATTATATTCACTGTGAATAGAAACAAAGTCTGAAATCATACTGGACACCAACAGGAGGTTTCATTTCACAGAATGAAAAATGCAGACCCATATTTCTACATCACATTTAAACCACAATTAAAATACCAAAATAATTCCCAAGTAGAGTGCTGCAAGCATGGCAGTAGATTAATCAGAAAAGGTTCACTGCCATTGTATAATATATTATGGTCTGTCAGTTTTGTGATTTTTGAGACAGTTTAAATGATGTGAGAAATAGAAACTTTGGCTTCCAGTCATATGTACTCTTAATGAGATTTTAGCAAATATAGTTACAATAGTTATTATGATACCTGGGAAAATGTTAATATTGTGGCCAATTAAGATTTTTAGAATTCTTCTTGTGTACCAAAGGATGCTAAGGAAACAAAACCATAATAGGGGCCATTAGAGGAAAATACCAGGAGAACAAATAACAACTAATCTAAAGAGTTTTAAAAAAGAAAGAGAGAAAGAGAAAAAGAAAATGGAAGAATAATGCAAAGAAACAATGAAAACAGACTGAGGACATATGGATAACAAGGATCAAAACTGAGTATTAGCCATTATCAAATAATCACTGTAAGGCCAATTGTCCTCCCCCTAAAACTAGGCCAAACCATTTCTTTGGTTAGAGCCATCTCATGAGAGCAAAAAGTATTGGATAGTGGTTCTGATATCTCAAAATGCTCCATAACGCTCTCCCAAAATAATTTTTCTACTTGTGCTACAAACAGCCTGAGCTGTTAAGGGTAATTTTTTTACTTGACATTTGTAACATGTAATATGATTGGTCTGAATCAAAGAGTCATTCTTTCTGCTTTACTAGTTCTTTTTAAAAAAATAATTAACAGTTTTCCTGGAGCTTATTAATAACTCCTATTATTATTTAAATTTATCACACATATAAAATGCAACTCAAGGGTTATATCGATCATTATTTAAGACTGCTTGGAATTTCACAACAAGGGTGTTATTAAGAAGAAAAAAGAGAAGAAATACTTTCATGTTTCTTGTGCTTAAACATTTTCAAGTGGAGATTTGTTGGCAAGTAATGTAAATGAAAAATCATGAACACCCTCTATGGCTGCTATCTGTGGCATCATAGAAGTCACTCAACAGGAGGAAAGGTTGTATCCTCACTGTAAGTCTTAATTTTGAAATAGTGTTTTCTGCATTTCAGTTTGTGTCCGTTGTCTCTTGCCTTGCCACTGAACATCACTGAGGAGAATCTGGCTCCACCTTCTTTTCTACTCTCCATTATGTATTTTTCAACACTGAAAAAAATACTCCCAAATGTCCTTTGTTCCAGGCTGAATACTCCCAGATCTCTCAGCCTCCCCTCCAGGCTGGTCCTGCATTGGACCCAGCACTGCAAGTGTGTCTCACCAGGGCTGAGCAGAAGGCAGGATCACCTCCCTTGGTCTGCTGCAAATGTTCTGCACAATGTAGCCCAGGAGGTTGATGGTATTTGCTGTGAGGGCTCCTGGTCAGCTTGGTGACCAGCAGGACCTGTGCTGAATTGTCTTCTTCACCTCCCCGGTAAGTTCCTAATTCCTTTCTTCTGCAAAGGAAATTTCAATGAAAACTTTGTGCACAATCCTTTACAATATTTTCCACCAACAAGGACAGTAAAAATTAACTTCTACTTCAGTAAGCACCCTGGGTCCAAAGCAGACAATGTCATGGATGTGCCATTCTAATACCTTTTCAACGGGTCTTGTTCCCCTGTATTCCTGTAAGTAGAAGGAACAATTCGGTCCTAAGAGTTTTGAATTCTTTCTACAGGTTTTGGTTATGTTCTGCTGAGTTGCTAAGTTAAACAAACAAACAAACAGAAAACCCTGAGGAAAAAATGCTGTTAACAAACAACTTTTATGAATCTCTTATATAGTATTTTCCCCTTTCCAACTCTTCTTCTGACAAATATTGATCCTTACCAAGCCTCCACCCCTTTTTTTTCCATTGAAGTACAAGTCAGAAGAGCAATATATAGAGTACACTGATTTCTATTGCTTGTCAAAAACATAACTGATGATTTCATCAGTTTTACTGGCACAGTTGTTGCAAAAAAGGATATCTTAGCTTGTTTTCCCTGATGATCTTGCTTCTTCTGCACTAATGTACATATTCTGCAGCATCATGCTTTATCTATGGTTTCTTATAATTTAAAAAAAAACCTGTTAAATAAAATATAGCAGAAATTGCCACATGGATGACCTGAGCCCAATTCTGAGTACAGATCTCAAGTATATATGCTTCCCACTGTTCTGGGGCATAAATAAACTACCACTTTTGAATAGCCCAAGTTTAAAGACCTTGAAAAAAGGAACTTAAACACTGAGAACCAATATCTTGGAGGACCTCAGTTTACAAGTACTTCAGTAGAAATACATGTTTTCCCAGGTCCACTCAGGCCCTAATTATATACCACCAAAGCAAAATTCTGTTTTATGTGTCTATGTACTTTGGATGATGTAGATTTGCTTAACAATACCAGCTTTGCCCTACACACACTTTTTAAGACAAATGTCATAACACCCTGACATTTGCTAATTCAAATGGTTATTTATTAGAAAGCATTCATTATTTACAATGAATATCTGAACAAGAAAGCAATGAAAAAGAAGTGTCTGTTCTATTCTATTTAAATTTAAATTAATTCATTTAAAATTTTTCCAGAAGGACAATTTTTAATAAAACATTATGGAAGATATGTGTTTCACTCTGGCTTTGAAAGGAGTTCAAAGGTGGCCAAGGCAGTTGTTGTCAAAAAACCACTATCTGTGGGTGTAGGAATATTTCACTATAAACCAGGAATTCATTATCATCTATTGCACTGTGCTTAATTCTTTACCTTACTAAGAGTTATAATAGACATTAAAGGATAATGAAAAACATATTAGAAAGACAGAAAGAAAAGCAGGGGATGTAATGGTAAATTCATAGAATCATAGAATGGTTTGTGTTGGAAGGGTCCTTAAAGATCATTTAGTTCCAATCCCCGGCCATGGGCAGGGACACCTCCCACTAGGCAAAGTTGCTCAAGACTCTGGAAAATGTCAAAAACTCAGAGCATCTCAGTAAAGGAGCAGATGTCTCTTTATGAATAAAAACTTCTGAAATTTTGGGTCTGAAGTCAATGAAAAAATAGCTGCTGGTATAAACTATGAGGATTAGATCGTGTGCCTTTGTAACAGTATGGAGTTTAATTCCACATACTTTTAATTTTCTGTCATTTTTTAGTTGATATCTTTCTGAATTCATATCTGAACCCTGTCATCACGGCAATTCCTCAATATTGGGAACTGGAGATGTGGACACAGTTCTTTTATCACTTGGAGAAACCAATACACTCAAAATTATATGTGTTCCCTTTCCCCCAGTCCTATTTATCTATATAAATACTTATTTCTGAGTCCTCCACAAAGGTTTGTTGACCTCCATAAAGGGACTGTTGACATCCCTTGTATCAGCCATCAGACCTCCTTGCTCACTTTTATCACAGATAAATCAAGAATTAGACAGTTCCAACAAGAAGTGGGACAGTGATGGGGATCCCTGAGGGTGTTGATTGACAGCCGGCTGAACATGAGCCAGCAGCGTGCTTAGGTTGCCAAGAAGGCAAGTGGCATCCTGGCCTGTATCAGGAACAGTGTGACCAGCAGGGCCAGGGAGCTGATCTCACCCTTGTAGTCAGCTTCTGTGGGGCCACACCTTGAGTACTGTGTGTAGTTCTGGATGTTGCAGTATAGGAAGGACATCAAAGTGCTGGAGAGGGTGCAGAGAAGGGCAGCTGGGCGGATTAGGGGTCTGGAGAACAGGTCTGATGAGGAGAGGCTGAAGGAGCTGGGGCTGCTCAGGCTGGAGAAGAGGCTGAGGAGAGATTTTATTGCTCTCTAAAGCTACCTGAAAGGAGGTTGTAGTGAGGCAGGTGTTGGCATCTTCTGCGTAGTAACTAGCAATAGGGCAAGAGGAAATGGGTTCAAGTTGTGCCAGGGGAGGCTCAGATCAGCTATTAGGAAAAATTTCTTCATTGAGTGGTGAAGCATTGGAACAGGTTGCTCAGGGAGGTGGTGGAATCGCTGTCCCTGGGGTTATTAAAAAAGTGGGTAGGTGTGGTGCTTCAGGAGATGATTTAGTGGTTACGGTGGTGTAGGACTGATGGTTGGACTCGATGATCTTGAAGATCCTTTCCAACAATGATGATGCTATGATTCTATGATTGGGGTAGTCAGATGCCTCTGAATCACATTTAATTTTGACAGGGCTTAAAATGTGCAGAACAATTAGCATCACAATATGGAACTGCAATCTGAAGGTATACATACTTTTTAAATTATTATTATTATTTTCACTTTGTATCTGATTTTACATTCTATATCTAAAGAATATAGATATTCTTTCTTTGGTTTGGGTTTTTTTATGTTTTTATTCTTCACTCTTAATGAAAGTATGGAGGGCTGAATAAATGTGATTTATATTTTACCACTGAAATTCATTGTCATTCAAAGCACTTCAGGGAAAAAGTTTCAGTCACAGAAGAGCAATGGGAAAGGTCTCTGTTTTGCACACACAGCCACTTTAAAAACAACTGCTCTTCAAATTCTCACCATGTAGCAACTATCCTGTTTATAAGCAACCCATAAAAGAGGTAAAAAGCACACAACTGCCATGTTGCTGAATATGTATGCAGTTATATTTGAGCCAGCTGGAGCGCCTTGTCATTAGCAGTTTCATTTTCAGGTAAAATAATCAATGTGTCCATAGTCTCGCCCAAATATCTGAAGCTGATAATGATGGGATAATAACTGTTGAGAGTTATGTTTTTTGAATGTCTCATCTGAGAAGAGGAACAGAGTTACAAGTCAAGTAATGAGTTAACCTGGAAGATATGAAAACCTGTCTCTAGAGTTCATACAAGTCACCTTGTCTCAGCTCTCAAATGCTACTTTTGCTGCACTACACACAGAAGCATACAATGATGCCTTCAGACATATTAATTCAGATTATTGATTTCTTTTGTAAGCACAAAGTTTTATATTGTAATCAAATTAGCACACTGTACTTCAAGCAACCTTGCTGTCTTCAAAAATTAAAACGTCTTCTTTACGTGGACAAAGTTATTTTACATGTGCATTTGTCTTTATTCAGTTCCAGAAGTGATCCAGGAAATTATACTCCCTGCACAGAAAACCATGAGTCTCAGTATCTGGATAATTTCAAGATAATTTTCAATTTCTCTTAAAATGAAGGAGAGTTCTTTATTTAAAGCAACTTGAAACTGAGTAGAAACACTTTTTCTGACTTATTCTCATAAAATGTTAACCCAAAATTATAGCAATTTTAGATATTTATGAAAATCTCTGTAAGATCAGAACTTGAATCATAATAGTGGTGCAAATGTTTATGAAACTGTGTCTTGCTTATTGTGCATCATTTCCTCACCATAATAATGCTGTTGTTCACTGTTGTATAATTTATCCTAGTACCACTTTAATTGTGTTTTCAGTGTTCATAGGAAAGCATCCTATTTGGGATAATTACTCACTTTGGAGATGCTCAGCAATTTGGTTTATGAGCTCCTCTGAAAATTACCCTGTCTGCAGACAGCATTTTCCTGCAAGTGCAATACACTGGGTTTGCAAGAGGGGGTATTTTGCCTTTTCTCTTTTCCTTTTCTCTCTGCTTTCCTGTCCCAAAAAACATTGACAATTGCTCTAGGACACACAGATTTCCTTACAAGTCTTCACCAGTTATTTCAAGACATGGTCTTTCTGCGCTTTCTTTGTAACTGTGCTATTACAGTAAGTTCCCCTAAAATCCTCAGTTAATTTTAAGGTGCTTCCTTAATATTTCAATTTATGTAAGACAAATAAGCAAATCCAGCTAAATCTCTTGGCAGCGTGAGTCTCCACAGAGAACATGTATTTCAGTACAAATATCCATTAGGAAATCATCACCAAGATCTAAAGTTCTGTATTAAACTACATTTGCATTGAATAAGCAGTCATCAGTCAATTTAAAAATAAAGTAATCCTTGCAAAAACACCATGGGGATGCTTCTTTAAAAACAATTTCAGTTACATCAAGTTTACAGACCCTCAGTTCTTGTAAACCAACTGAAATGCAGTGATGATAGCCTAAAATGGTTCTGTTGCCAGAGCCTAATTCTTCCACTTTTATTCATCCTAGCTGATAGGCTACTGTATTAAAAAAAAACCTGAGTGAAACAAGTAAAATTAATTCTTCCTGGCTTTTTGCTAACTTCATAAGTAGTAAAACTTTGTTGGACAAAAGCTGCACATGACAGCACAGTTGTGAAAGCTGGAGAATACTGTGTGTCAGATAAAAAGACAGGGAAAGTATAGATGCATGCACTTAGATTCTGAGCATGGCATCCCAAAAGATCTAAGGTAGTAATCAAACGTATGTAATATTAGGCAATATTTTCCCTGCTTTTCCCATGAGATTTTTCCAGCAAGACTTTTCAGTTACTGGGATTATATTTTAATTGCTCCAAAAACCTATCCAAGTTGCTTTCCCAAGCTACTTTGAAAGAACTGCCCAACAGAATGATTACTATGCTTCTTGATCTTGCTCTTCAGATAGGATAACACTCATCTTGATCTTATTTTTAAAATGCACATAGCATGAAAATGTGTTTGGTTTCTGCTAGCAAGTCTGTTATGCATGTGATATCACACAAAAATTATGTTATCTAATTCCTTTTTTAAAGTACAGCCATTAAATCTGATGTCATGCTTCCCCCCAGTAAACAGCATACTCTTAAGAAAAATGCCAATAGCCAATGAATGGTGAGTATTACAGATCACAGAATCACCTTGTTGGAAAAGACCTCCAAGATCGTTGAGTCCAATCCTAACTTAACGGTGACAAGACCTTAACTAAGCCATATTCCTAAGCATTATGTCTATGCAGCTCTTAAATACCTCCAGGGATGGTGACTCCACCACTGTCCTGGGCAGCCTGTTTCAATGTCTGATAACCCTTTCAGTGAAGAAATTCTTCCTCACATACAAGCTAATATATGTTTTGTGACTGATACCACCAATTGTCTTACAGCATCTTGAAGTGTTCATCTTTTGTTCATGTAATGTTAGGTCACGAACACAAGTGTCACGCATATATGGATGGCAGAAAAGCCAAGCATTTTTTCCGCATCTTTCTATTCTCTGTTTGTATCGCTTCAGTGTGACATGCTGGTGTGGTTCATTAACAGGATGAGGTTCAACGCAGCCAAGTGCCGGATCCTGCACTTTGGCCACAACAACCCCATGGGGAGCTCCAGGCTGGGCACAGAGTGGCTGAGAGCAGCCAGCCAGAGAGGGACCTGGGAGTCTGGATTGACAGGAAGCTGAACATGAGCCAGCAGTGTGCCCAGGTGGCCAAGAAGGCCAATGGCATCCTGGCCTGTATCAGGAACAGGGTGGCCATAGGTCCAGGGAAGGGACTCAGCGCTGGTGAGGCCACACCTTGAGTACTGTGTCCAGCTCTGGGCCCCTCAGTTCAGGAAGGAGATTGAGGTGCTGGAGCAGGTCCAGAGAAGAGCAAGGAGGCTGTGAAGGGACTCCAGCACAAGTCCTGTGGGGAAGGGCTGAGGGAGCTGGGGGTGTTCAGCCTGGAGAAGAGGAGGCTCAGGGGAGACCTCATCACTCTCTACAACTACCTGAAAGGAGGGTGTAGCCAGGGGGGGTCGGTCTCTTCTCCCAGGCAGCCATCAGTAAGACAAGAAGGCATGGACTTAAGCTCTGCCAGGGGAGGTTTAGGTTGTATATTAGGAAAAAATTCTTTACAGAGAGGGTGATCAGGCATTGGAATGGGCTGCCCAGGGAGGTGGTGGATTCTCTGTCCCTGGAGGTTTTTAAGAGGAGGCTGGATGTGGCACTCAGTGCCATGGTCTGGCAACCACAGTGGCAGTGGATCAAGGGTTGGACCTGATGATCTCAGAGGTTCTTTCCAACCCAGATGATTCTATGATTCTGTGATTATGACACCCTTTTGTACAGATCTTTGTTCTGTAAAAATTCATTCTGTAAGCAGCAGAAACAAGAATCTCTGAATACTTGGGTACTTTGTCTGCCTCTCTCCATCCCTCTACTGCATTTGTACATACACATTTTAGTTGGTATATGTGACAGAGTGCTTGAGGCAACATGTCTATTGATGGATGAAACAACTGCTGCCTCTTCCTTCAATTAGCTTATTACTGCTAGCGTAGTACTACAGGAATATAATTGTCTTTGAGATTTACACACACTTTGGTTGTTGCTATTCCATTGCTTCAGAGAAGCAAAGAGTAGGTTCCCCTTTTCCTTAAGAAACTGGATTAAGACCAGATTTCTCCAAATCCTGCAGCAGTACTACATGGACAGCCCACATGGTGGGCTCTGTTCACTGCTACAGTCAAGTAACTAAGGAGACTTCTAAGGACAAGGATTCCTCTTTGGAAGCAAAGCATTCTCATCCCATGTGAAAGGAGCAACAGCTGGCCACTCAGATCTGACAATGGTGAAATTCTCATTGTATTTGTGATTTAAAATAAGCAAATTAGTTCTTATGGGGTAAAAGACTCCCTACTTGCTTTTGTAGTGTGTATTGATGGGGGTGTCTGCTGTATAGGGATTTCAGTCCTTGCATCTGTGCACCTGTGGAGATCAAGGTGCTATTCTCCTACTTTTGCTCCCTCATTAAAACAGACTATAACGGATGTTAACATATGCAGCCAAGTTATTTTGGTTTATTAAGAAATATAATTTACTAATGGTGGTTATATTTTCTCTATTTATTTCGCTTTTGCTGAAAAAGATACTCCCAATATTTTGAAAACAAAGACTGACATAATTGGCATCTTATCCACTTCACAGCAGATATTTCCCGCTTTTTGTCCAGTAAGGTTTATATTTCATTTTCTTTTAAGGTTTTTATCTAATATTTGTTTTCATCATCTTTCTGTATTGATCTACTAATGATGTCTATTTCTGAGCTGGGTACGGGGCAGACAAAACTTTCATAGCTGGCAAAGCTCTTTCACCAGCATACATCCTTTTGTTGATCTTTCCTCAACCTGAAGGCTCAAGCCAAAAATTTCTGCAGTTTGGCATCTCTCCTGACAGTCAGGAGCAGGACAGCTCATAAATATAAATTCAGCTCTCACCTAAAAGTTTTTGCTGAACTCAACACATCTTGGATTTCCAAAACTGCATCAGGAATTGCTCACTTACATGCTCACTTAAATATATGAATGAATTTGTTTATTTTATATTAGGTTACAAAAATCTCTTGTTCCAAGACCAGGGCCATGTGGTGTGTAGTTTAGCAACAAGGTTCTGATTTCGGTGGTGTATGATAACCAAACAGAGGCACAAAGCTCTTGCTCTCCCCTCTACCAGTACTCTCCATCCATGTTCCTAAATGTCCCAAAGGATCACCTTCTGAGGAAAGCCTCCCAGTTTATCATGTGGCCTGTTGATCCCAGCAAGATCTGGCTATATAATTTCTTCCTCCTGTATTTCATAATTTTGTACGATTATGGTGCAGCGAGAGTCAAGCTGAAGGTACTGATTCTGAACGTCATTTGTAGTATCCTGCAAAGGGACTTCCTGTCTCCCACCTCATCCCCAAACCCCAAATTGTCTTGAAAAAAGGAAAAAAAAAAAGGGTTGAAAAATTACTAGGATGTGTTAATTTGCATTAATCTTTTATTAACTACTATAATTGCTGCTCCATATTAATATAAATCCACTTCTATCTCTTTCCATGTATCATAGAGATGGCAAGGTGACAAAGTTATGGAAGTTGCTTTGGAGACCACTGCTTAATTAATGCACCAAAAAAATTACTTCTCCAAAGCCAAACCTGGACAAGAATCTACTTCTTCTTTTTAATTTAGGGCAGCTTTTTTTCCTTCCGAAGCAAGATCCTCAGTGAGACATCACTGAGGCACCAGAGAGGTAATTTTTTTTTTTTTTTTTTTTTTTTTTTTTTTTTTTTTTTTTTTTTGGCTCGGTTTTATTTCACGCAGTCATAAACAGAAGAGGCATTCTTCCCCTCTGTGCTAGTAGTCAAAACAAGCGAATTCCTAGACAGATAAATGAGCAGGTATAAACCTAGGTTAGGTGGGTATGCACGGTTCAACCAAAGCNCTAGCCCCCCCCCCCTTTTTTTTTTTCTTTTTAAAATTTTTTTCTTCAAGGCGGGAAGAATCATTTATAAGGGAAAAAACACCCAACTGTAAGGTGCTGGGTACATTCAGCTGCTTCGCATGGGGTTTCTCGTTATACGTGGGGCCATAAATGTGAGAGGGAGATGAAGCGATTAAAAAGAAAAATGTGTCTGTCAGGGATCGCGCTTTTAAAATATGCGTCTGGTTGAGGGGGAGGCAACGCGGGCTTCATTTTTAGGAGCAGAGAGAAGTACTGCCAGTAGAGCCAGGCAGAAACCCGACCTCAAGTCCGCTCGCCAGGGTTCCCCAGGCTGCTCCCCTCGCTCAATGGGGACGCCGAGACCTCCGGCTCGGGGGGTGCCGGAGGGGGTTTGGTTTGTAAAGGGGCGGGGGGTGTTTGACACGGCCGCAAACATGTGAGAGGTGCTGAGACTTTTTTTTGTTTTGCGATGAAGTAACGCGGCGGCGGAGGCAGGTGCGCGGGGACCGGGGCTGCGGCCGCGCCGCTGGGCACTGCGCGCCTCTTGCCCGTCTGTGTGTGCGCATCCGTGCAGAGCTTTGGAAAACACGGGGCTCTGCTTTAGTTTTTCCATTGAGGGTTGTTTTTTTTTTTTTTTNAAAAACTAAAGCAGAGCCCCGTGTTTTCCAAAGCTCTGCACGGATGCGCACACACAGACGGGCCGGTGCTCGGGCAGTGCCCAGCGCTGTGGGACCGACCTCGTCCCCCCGTCCACCTTCTTCACCCCCCGCCCCCGCTGCCCGCACCCAGGGACACGTCGGGGGAGGAGTGGGGTGGGTGCGGGCACCCGTGCGCCGGGGCACCGGGGGTGAACGTCTCTCCCGGACTCTACACGGTGCCCAGTGAGGGGGTAGCGAGATCTGTTGCGCTTGAGAAGAGAGAGGGGGGTGAGGAGAGAGATTATTCCTTGAGGTATTCAGAGCTGCGGCTCTGATGGTCTCCTTCGGTGAATTTATCGCTGAAACTCATACGGTCCAGGTCGCCAAGAAGCACCAGATGCTTTCAGTTCGTGTAGAAACGCTTCTGTGCTTTCGCCACCTCGGGATGAGCTCTGGAAGTCTCCCGCTTCGCAGCGAATCAGGAGCACTTCGGGGGCTTTTCAACATAGCCATGACTGGGATGGCAGGGGAGGAGGAGAGCGGGAAAGCTTCCTTCGGGATTTGCATTGATCTGCCTGGGTGTAATGCGTATGGAGATCTGGTCGGTGGTTCTTCTAAGGGAGGAATGATAGAAAGCCAGTTTGTGAGGTGTGATTACTGCAGCGTAGGAGGATTACATAGTTTTGATACCTTACTGTCACAAATGTCAGGAGAGAAATAATGGGGTGAAATTCTAGATGCTGTTAAGCTGAGGTTTAAAAATTATACGGGAATAGATATGAGGGGGAGATGGAAAGAAGAAGAGGAAAGCTGAATAAATCTAATATTGCTTGTAATTTTTTATTAGTATCAATTTTTAAATAAAACAGTTTTGGTGGTGTTTGGGTGGTGGGTTTTTTGTGTTTTTTTTTTTTTTTTTTAATGGAGCTAATTGCATTGTTGAGAGGGAAGAGGGACTGTTTAACTGGCTGTAGGAATACCAGGAACATGTATCCTCAGTCCACAATGGGGCATAGTAAATGACAGTGGGAAAACATCTGCATATGGAAAATATTCCTGTCTAGGTTGCACGCGGACAGGAATATTCTACAATGTTGTTTGGGTTTTTTTCTGGTTTTGCTTCTTTTTTTTTTTTCCTAATAAGCATCTTTGCACAACAAATGGATCCCCACATATTACTTCTCTGAAGCAATCCTGAGAATTTTGTGAAATGATTCAAACAACTTGAGAGGCTATTCCAAAAGAAACTCTTGGGACTTATCTCTCTTTTTTGAGAATGCAGTCATGGGCAGCACTGAAGGTTGTGGTGGTTTTGAGGCTTTCTTTTGTTTGTTTTTTTAAGAAAACCGGTGTTACTCAAGTATTAAATGATGACTGTGACTTTTTTGGTGTTAAAGTAAGAATAGAGTAGAGCCTGTATCGTTAAAAAAAAGCCATTAACTGGATTTGGCTCATTTGCTTTGGGAATACTGAAAGGCATAGGTTGAGGATCTATATTTCTAAGAACACAGTTGCAGTAGATTTTAGAAAGAGTGACTGAAGCTAATTCTTCAGGATGTGTTGGTGCTTAGGAATAGCAAGAGGGAACTGTGGTGTGTTTGTTCTGTTTCAGAAAAGACGAGCAGTTTGAAAACAAGTCGCAGACAGCAACCCCCCCTCTCCAGCCCCTTAATTTAAAAGCTTATGAATGTCATAATTATCTACCAGGGCCAAATAGTCCCTCCCCTAGTTTCATCACAAGGGAGGAGTTTAACTGGCAATGTTGTTATTCTAAACCAAAAAGATTTCATTTTTTTAACCTTTCACATCTGTCCATACAATTCAGCCAGAGTAAAAGGCCCAAATTTAATTAGGTTTGCTTGAATAAAACCCAAACCAAAACACACACCCCAAATCAACAAAATAGCCTACTGCACCCTGGGAATCTGCCTTTTAGGATATGTAGTGATAGAACACTCAGAGGAGGCTTTGTTGGTTTTTACTAGCATCTAGGGATACCAAATTAAAGTGGATGAAATGGACATCTTCCCAGATTGCAAAATACTATTTGTTTTATCACTTTGAATAATACACATTTCTCTAGGTTAGAAATTTTTTTTTTAAGTTGCAGAATTTAATCTATTTTGTGTTCATCCAGGAGATTCATAGTAGTGAGTACCTATTCAGTCATTGTGCTTGAAGGTTCCTCTTTTCATTGCTTAGGTACTGAGTTTGGTGGGCTTGTTTGTTGTTTTTTGTTTGGTTGGTTTTTGGTTTTTTTTTGTTTTCATTCTGAAGAGTTTCTTTTTACAAGTGCTTATAAGGGACTATTTGTTAATAGGGAACATCCCCAAAAAGAGATGCTAGCATGTGCATCTTAATCACCACAGTGAAGTCAACTTTCTAGAATCCTGCTTCTTCCTGCTTTTTGCATAGGGAATCCATGAAACTTTGATTTTTTTAAAACCAATGACTTTGTCTACTGGATGAAGTTAAATTAGTATTTTATTTCAGTTGTGTATTGAAATCTGAAATATATCTTCAGACTTCAGATAACCATTGTTTCCTGCTACCAATTGATTTATACAACTGCACTAAGAGTAAAATACATATCTTCTCTTCTCCTTTTTACCCTTTAAAAAAAATTCATACAGAGTGTAATGTTTGATTTGTTGTTTTAGCTTATATAACTCCTCTTCAGGTAAAGATGAGAATCAAAATATCTGCCTGAAAATAAACCTTGACTGATAAAGTGTTCTGAAAGGCTGACTTAAGAATGGTTGGTTGAGAAATATGTATGGAGTTTTATTTCATGCACTCCTATTCAAAATAGAGAACTTTTTATAATTTGCACTGGCCCTAAATTACGAAAGGTATGAAAGATGAAGTTATAGAGGTAACACTTCAAAGTCTTTTCTAAGAGGTCAGATAGCATAATTTTGACTGTCATTATGTCTTACAGCACAGTTCATTTATTTATTTAGGTAACACTTTTTATCTACAGAAATGTTTTTTGAGTGAAATGATCAGTTGATTTGCTTTTCTTGGCCTTTTTCAACAAGTATTTTGAGAATGAGTACCGTATTTGTTTGCCCTTTCACTGACCTTTTCTTTGAGGCACCTTTTCCAAGTGATTCATGTTTACTCACTGATTTTCTTCCAATTTACTCCAGTAATCCCCCATTTAGATTCAGCACTTGCCCTTTGATTTCAGCACAATTGAGTCAAGTTAGTATGACATTTTGGGAAACGCATGTTTTAACTACAGTGTAATTTGTGGCTGTGAATTGAAAATTCATTATTGAAAGAGTAGGACATAGACTTCTTCAAATAAATAATCTAGATAATAGCTGTTATTATTCATATTTTAAACAGTTATACCAACCAGTTTGTGCTAGGTGTTTTAGTTAGAGCTTTTTGTTTGGTTGTGTCTCAGCTAGTGCATTTGTTTTATAAAATAAGAGAAATGTACTTAATGAAGCATATCCTGATGTTTTACACATCACAGCTCATTTGGATTTTACTTTTTGTCTCTTGAAATTCAGGACTGGGAGAGACGCATTAAAATCTGAAGTCTCACGGTAGCCTGAGAGATCAGATCCAGGTCTATTGGTATCTAATGGATTTTACAATCACTTTTTGTTTTGACATAATCTATGAATCATGACCTAATTCTGATCTAGTAATTATATCCCCCATCCCCTCCTTCTCAGTGTCTTTCATTGCATTCTAGTTCAGGTATTTGACCAAAATAATTCAGTTTTTGGTAGTTAGTTTAAAGCTCAGAATAATTTTGAATGTTAATTAGAGAACTCAAAGCACTTGCTGTTACCTCAAGAATCTGAGGATGTCTAACTCGGTAACATAGTTCTGTGATCTTCTACAAATCTTTGTATTGCTTTTGTAGCTCAGTTTCTTTTAATACTGTGGTTGTATGGATGTGGGTATTTTTAAAGGATATCAGGAAAAAAGGAAGAGTCAATTTATAATAGTTGATGAATAACTTCATAATTCAGCCAAATTCAAAGTAATACGTAATATACCTGTAGCGTATGAATAGCTTATTAGGGTATGAATGAAAATTCCCTTTCAAAATGACCTTTCCAGTTAGCTAATATTAAACTGATTATTTACACTGCAATTGTAGTCCAGGTAGCAGTGCCAGTTGTTTGACTAGCTGTGAGCCAAAATTCGTACTTGGAATTCATATATGAAAGTCATACAAGAAGCTGTTGTCTGAATCAGTTTGTCCAAAAGGTGCCATTTGAAGCAAACCATGAATTTGGATTAAAAACAAAAGCATTGCTATCCATTTTCTTGCTACTAAAAGACACTGCACCGTATTCAGCTGACCTGCTAGCAATTTCAAACCCATTAACTTCCTAGACCTATGTTCTACTGCTGAACTTGGCTTGTATGAAGTCCAGTTCATACTTAAAATGATAAAGTATTTTAAAAAGGAGAGACATAAAGCAATGTATGGAGATCCTTGTCCTGTGTGTTGAAGGGAGACAGAAACAAGCAAGGAGAGGTAATTCTTCTCTTACTATTAGTAGCTTTCTGTACTGGGTAAGAACAAAGATTCATGTACTGTAGTAACCTTGATCTAACAGAGGTAAAGGCAAGAGTTGTAAAGAAACAGTTTAAGTACAGAAGAAGGAGAGTGTGATGCTTCTGTCACTGCACCCTGCGACATCTGGGGATATGTCAGGTTGTTTCCAGGTGATCTTCCTTAATACTCTTGGCAGAACTTTGTTGCAGGAATTTGTTCTTAAACCTGCCTATACTTTGATCTACTTGGTACACTGTGTCTACAACTTCAACAAGGGAAAAATATCAAAAGAAGCCTGAAAAAAACCCTAGTCCCTTAGCTGCTGTGTTATGAATAATGGAATAATACTAATTCCTTACTCAAGTCTTCCATGGCGTGACACTCATGGCTGTACCATGGAGAAGCTGCCCATCTCTTGTCTTGTGTGCTCAAAACTAAGTGTTATGTTTGTGGACTTTCCAAAGATATCATGACAGTTTCTGTTTAGTTTAATGCTGTTTTACTTTAATTTTTTTAAAAATTTGTTGTATTTATTTTCCTCACCCTTTAGTCTTAATTTAACAAGTGGTAATGTGAAGTACTTGAATCATAAGCTGATCTGCTTCAGTTCACTTGTAAAAAACCCCAAACCTGTATGTATCTGTTTTGTACTGTAGTCAGTGTTGCAAATTCTGCTTTATGAGGGCTTGGGGGCTAAAAATGTTTGCTCAGTTGCCCTTTTAAAATGAATGCTGAGAGAGATTTGATTGTTTGGAAGATAACTCTAAGGGTTGGACACAGAATGTGGAGGTACTTGGAAGCAAAGCATGATATATGGGCAAATGTATATCATATGGATACAGAAAAAACTTCAGGATGAAAATTAATTTCTGTTCAAAAAAACCAACCAACAGTGCACTGTAAGTTGGAGAAGGAAGAAGTATGATTATTCTTAAGGTGGTTTTTTATTAATTTATGAAAGGATCAAACTTAATGAGTCCTCAGAATATCCTAGGAGATCCCTGCAAATGATGTGCTTCTAAGTTGTTGTTCTTATGAAGGTACTCAAGATATAAGGGAAAAAATAATTTTTGATTTGCTGAAGGATACTTTCTTGGAAATATAATTGAGTGTTTGAGTGATTCTTATCACATCGTATGTGTTACATGGCAGATATGACTACTTAATGCAGTAAGAATTGCCAGTTTCTTTGTACCCATTGCAAGGTCTACTGGTGTCACTATATGCAGTCTGTAAATCTCTACAGTTGTATCTAGGAAAATTTAAAATAATCAGATGCTTGGGTGTCTAAGATCTTTTTTCATCTTTTAATGTCTAAATTTTTTTTCCACTTGCTTATATCTCATTGAAACTGGATGAAAACTATTCTTTGAAAATGCAACCTTAAGTGGATTTATTTGCATACATAACAGTAGGATGATTACAAAGATAAAATTGTACAGAACTGAAACATTCTGGTTTTTGCTGATCACCTGAATAGTTTTGTATCAGACATCTATGTTTTCCAATAGGGTTGCTTTTGTTGCATGATTTAATTTGTTTTGTTTGCTTTTTTTTTCTGAATTCTAATTTTGTACATCTTGGATTTGAAACTCAAGATGAATTATACCCAACTGGGCACTCTGTGATGGGGAATAACACTGTAATTTTAGATTGGTGAAAAAACAAAAGAATAATTTTTCCAGTGAAGACTCTATGTCGCAATACAAATGTTACCTCTATCTGGAGCCTGTATGGTTTATTTTATGAAAATCATGTTATGTGAGAGGTGTTCTGCTGACAGAACTGTGCACACCCTGCAGCTGTTGGAACTCCCACTGGAGTCAAAGGGAGACTTTGCCAAGACTGCTGTTTTGGGGGTTGTGTTGATTGCAGCTCTTAGGGTCTGATTGAAGCTTTCAGGAGTTATTTAACTCCCAGGATTTTGATTTAGTAGAGAACAGAAAATCATGCTCCGGCTTCATGTATTTTTAAGTAGTGGGCATGTTTGTAAAGTACTGCTGAAAAAGTGTGGGGCTAATCTAAGAGCACAGAAGAACTAAGAATAGAAAGGATGTTCTGTTGAGCCAGGTTCTATTTTAGATAGTACATAAGACAAAAAGGGTATTATTTTCTGTGCTTTTTTGATAATAAAGCCAAAGCCATATTTGAGCTACTGATTTTCTTTTCTCCCTCTGGGGACATGTGAGAAAATGAAGGTTTGGGCAGTTAATCATCACTGTCATTTAGGTGTTGCAAACCAGATCTTAGATGATGACGAGTTTACCATTCAGTGTATATATATATATAAAATCATAATTCAGATTTGTTTGTGGTTTAGAGAGTTTTGATTTACTTTTTTTTGTCTGTGGTTTTGTGGCACTAGTCAAAATTGTTCCTTAGACATTCAGTATTCAGGTCTTGCCTGTAGGTCTGTAAGCATACTGTCTGAGTGATTAGATGTTAAATGGATTTGTGCCATTTTATGGCAGTTCCACACATTGGGTACAACAGCTTTTGGCATTTAGTCGAAGTAATCCTCCCCAGCACCTTTGCAATACATTTCTGTGAATGCTTTTGGATTATACAGCCTGTATACATACAGAATTTACATTACTGGGTTTGAGAACTCTTTCATAGATGTTTTCTATACAGTTCTCCTCAATTCATGGTAGACATACTCTGATTTTATCATTCTTAGAGGTAAATTTCCAGATGTTTTTCATGGTAGTGTGTTTCAGTTGTGAGTACATAATACAGTTTTGAGTTCTTGATCTGCATACATGCTGCTAATTTTAAAATGAACTTTGATCTTGCATTCGCTTTTTCTGTATCAGCTACAAATGTCAGTATAAAGCAAAAGATTCCTAGGTGTGTTCTGAAACCTCTGGAATCAACTGCTTCATTCTACTGCACTTTAAATGTCATGCTCAGGTTGCCTCTTTTGTTGAGCACTTTATCTTCTATGTGTAAGAACAGATCTGACTGGGGAAATTATTGCGTTCTGTAAATATGTTAATGTCAAGGAATATATTTTCCCATGACTTGTGTATTTTGCATTTTTAGCTACTCAGGAGCTCATTAAGAACAAGCAACAAACTGCAACTAAATAAAAGCAAGAAATGTTCCTGTTTAAGGGAAAAGTCCTTCTGCTTTTAAATGGAGCTTCTTCTGTGCCCATTTTAAATGAGGAGGGATAATTGTAGCCATTGAGTGAACTGAAAAATTAAAAGGCTTTATTTTCATGTAAATATTACAAAATATATTCTAAAGAAATCTTTTTTTTAATAACTGTGATTACTGAATGTAACTATTGCTTTAACACACCTTAAATGTCTTCATAACTGATTTCCAACCTATAAAGCTCTCTAAATACAGTTCTGAAAGGCTTTTAAGTAGTCTCTGTTTAAAACTAAGTCAATGAAAACTATCACTGCAGAAAACGTTATTCTGTTCATAACAGCACTAACTATATTACATGTGACCTGCACGTATTAAAATGCTAACAGCTGTCAGCCTCTAGAATAATCCGTTTCTGCAATTATGTTCTATTTTTACCTATGAAAATGTCATAATGAATTCTAACTACATTTGTGAACATCTGATCACAAAAAAATGGTCTTGTAATGGGGGATGGGGGAAGAGGAGAAGCTTAAGTAGCAGGAAGGTATTTATTGAAGGTGAATGTTTTTCTCAAAGAAGAGACTCTTCGCACCTTGGTTGTTACTTTGTTGTGGTGTTTTGTTTTGAGGAGAGTAGGATGTTAGAAACAAAATTCTGTTTTCTTAGTCCAGGTGTGTTTTAAACCCATCATATAATGGCTCTGGATGATTTTATTTATATGACTGGAAGGCAGTCCTTACTTAAAGGTATCTTCTGCATGACAGACCTTTTGTATTTAGCACTGAGTTGTGGTTTTTATTATAAGAACACTGAAGGCTGAACAAAGGTGATTTGAACTGTTTTCTGGAGATACACTAAGCATGGAACAATGCTTGTAGAAATCATGACATGCTATGTGGTATCATTTTCTGTTAATATCTGAATCTGTTCTTTTTACCTTGACACTTAAGAAGCCTTGATCACTTATCTTGCAAATACATGGTGAAGTTTTAAAAATATTGGCAAGAGTTAATTTAGGCATTCTCACATTAGAATTAGATTAATAATAGCCTAGAGTTGCTCTGCTGTTCCTAATTCCATATGAACTGTAGCCATGTTTACAAATATTTTCAAGTTTATTTTGCTTGAATTTCCAAATAAGTTTAAAAAGTAATATTTTAACATTGTTATTTGAGGCTTTTCTGAGATGCTAAAGGTAGCTGCACATATCTATTACAAGGAATTACTAAACTAGCAAAAAATGAGAACATAAGCTTTTCTAAGCAGTTTTTAGGAAAAAATGCATAGTGAAACAAAAGCTTTTTCTTTTCATGGTGAACACTGTGAAAACAAACAAACAAACATACACAAATACAACACAAATGTTTGTCTTATTTGTCTGAATTTAATTGTTCATGAAATATCTTTGTGTAAGGCTCAACACCAAACTACATAGAGAATTATTTACTTTTTCACTCTTTGCATTGTAAAAATACTTCTGCGATCCTGCTTTCTTCCATGAAGTAAAATGAGAGTGGAAACAGTTAAAATTCTCAAATTCATTCAGTTAATGTCCATTTGGCACAATTTCTCTTCCTTAGAATTTTTTTCTGTTCACTTGCACTGTGAAATGTAACTGCATTAAATTGAATTTTTTAGGCATGATGCTAAGGAAGCAAATATTTTTGTGGTAAAATTTTTGATTACAACCTTTCACATTTAGTAATGCAGATGGTCATTTTACAACTGGGCTATAAAAAGGGTTGATTCAACTAAAAAAAAAAAAGTATGTGATTTGCTGGTAATTACAAAGAATAAGTAAATCACATCTTCTTGTTATGAGAGTGCAATATCCGTATTTTGAAGCATGTAGTCTGTCCAGTGTCCTAAGTATAGATACTACCATTACAAAATTTTTTATCCTAAATGACACAAATGGTGTCTTGGTTAGCCTGAAGAGAGAAGCTAAAGTATGCTAAATGAGAATGGAGACTTTGTTTTTTACTTTAGAAATACTTGGGCTTTTATATCCTAAAAATCTCGACAATATAATTTGTTTTCCATAATCATCTATTCAATATTATTGATGAAGTATAAAGTTACTTCTGTATATTTCTCTGGAAAAAATTCCGTATGTCTCTGGAATATGTATACACCCAATATCCATAACATACTGAGGAATTCTCAATATGGAATGCAGTAAGCCTCACACTTCAGCCTCACAATCGGAAAAGTAGGGAATTAGGGTAGCAGACATGTCCACTTGTTCTCTTCAAGGCAGATGCAAACTCTCCTTGTATGTGCTTCCAGTTAACTGCAGACAAACTAGCTCCAAATCAAAACCTTAAACTGTCATTCTTGCAACAGTGCTTGAGAAAACTTACAGCTTATTAACATTAGCATAGTGTTGTGGTAATTACAGATGCCTGACTTGCAATTAGATTTCATCTGGCCAGCTCAGAGCATGCATCTGTCTGCCAAAGATGGTGTTGACATGCTCACAGCAAGATAAACACGTGACAATGCAAAGATTCTCAAGTTAAAGAGAACCTAAACCCATAAATTGAAATGGGACATCACTGTCCTTCTGCTTTAGAGTGCCAGCTACTGTCAGGAACAGGAGAGCTGGAGGAGGACTTCTGACTCCAACTATCATAGAATCATAGAATGGTTTGGGTTGGGAGGGACCTTAAAGATCATCTAGTTCACACCTTCCCTGGGCAACCTGTTCAAGAATCTCATCACTCTCATACTAAGGAATTTCTTTGTAATATCCAATCTAAATCTACCCTCTTCCAGCTTTAAATCATTACCACTTTTCTTATCACTACCTGACCTTGTAAAATGTCCCTCCCTTGCTTTCTTGTAGGCCCCCTTCAGGTGCAGGGAGGCTGCTGTGAGGTCTCCTTGGAAATGTGTTGAGGGGTCTGCATTCTCCTGCTGTCAGAGGTGCAGTTAGTTTGGTCAACAGCTGTCTATATGTGATCCAAATAGAGGAGAGGTCATACAGAACAATGAATTCAGTTCAGTCTCCTGAGTCTTCAGGATGATATTCCATAAATTATAAGAAGCCCCACTAACCTCAGTTCTAACTTTATTATGGCCACTTAAGGTGGCACATTTTTTTGAGATCGCCAGTGCAGCTTATGAAGTAAGAGTCACAGAATTGCCACGGTTGGAAAAGACCTCCAAGATTATGGTGTCCAACTGTTGACCAAAAACCAAAAGAAATCAGCATGCCCATGAGAGTATATCCAGACGTGCCTTGTCTGCATGCCTTTTAAATACCTCCAGGGATAGTGACTCCAACAACTGAGCACAGTACTCAAGGTGCAGCCTCACCAGGGCTGAGTACATCACTTCCCTTCTGCTGACCATGCGATTCCTGGTACAAGCCAGGATGCTGTTGGCCTTCCTGGCCACCTGGGCACACTGCTGGCCTCATGTTCAGCCAGGCATCAACCAACACCCCCAGGTCCTGACACTGGGAGAGAATGTCAAAGGTTTTACTAAACTCCAGGTAGCCAACTTCCAAAACCTTTCCTTTATCCACTAGGCAGGCCAAAAAATACCCTTTTGGAATACAGTCCAGTCCCAAATTCAAACTGGTATAACTGAGATACTAGGGAAAAAGAAAATCCCAGTTTTACTAAATCAGTAAAACTTGAAAAGTATTTTAAATTTAAAAGTCATAGTAATCATTGTAGGACAATTGTAAAGATTGTAGTGCATTGTAAACAACTGTAGTAATTTTGTGGGCTAGATGAGTGAACATGCAGTCCTGCATCACCTGTGTTCTAGGTCATCCTGCTAAGGGTAAGAGTTGGACTAGATGAGTTCTAGAGGTCCCTTCCAACTGGTAATTCTCTTATTCTGCATCTTACAGAGTATTCATTACTTGATGTATTGGTTTTCTTGTAATTTTGTCATAGTTTGTGAAACAGAAATACTTGAATTTTACTGCTTTGCTTTTCCAAAAATTTGTTTCTCTATTTTTCCTTAAAACCAGGTTGTGAATGTGAATTATTTCTTTAAAAAATGAGAGAAGTTATTCTCCCATGGATGTGCATTTTTCCTTAATTGTACTGAGATTCCCCATTTTGTTGATGTGAAAAGAAACATTAAGTAGCTTAATCAACATCTGACAAAGTCCAGTTTGAATCCAGAATTGGACTACCTTGATGTCATTCCTGTGCTTTAAGAGTCACCCTGCTTTTATTTTACAATAAGATAGGGAGTCAAAACTGATATGAAAATATACAGTGATTGTAAACTGACTTCAGTGTTGTTCTATAGGGTTGTGCATGATGATTCTATCAGCTCTGTCTTAAATGGTCTTTATCTGAGGCTACAGTGTTGGGTGTGTGTCATGACTTGGCATTCCTTTAGGATCCTAAGGAGTATTCCCAGAAATCCTTATTTAAGTCTGCAGCAGCTTAGCAAGTGGAATGCTTGATGGTTCTCTTTTAGAAGATAAGGAAATAAAATAGGAATGTGCTTTTTGGTGGGAAACTACATTGAAGAAACAAGGAAAAACAACAGCAAAAACCCCAACCAACCAAACAAAAAATGATCACAAAACAAAAAACCCCACACTACAGAATCTGTAAGATCTGTATAAAAATGTTTATGTTCCCCAGTCACTGTTCTGACACTGCATCAGAAATTACTATTTTGTAGTTTTGCATTAGTAGCTGTCATCATTTATCTTTTAGAATGCTGAAAGTGAATATCCAAATTTTTGTCTTTCCATGGCCCAGTAGGCTGTTTTCAGTGTTAAAGGCTGGTTGTGAATATTGGACTTTAAGTGGATGAAATTGGGTGAGAAAGATGCTGTCAGTATTGATAGGCTCAAAATCTCACCAAGCTTTTTTTAATTTTTCTTGCAAGGTCCAGTTGCTGAGATTGCCAGACTGCATATCTGTAGTGCTGGGGTTTTGTATCTGTTTTTGGAATGAAGGTGGCCCTACTTTTGTCTTCCTGAGTCTTATTTCCTTTTAAATTAATGTGGGATGATGTTATGTAGTTGTCTTTGTATGATCCTCAAGCATACTGAAATACTAGTACAAAAATGCTAAATTACTAGTACTATGAGTTTTGAATATAGGGATAGCAAAATAATATAAATTCCATAATCTATTAACATTTGAAAAATAGGCAGTGATGTTAATTATGCAAATGTTTTTAGTGAGCATTTTGCAGGGTGCCAAATGCTGGTACATGTGCAGATTCTTTAACCCAAAGAATAAAAATGGGGAGGGCTCTGAAATGCTGGTGAGAACACAAATTCCCTGACCTCCTAGCACAAATGGGAAACAAGAGTAATTAGAGGGGCAAAAATTTGAATGTTCCTTGCATTGTTTGCACACAGAAGAAGTTATGTATTGCTGCAAATTGGATTAGCTGTCTAAACAGCATCATAATTTAAGTCGGATCTCAAAGACTTGGAAAAAAAATAGTGGAAGAACAAGAAAGGAATTGTAAAGAGAAACATATGGAGAATGCAGCTGTGCTTGTGTGCAGGTAACATGCGACTTGTGTATAACTGGATTTATTTTACTACAGCAGGATTTCTTTGCTTTTTAGCCATTGGCAACGTATGGAGCTTGAGACAACATTTCAGCAAAAGATTCAAATGTGTATGTAAGAGCCGTTGAAATTACATATTTAAAAGCAATCACCACCTCTTTCTGAGTGTTATGAATATTTAGGCCTACATGTCTTCCCCAGATTACTTGCAGAAATGATGATGTGCCTTCCAAATGGATGCATGTATAGTTGGTTTGCTGAAGTCAATAACAGCGTTTCTACTTAACTTTTCTAATGCCTGAATTTTGTTCAGTGTAATCTCACTTCGGTACTGAGAGGAATGTTTTGGGAAGCATTCCTGCCTGCAGCTGTGGTGATGGCAGGAGATGCTCAGGCAGGTGGCCCTGCACTGGCTCTGGAGGGGTCTGTTTGTGCTTCAAGATGCACAGCTCTGTTCCTGGCTTCTACAGAGCTAAAAGTAGAACATTTTCCTTCCTTCCTGTAGGGAATTCCTTCCTCAGGGGTGTGGAGAACAAGCTCTATGAGGTGAGGCTGAGGGAATTGGGATTGTTTAGTTTGGAGAGAAAGAGGCTGAGTGGAGACCTTATTGCTCTCTACAGCTACCTGAAAGGAGATTGTAGGAATGTGGATGCTGTCCTCTTTTCCCATGTGAACAATGAGAGGACCAGAGGAAATGGCCTCAGGTTGCACCAGGGAAGGTTTAGGCTAGGTATGAGGAAAAAATTCATTCTGAGAGAGTAGTTAGCCATTGGAATGGGCTGCCTAGGGAGGTGGTGGAGTCACCATCCCTGGAAGGATTTAAAAACTGTGTAGATGAGGTACTTTGGATATGCTCCAGTGGTGATACAGATGTTGATAAAGATACGTTTTATGCCCAGGGGGAAGGGGGGGGACTTGGCAGTTGGATGTGGTGATGTAAGAGGTCGTTTCCAACAGTGGCAATTCTGTGACTGCTCAGATGAGAAAAAGTATCATGTATAGTAACACAAGTTAAATTGCAGTTGGCACTTTTTTTTTTTTTTTTTTCTATTCAGTTGGATTTTAAAAACGTTTTTATTTAATTTCTCTGGTCTTTAATTAGCATCTTCTTCAGTGAGGTTCCCTATATTTTTTGGAAGACATGAAAACTGTAAATGCTTACAAACTTGTGTGTCATTTAAATATTTTTTGAGAATGTTGTGAGTATCTTAGTGAAAAGTATCCTTTTTTTGTTACTTAAATAAAAAAAACATTTGTGGTTATTTTGTTTGGTTTGTTTGTTTGCTTTTGGTTTTTTTTCCTCATGTTTAAATAGGCTTCTTGACAAGAAAAAATGTATTTTATTAGAAGCTAAAATATGTTGCATCTAATACGTACCTTGATTTTTCCAATCTTGATTGTTGGTTTTATAGACCAAATCTTTCACTTTGGTGAACGAGATGTTTTATTTAGTCTTCAGTCTTTAATGCAGCCTTCCAAAGAGAGATCTTTTTGAGTGCTAAGTTTGTTGTCTTGTTGCTAGTGTGGGTTTCTGACCAGAATGCAAAGTAGCTTTAATCCATACGTTCTTTTTTTCCTGTACTAGGATAACTGCCAAATCTATGTCAGCGATTAACTTCTGAATGTGTCAGCTGTAACAAATACAAGTTCATTGTTTCTCGACTAGTTAACAGCTAGTTAAAAAGCAGGAACAGCTTAAATGAAAAGGAAGTAGTGCACATTTGGTATCTAAACTATTCAGGTTGTTAAAACTACTTAGGGAGAGAGAAAGAAAAATGAGTTCTTGGGGGGATTCTCAGTTAGGCAAAAATACGTGGCTGATTCTTCAAATCCAAAAAATGCTTGATCAGTGGATAACAAAGTTATCTGATGAAATTATGGGCAGTTACAATTAAGTTTCAATAAAGGTTATGTAATATAATATCTAAGCCTCTGTTTCATTCATGAGAAAAGTAAAACAACAACCCCTAGAAACCCAAACCAAACAACAAAAAACCCCCCAACCACCACACTTAAAAGAAATCTCTCTAAAATACTTTTAGAATACTATCTGAGATACTGGCTAGAAAAAGAATATCACAAGAGAGAAAAATGTCTTAAATTATTCAGAGATCTTAAGAACATGAAAATTACCAATAGCAAAGTGCAAAATCACAGTCTTGAGGGGTGAGTTAATGATACTGTTTCTCCTCACAGACATACATTTTCAAATTAATATCTTTTTTTGTTTGTAGACTGCACCAAGTTACAAAAAAAAAAAAAAAAAAAAATTTTGCCCAAGTTATTTTTGGCAAATTTTTCTCTCCAAGTGAAATGTGAACCATTTGTTGTAAGTGTATTAAAACGACAGTGTATAGAATTAGTTCTTTAAGCTTCATGCTGCTTTTTTCCCCCTGATTGTTAATCAACTATCCCATCAGAAAGTGGGTTTTTTGTTGTTTTTTAAAAATCAAACTGCAATTTGAGCACATGTAAGGCTGTTTTCTATAATTTTATCTTGAAAGGTGTATTTTTGTATGGTCTGTCTTGTTGAGCCTAGTAAAAAAAACTGGTGGTAAATGAAGATGAAAGAGGCTGTTTTAACAGGTGTCATATTCAATACCTTGTGTGTGAGCAGATTCAGTTGTTTTCTTACAATGATGTCAGACGCTAGAACTGCAGAGGTTCAGAATTATTTTTTGTTGACTGCTTCATTTGAGCCCTGTTATATTCAGGTTGCAGTAAGTGAAAGGTTTGAATGTTGTATTAGGCAGAACGAAGACACAGGAAGCCATGCAATAAGATGTCAGTAACCTAACAAGAGGAGAAAATTTATATTTTTATATATAAAACAATAACAACAAAAAAACCTCTGGAAAACACAAATCGGGGTCACACTGAATGTGTGCTTTGAGTTAGAAGAGGAATTTTAGTGGCTGACGTGCTACGCTGCTAAGTGAATTTTTAAATTCAAAGAACCTTGTGGAAAAATCTATTGTTTGCTTAAATAAACACTTTACATTTTAGGAAAGTACAGGAGAGGGGGGGAAAATGGTCTTTGCATAGCTACAAATCATAGGCTTTCTGGATAGAGTTAGGGAATAAATATTAACCTCTCAACTCATGGACAGTGGAGCAAGTAATATCTACACCTGAAGTACAGATTGTGAATCTACAGTCGTGGTCCTTCAGCCCTTATTCCTCCTGCTCTGTGTTGTCCCCACCCTCATTACCCTGATTTCCCTTTTACACAGGAGTACAGTTTCATTTAAAAACCACTGTCTCCAGGGAATGGTTTCCCTTATATGAGAGTCAGAATAATTAATATTTGTGTAGATTCAGTGGCAAATGCTGTACCTTTCTGTAATAGGTAGAAGGTGCTTGGCCAGTATAGGCTTGCTGCTCTATCACAAATAAGTGTGCAAGGCTTGAATATATGTATCCTATATATACATATAATTGCCATTACAGCTAAAGTACTACTGTATAAGCAGGAAAAACTGAAAGCCTGAGTGCTTCCCTTGTCCATCAGAAGTGATGTGGTATTTCAGAGTGTGACTATTAAGTATCTAAATATTAGATTAATATGAGTTGGGTGTCTAGTCCATAAAAGGACTTATAAAGTCTCAGGAGAACCCCTGTGTACTCAGTGTTGAGAATGTGCAGACCAATTAGTATCAGATAGTGTCTCANTATATAATATTATATATATATTATATATATATATATATATATATATATATATATATCACATAGTTTTAAAATATAAATAATTTTATCTATGTATGTGTGCTGTTAACCCAGAGTCCTGGGTTAGATCTGTTCGTTTAATATTTATAAAAGTCTGGTAATTTGTTTTAAAGAATAAGCATTTATGCAAGGTAAGAAAGAAAAAATAAGGTATAAGGACATGAGAAAAATGGGATTGTTTAAATCAGAAGGGGGTTATGTTTGGAGTCTCTAGAAGTTTCAGGAGGGTAAGTGGAAGGAAGGAAAATTATTTGTTCTTTAAGTTAAAGTATGTGCTTGGTGCATATACAAATGGGTTCGAACTGGCGGAAGAGTTTTCGTCTGAATGCATAAAGATTAGTAATGTCCATAGAAACAAGGGAAATGTGGAACAGACTTTAAAATAATGATTGTATAAAACTAAGTGATTTAAAAAGAGTGGTGAATGGATTTGAGGGGATGTTGTGATGCTGTGCCTACAGAAGGATATTAGAACCCTTTACCCCAAACCTTTTACTCCTGTGTTCTTGTTTGAGTTATTTTTGGAATTAAACACTGAAATTTCTCCTTCCAAGTTTGTTTGTAGTAAATAGTTTCATTGAAATTGACTACTTAACTATGTAATAACAGTTAATAATTTAATATTCTATACTAAATAATTGCATATTTGTTCAGGAGACATTTTTTAGATGTGTAAAATCTGTGCGATGATTTACAACGCAATGAGGATTAACTCTGTTTTCACTCATGTCATGTTCTCATTATGAATTAGCAATTAAGTAAAAAACCTGAGATTTAAAATAGGTAGCATTTTGCTAGTGACTTTAAGGCATGCCTGTAGAGTCTGCTCTTATGAACCTAGAGGAATGCTTTCTAAGTGCTTTGACTTCACAAAATAAGTACCAGTTCTTAAACAATGGAAGTGATAAAACCAATAATCATTAGAAATTGAAAAGCATGACTTTTCCATGCAACTGAGAAAAATGGTTCAGGGAATCTTTAAAGAGCCTAGTGTTTCAAGAAGTAAGTCATAGCATTCACCAAGCTGTCACTGAAAACATGGAATCAAATTATCAATATTTGTATTCTCCACAGAGATGATCTGAGAAAGTAAATCATCTTGAAGAGCAAGAATTTTACTTGGGACTTCTGTATGTGCTTTTTAACAGTGATAAGGTGCTGGAGAATCATTGTACAGTCGGCAAAGAGAAATACTCAGAATTGTTTATTCCATTCATTTCTAAGACAACTATGAAATAAAAAAATAACTTGAATTTGGCAAAGATGGAAAAACTGGAAAAAATAGCTAATTATTTAGCATGTTTTTACAATGTTTTCATTAATTATATCAGAATAGATGCCCTCCAGTTTACACTAATTGTAGGAATGTAGTAGAGAAATGTACACAAAATCGTGAGAAAATATGGATGACAGTTTAGAAGTAGGCAAGCTTCTGTGAGTTTAGAAGACGCTCATTTTGTTGCTGCTTCCATGTAACTACTCTTCACGTTGGAACCTTGTATACCTTTCATTCAAGTATTTAATGCAGACTGAGTGTTCTCAAGTTTCTGGAAACATCTGGTTTCTAGTTCTTGTTCATGTCCAGTGCTTTTCTGGGCTCATGTTTAAGTCACAAAATGGCATAATAACTCCCAATTTAATACATACATAGTTGATACATCTTTTCAAGGATTCCTTACTAGATCTGAATATTTTGCTTTTTACATAATAGTGACTATAGGATTTCCACCTGACTTCTCTGAACACACTAGGCTAACTTCAATTCAGTGAGACTTCTAATTCAGAAATGTTCTGCTTTTAAAAACACCTCTGTAGCACATAATCTTCACTTTGATACTTTACTCTTCGTTTCTTGATATATTAAAATTTGTGACTAAGGAATGCGGTGCAAATATTTTAATTCCTCTGTGATTTATTCTTTGCTTGCAATGTCATAATTCTATGTTTTAAAAAAGGTAACATTGTAAGGAGAAGAACTTCACGTCTTGTGATACTGATATATTTCATATTGTGCTCCCTGCCCAGAGTGTAAATTCTTACTACATATCAAAGCAAACATATGTAATGTCCCAAATATGTAATGTGAAAATATTAATGTAAAAGAAGATTGTAAGGTGGGTGCTTTCAAGAGCAGTTATATATGAAGACGTCATTAGTTTTAATTCCTGAAGGACTAAACTAAAACCAAAATGTAACTGAGAGCAGGGAATGACATCCTAAATGTGAAGAAGAGTGATGCCCAATTTTAGTTATTGTGTAAAACTCAATGCCTGAAAAATTGCTAGTCCATTGCTAGAAATCTAAAAATTACAAGCATTTTTCATATGACTGTCCCCATGTCTGCTTTGATACACAATTTCTAGTAAAGCTAAATGGGAAGTTTTATTTTAATTTTGTTTTGGCATAGAGCTGCTTGTGAACATCTCCACCAACCTTATTCCTTATAGTCCTCCAGGTATTTTTTCTGCTGGGGTTTGCATTTTGGAAAGGGAGAAGTTTACTAAGACATTGTGTTACAGGTACTGCAGTGTTTTTATCTGGAAATCTCTAGAAGGCTAGTTGTTGATTTGGGGTCTTCCTTGTTTCTCTTTGTTTTCACTATCTACATCCAGCAAAGACTCAATGAAGAAGGGAATGCTTGCTCTCCCTTCCTGTTATCTGAAGCAGGGTGGTTCCTGTAAGTGGATTATGTTGCTAATGTGGATCACGAAAACAGCAGGGTGACTCTACTACATCCTTCAAGTGTTGTATTTGCATATGTTTGTTTTCTAAAGCTGTTTCTATTCCCCTCAAAGTACATATTGGATTGTGAATTTACTAAGTACAAGTGGCAAGAGGACCTTGAGGAAGACCATGTGCTATTTTTATTAACGCTGCAATCTGTGTCTGTGAAGAAAGTGGCCATGTAATGTCTCTGACAATTGGTGTTTTTTTGCTGCTGCCACTTAAAATGCACACTTGTCTGGTTTTCTGTTGGGTATGTTAGAAAAGCAGCAGTTCCGACTAACCAGTCTCAGGCCCTGGTTGCCTCAAATTACTTTCTCTTCTTTATGTTAAGTCGTCATTCACATAGACACAATCTCCTTCGGGAGAAGTAGGATAATCTGCAGGACTGCACTTGAACAGATTCTTCGGCTTGGTCACTGCTGCTGAACCTTTACAATGAATTTCTGTATGTTCTGAATTTTTAAGATAATATCTGAGAATATATTCAGAATATTTTTTATTGTGCTTTGTTCTCCATGTATGTTGATATTGGCAGGAGGTAAAATTTTTATGCTAGAGTTCAGTAGTTCAGTTTAGATTGTGTTTTCATTGATTGTTTCATTTACAATAAAAATTTTAAATTATAAAATTCCTCCCACTGTCTTAAATATGTAGCTTCTTATTAAATTATCTCCACCTGGTGGCAGTATGTCATAGCTAGCAACAGAGTAGCAAGCAGAACTGGAGCTCTTGTTTTTACTTTTCTTTACAGAAACATAACATCAAAGGTCGTTCAGTCAGATGAGTCGTTTATTGCTTTTAAAAAAATGTAGACATGCATGAAATATTTTAAAGCTGAACCGCAGTGTCTTGCATGTTATTTGACGTAAACACTATGTGGACCTTTAATTGCTAAGTATTCCATACGTAAGAACTTCAAAATGCAAGTCAGTTATCAAAAGCTCTATTAACATAACTGTATTAACAACTACCTTACTTCCCTTAAAGATAAAAATGCCGGTATACTGATGGATAAAGCCAACACTGAAAACTGTTTTACATATATTCTGCTTATTTTTGCAGTTATGAAATATAGATTAGGTTGTGCAAAGTTTGCATAATGTGTTTTCTTCAAGCATATTTTTGTGTTCTGTTGCAAAGAAAAGCTCTTTGCTGAAGTGCTGAATTGCCAGTTTTCCTCAGTGAAGAAAGGAAACATTTTTAGAACGATGTGAACTGTATCAACTTATCTTATCAAAATATGTTGTCAAGAGCTTAACTAGAAGACTTCTCATATCACAGCTGTCAGAACAAGGTTTGCAATTGAAGTTATACAAGCAATTCTGTATTATTTAAGAACAGTTCTATGTATGATTAAGATTATTTTGTTATTTTGTCTTGGAAATAAAGCCATTTCTTAAGTATTACATGTCTTCATATCTATCTAAAATTTAAAGAATATTTCAGGGTGGTTCTGAGGGTTTATTTGAAACAGAAATTAGAAATAATGCTGTATTTTCAAAAGTTTCTATGACCAAAGGAAGCTTCAGCGTCTCTGGATGGTGTAAAGTAATTTCACCAGCTTAAGTCTTGCATGAAAAGTTTCTTTCACATTGGGAGAGATTTTTAAGAAAACCAGTTTTGGGTTTTCCTATGGAAAATACCTAGGTTGGTGTCGGGTTTTTTTCTGGTGCATGTTTGGGTTTTTTTGTCAAATAATACCAAATACTGTTTTACTTACTTTACCTTGAAACTGCAATGGTCACAAATGTACTTATTTTGTTGACTTTGTCCCCATTGTCCATTACACTTTCCCACTCCTGCCCTCCCCCTCAAAGAATAATTCACAGTGTCAAATCAACATGATCAGAGCTAATTAGCAAGTGAGAACTTGTGTCAAATCATGTTTTGCTGATAGAAAAGCTTTTAAATTTATTTTCTTATAGGTAATGTCAGTTTTTCATCTGTTATAAACATCAAACCAAATGCAACCAATAATTTTTAATTTTTTCAAATAGATCTTAATTGAAGAGTCTTTATGTAGCGTAATTATTTTGATACAGCTGTTTACAAAGTGTACAGCTTTTTAAACACAACTGTAAAGAATTTACAGCTTGAGTACCTCATAATGGAAAGCTGAGAAGTGTTTTTTTAAAGAGGGTAAAAAAAAATAACTAAGAATAGGCTGGTAGCAGTATAAAAGGAAGCTTGTATCTTTGTAGCAAAGTCCATGCTCTGTTCTTGGGCCTTTACTTGATGTGCGAGTTAATTTGTATGTTTTTGTGTGTATATATAGATTAAATAAAGTGCTGATTAAACTATCGTCCTGGGTTAGAGCTAAAGAATTCATCTGTACTGAAGTCATTTTACTGACCTATAAGCATTAAATAGAGCAAGGGAGACAATTTAGTAACTGCTTTTAATGAAAGCATCACTTATGTGTGGTGAGACTTAAAATGTTTGGTTGTGCTCACCTTAATTTTCAGTAGTGTGAGGTGTATAACATACAAATTTGGGGAAGAAAGGGTAAAGGCAAAGAATCCCAACTAAGCTAATAGTATTTGTATAGCAGAACAACCAATCTCTCTTACAGGTGGTAAATATGGGAATACTATGTTATTTGTCACTCCGTTCATCTAATAGAATTGGCTGAGGCAAAGTTTCTCCAGTGGTCTGTTTTCTCTGTATGTTGAGACTTTTGGTGGAAAAAGGCTTCCATTTTCTTTGATTTATCAAGTAGTTTCTAGGCTGGTAATTTCGAATTTATTGATAAATTACTATTATTTAAGGACTATAAAATGAAATTAATATTAAAATATATTAGATGCTAATGACTCATCTTTTTTGGTGGGGTTTATGTAGTAGTTGAACTTCCCAGTTCTAGGTGACTGGGTTAGGCAGTATCAGCAACAGGGTAATAAACAAGATGCAAAACTATCCTCACTGATGAAACTGAAATTTAAGCAATTAATATTTCCTTCCTTACTGATTGCAAATATATTTATTATAAAAAGCTCTCACTACTTTTAGCTTTTGAAAAATCTTAGTAAAGTGGTAAAATAAGGAACATGGAAGATTTGTCACAAAAGGTTTGATTTGTCTAACAGAACTCTATAGCTAGAAATTCAGGGCCAAAGTCAAGTATTATGATGTCTTCATACTCATTCGGAAGTTCAGACCCAAGGACCCCTAGGTGCCCATTTTCTCTAAGAAAATCAAACCACTTGTAGGTCTGATGCTTAGTGTTGTCCTTCTGGAAAAGCAAGGGAACACACTTTTCCTGTGTCCTGCTCACTCTTTACTTGTGTGGGGTGAGGGAGCAGAGCAGCCCTGTGAAACCTTCTTTCTCCCTTTCACTTTCTGCATACCTTCTCTTACAGGGGGCCAGTGGGTCCCTTATTTTTCTGTGCAGGCCCATGTTTTGAGGCACATTCATGTCTTTGTGGCAGAATCAGTGTTGTGTGGTGTTGGATGGTGTTTGGGTTTATTTTTGGTGTTTTGGGGTGTGGTTTTCTGCATCAGTGTGTGGATTCACGATGCATGCTGTAAGATACCATGACATTTTTGATTTTATTTTGCTGCTTGCTAAGTTGAGGAAAGAAAAACAAGGAGACTCTGAAGGGACAGTTGTCAAAGTAGCCAGCAGTAGACTTGATAAGATGTTTGAAAATTTTGTTAAAATAAACCCAATATAATAAGTTAGTACTTGAGCAAAAAATGATAGCAAGTAAATACCTGTTATTAAGTACCTATTACTTCTTTAAAATTAACTATTAATACATTCTGTCACTGCTGTAAGGATAGCTGAAATAGCAGAAAAAAACCATAGTATTTAAATCAATTTCTTCACTATAAATACACAGTTCCTTCACATAATGTATATTTAGAATGTGTGAAGTTCTTAAGAAATATGGAAAGAAAAAATGAAACCCTTCTGGAGTTGGCTTATGTAATACTTCAATACCAGTGTAATTTAATACTTTCTATTTTTATTCTAATATCTGATTGGTCTTAAGTTGGACTTATTTCTCTGCTCTTAGCAATTTTGTTACTATTTAAAGCAAAAAGCAGAGACTCTTTTGCAAAGACTTTTCATCCAGTTCTTCCTCAAAGTACTATTTTTTCCCCCTTTAAACTATTTAACCTGAAGTACTCTGTGAAAAAGTACTAGGCTTCTGAAAGTAAGCAATTTTTAGGCAAGAACAATAGAAATATAACCAAATTGTATTACTTGATAATATGTTTTTGCTTCTCCCATAGAGGGGATACACAACAACTGTGTTGGTATATGAGATTATTCTATAAATCGACTTCTAGGCCCCAAAATGGCTGACTTTAGTACAAGTACGCTGTGAGCTTATGAATACTCTTTACAGCAGTCTTATTTGGAATATCCTTTAATAAAACCTGTGGTGTGGCATGGAATTTGCTTTCTGATATCACAATTCATTTTAATATTGAAGCAATACATCAGGTCTGAACAGCTGAGTGTTTCTAAGGTGATACATCTTTACCTATGCACTTGCTGTGACCTTGAAAATTAACTGTAAAATCACATTTTGTGGAAAATAACTCCTAAACCATATGATATATCACTGAGATATAGGCTGTCATCACATCTCTGAGGTATTATTTCTAATTGTACAGCAGGTCAGACTAGTTCATAGGCTTGTCCCAATAAACAGAACTTCTGCAAAGTATATATAGTAGTAAACTTGTGGTTTTTTTTTTTTTTTTTTTTTTTTTTTTTTTTTTTTATTTTTTTTTTACCACGGCATATCCTTGTCTGGCAGTCTTTGTGTTCATAATAGTATTTACTATTTTCTTAAAGACATAAAGCCTTATGAATAAATGTAATGTTTTTAGAATAATCATGGTTATGCACCCTTTTAAATATGTACTGCATTTTTGTATTTTTGCAGGGCCTCTTAAGACAGGGCAACGAGAAAATTTTACATTAGTACTTACTACAGGAGCAAAACTAGGACTGCTAGTTTATTGCTGGTGTTGCCAGGATGTTTTCATCTGAGGGAGAATGTATCCATACTATGTCAGAAAGACAGATGAAGTCTTAAACAGTGAATTGCTTTTCTGGTGCTGCTTAATCTTGGCGTTCATCCAAGTGTATTTCATGGTGTGTCTCAATATAGTGCCTGATACTTTGGTGCTTTGGGTTGAAACAAATGTTTCTTCAATAGAAGTGTTACTATAGGGAGTAATGAAGCACTTTTGGGTTTTTTTCCTAAGTTTCTAATCTTAAAAAGTTATATAAACATTTTTTGGTCAGGAAATGACTAAGAATATACACAGTGTTGAAGTTAGGTGGCTACACTTTTTTAGAAAAGTGCATATATGCTTTTAATGAGACTGAACTTTCAACTGCCTGAGCTACTATGCATTTCTGGAAAAGTTAGAAACTGTAACTACGTATTATTTTATGAAAAGCCAGTGACAGGTGTATCCTTTCAATTTAAAAGGTATTTTGGGGAGTACCCTGAATAACTAAGTTTCATGTTTATGTTCCCTGTTAATTCTGAAGTTGTATTTACATTACTCACATATGTAATACTGCCATTTATTAGTGTGTTGCCCCTTTTGTGTCTGTGTACCAATTACAGGTCTGTGTACCAATTATAGCAACCTTCCAGTATCTGAAGGAGGCCTACAGGAAAGCTGGGAAGGGATTTGGTACAATGGCATATAACAATAGGACAAGGCATAATGGCTTTCATCTGGAAGAGGGCAGATTTGAGTTAGACATTAGGAAGAAATTCTTTCCTGTGAGGGTGGTGAGACAGCAGAACAGGTTGCCTGTGAGACTGTGGCTGCCCCTTCCCTGGCAGTGTTTCAGGGCCAGGTTGGATGGGGCTTGGAGCAATCTGGTCTAGTGGGAGGTGTCCTTGTCCATGTGGGTGGGTTGGAATTAGGTAATATCTAAGGTCCAACCCGACCCATTCTATGATTGTATATTTGTGATGCAGTAAAATTAACAATGGTTTAAAATAAAAGCTGCAGCTCAGTCTACATAATTTTATAATGTAGTAGTCTATACTGAAATTCTGTGTGGTTTGAGGTTTTTTTGTGTTACGTTGCCTCCCCTCCTCCCCCCAGCCACCTCCTCCTCCCAAGTATTGCTACCTTGTCAGTAGCCACAGAAGTCAGATTTCATATTGCGCCCACCGGAACTTGGGTGTGTGGCAAGGTACCTGCAGCAATAGAGTTTGGCTACACTGTAGTGATTTGAAGGATTTTGAAATTAAATAATTTCTCTTTGGATTCTTTAAGTGAGCCAGCAAGAGTAAGTTAAGGTCAAAGTGTGGTAGTAAGATTATCTGAAGATTCTGGAGCGCACATGTTGTAATTTTGAGGGGACCCATTATGCAACGCTTGACTTGAACCATCCAGTGACTGCATGGGCATCCAGTTAATATAGCATATTTAAATGTCTGTGATAATGTTAAGATTGTTATACCTGTGTTCTAGTTGGGGAAAAAGCTAAATTGCTGAGCGCCAACTGTGTTAAAGTTTTTTTTCTGTATACAGAGGAAGAGATAGAAGTCATTTTATCCTTACAAATAGTAGCAGGTCATTAAACTTGCAGTCTGTGTGCATAATCAGTTTGGGGATTAAAAATATACTCCTCTAAGTTGGAAATAAGCAGTAGTCAGTTCAGTATTCTAAGATCTTTCTTTAATGTGCCCAAAAGGTTTAACCTTCTGTCAGTCACAGTGGAAAAAAGTAGGACAAGCCTAAGAGGATGAAGGAGGTAGGTTTTTAAATCTCTGTATAGATTTAGGGGAATATAGTTGAAAGATGTTTTGAGATTCAGTAGAAGCCTTTTCAGCACAGACAATAATGCATCCATATGCAACAAATATGAGGATGAACTGTATAGAAGGCAAAGAAATTTGAAGAGCTCTGAAAATCTTCATGTCCCATTTCCATGCTGTGATGAAGGCTCAGGCCTTCATCCTTAGTTCTCATTGGCTCCTGAGCCTCCTGTGTTGCAATGCTGAACAACTGCAGAGGGAATCTGTGGCTCTTCTCTTATGCCTCTTGCTTTGGCATTAAGCCAGACAGACTTAGCCCTGACACTTATTTTGGAGGCGTGCTTATCCTGGTCACTGGGAAACAAGCAGTCTCAGTTTTTTTGAAATCACCAGGTTTAAATAAGTTTTCTTTTAAAATGGAACAATTAACAAAAATTTTGAGAATAAATATATTTCCAAGATTTTGATACCTTGTTCTTGCAGGTGGAGTGGTTTTAGTTGTTTTTTTTCTTTTGTTATTTGTTTAGGTTTTTTATTTTTGTTTGCTTTTTGTTTTGTTTGTTTGTTTTGTTTTGAAATTCCAAGTATTTTCTTACCAACATATAGCATACCATTGATTTTTAGAAAAAACTGCACTAGTAGTGTATTTCTTAAATGTTCAATTGCAAGATAGACTTGATGTCAAACTGTGGCTGGGCACATAGTTGATCATAATCTTACTGTAAATGCAGTGAAGAGCAGTAACATGAATTAGGAACAGTCCAGCTGAAGTGTCTGTAAGAGTCAGATGAGGGTTAAATGGGGAGAAATGCATTTGTACGTTTGTCATCCAGTGACCGGTGACCAGAGACAGATCTGGAAAGGAGGGTACCTATGGATAATATAGTTGTGAATATTAGCAGAACAAGGGTATCCTGGGCTCTAAAGTGCCCTCTAGCTATGTTTTTTAAGAGTCTGAAGAAAAATAGAAAATATAATTAAGTGTAAAGAGCATGGAAAAGATATGATTAATTTCATACACTGCTGAAATCCAAGGCATTGTCATACTAATCTATGAGGAAATTTCCACTTGCTCAATTTTATTTTTTTTCCCATTGATGTGATCATCCATCACAGTCTGTCTTGCTTTTTCTCTACATGTATTTTTCTGTGTGTTGGTAGGAAGGAGTAGCATCTGCCAGAGGAGTTTCCTGCCTGTTTTGCTTTAGGTGCCACTGTAGAGACAACCTTACTTTTCACCTCTCAGTAGAATAGGAGGTCCAAATATATTAGTAAAAACTACTGGTTTAATATAATTCTAAAAAGTAATAAAACCTCAAACCTTATGATATCACTGTCTCTTTAGTGTGATTAGTTAATATAACAACAGCACAGTGATTTATATTGAACTGCATGTTGTAGTTGAGGAAAACACGAACAAAATACACTTAGGAAATTTTTAGTACCACAGATAATTTGCATACCTTAAGGTTCTTTCCATATGTCCAGAATAAATATTTATTTCTAAAATGTCATTAAAAAAATTATGCCGTTTTTTTTTCAGAACTTTTTATGGTCTGGATGTTGCCAGGGCAACTCCTGTACCTGGCCAGCAACCAAAGTTGTGCAAGCTTTGTCTTTGGCAAAGTATTTTAGTCCACCTTAATCCCTATTTTGATGTATTCTGTGTTTTCCTTCACAGTGACATTACATTATTGATTAAATATTTATTATAGAGAGGAAAAATTTAAATTATATACACATAAAGTATAAAGTTATTTCCTTTTATATCGGAAGGATGACTTGAGAGAAATTTCATCACATCTTTAACTTTTAACATGAAAGATAATAGATAAGTAAACCCACATTTTGAGGGCAGTTTTTTTTTTAAAACTTAGTTGTAAAATTAATGGTTAAGACAGACTTTTTTCCCATTAATAATTCTGTATTTATATTTTATATGAGCGTATAGAACTACTGTACTCAAATGTTGAATTAGCCTGCAGATATGTAACTTATATTCAGAGTTGTTATGATGTGCTTAATTGACTGCAATTTTCCATAAGATACTCTGCAATTAGTTAATATCACAAACACTCATTAAAATAATAGACAGAAAAGGATTGGACCTTCAGTATCTGAAAGAGTTATCTTCTGTAAGAAGTATCCTTTCTCTGCTTTGGAGCAGATGTTGCCGGAAAGGTTAGGGTTCTGTTTTATCACTAAAATTGCCTCTAATATTTCCAAAATTTTAACATGCATAGTGTATAAATGTTACAATAACGGAAATGACAAATTGACTTTTAATTTTTTTTTTCAGATAATGATTTACTTGTTGGTGTTAGAAATGAGCACTTCTTTTGATTGAATTTAAGGTCTTGTTTGTGATAGAAACAACACCACTATTTTATATTTTAAAAAAGGGATAATTATGGAAATGCATGCTTTTGTTGAAAAGTATCTGTAACTGACTAGGCTGCATTACCGTATTTATTTTGCAACAGACAGTGTCTGTTGGTTATGCCAGGAATACTGTATAAAGTGGTGTTTCACAGTAGTATACTATTAGTATAGCAGTACAGTAGTACTATTAGCTATCTTTACAAAAACACGAATAATGTGTGAGGCATTGTAGAATTTTCTATGGCAGTAGTGGAAACCTGCCATAGAAAATTAAACCATTAAAAAAACCCTCAACCAAACCAACCAAACCAACCCAAATCAATCAAACAAACCCAACAAACAAAACAAACCAAAACCTAAAACCCTAGAAATGGAAAAAGCTAACCATGCTTACCTAATTTAAAGCCACTCAATCCAAATTGAAAGTGAAAAGTACAAATAAAATCTTAGAAAAAGAAAAAAAAAGAAAGTCAATTATTTTGAAATCTAGGAAAAGTTCAATGCATATGAAAGTGTTTGTATGAAAATTTAACTGGCATACTGTTGAAACCATTTTTTTTCCTCTATGTATATAATAGCTCATTTAGATTTAGTATTTAGATTAATTTGTTGCAGAATGGTATTATTGCAGTTTGAGGTATTGCATGGCTGGAGTTACCTGAAGGGTAGAAAGTTCTTAGGAGCCTTTGCTGGGTAATGAAGATGATAAAATGGAAATGGGTTCATGCTGAAATGTATGTATTCTGTCACTGCAAATTATAAAGGATTGAGCTGGAGTCTATCAGAATGTTTATTCTGAAATGTGTATATGTGAACTGGAAGACTGAGCATTCTCCCCCTGCCCCATCATTCTGAATACAAAATAGAATCATCTTAGCTTACTTGGCAATGTTGTAATCCTTTCTCTTTTCTGTTTCTCATTTTCTCTGTTTGGTTTCCTTTGAAGGAAACAAAACTTCACCTTTGCATTGTAGATAAAATCATTAGGATAACTGAAAAGATTATTTTCTGATTGGATATAAAGACAACAAGTACAATTCTCAAATAGATTTACTACATCAGTGCTCAGTGATAAGGCTGAGTATTACCTGTTTTTAGGTTTCAATTTCATGATTTGAATACCTTACCTAGGCAGTGATGTTACTGTCTATGCCAACTGGAAATATGCCCAAGGGAGATATTCCTTATAGATTTGCCACATTTCAGTCAGCATAAGTTGATCTTTCTTTTGTTTTAGACAGAACAAAGCTGTAGAAAGTAAGTATTGATGTGACTAAGAACCTTCTTCTGATTTTACTGTTCTAATAGACACTGAATTTGTTGGAACAAACATTTGGGGGAGGGTTTGAGGTCTGGCAGTTTTGCAGGCCCCCATGAAGCCATAGGAGACTCTAGTACTTTTTTTTTTTAAGGCCTCTTAAATTATCTCTTAAGAGGTATAGTACAGTATCTTGCTTTGTGACATTTTCAGAGAGAGTAGCGATGTTGAGATGGTTCTTGGCTGCTTAGGTTTTAATTAGTTCTCTTCCATATTTGTTTACCATTAAGTCATATTCTAGAAGTGCATAAGTACACAAGACACATGCATAGAAAGATATAAAAAGTGATTTATATTCTCTTTTCAGCTGACTAAGATCTTCCAGGGAGAACAGTAGTAATAAATAATAGTTTTTCTGGAAGAAAACATTTGTGTCAAATTTCCTGAGCAAATAAGGGAGTAGATGGAATTTCCTTGGGTTTTTTTCTGAGCATTCCTGAGTTGAATGCAGTTTTCACAGTGTATTCTCAGACTGAATAAAAAAAAATCTAAAACTGGACCAGACTGCAGAGGCAATTATGGGCTTTTTAAAGATTGTGTTGCCTCTTCATGAATAAAAGGTACTATATAGCATAACATATGAGACTGCACAGTGTGTGAAGACTTGAAAGTATTAAAGCCTTTGGTCTGCACTTCATGCTTGGAGACTACTGAAGCCATCAACCCCTCATATAATGCCAAGAAGTAGAGTCCAGAAGCTGTTTATTGTCAATGGACATAAAGGTGTTAAGATGTCTTGCTTTTATTCTGTTCTACAGCTCAAATTATAAAAGGTGAGAAGGGTGAAGGAAAAGATGAAGGGCAGATTTTGATGCATCTGACCATAGCAGAAGATGCTCTTAATGGCACTTTCTTTCCATCTTCACAGAAACTGCAGACTGCACATGTCATAAATAGAAAAGAAATAATACCAGGTCAGAGTAGGGGAGACTGATACCTAGTGGTTGATACTCTAGTGTTCATTCCTGTTTACTTACTCTCAAGTAGGGATGTATCTGCTTCAAGAGAACCTTATTGCTGTATTTTGGTCAGCTATGAGAGAATTTAAAGTCTAAGGGCTAACACATAGTAGATAGTAGGATGTCAGGTAATTAAACAATTAGAATATTAGTTTATAACAATAACTCATTCCACTGTTTCTCTGTTTAACTTTTAACCTTATTAGTTAGCATAACCATTTTTTTATAGGTAGAAGCAAGTAAATAATACAAGAACATGTGTGATATGTCCCTTATTTGGTAGTTTAAACATATCCAGTGATAATTCCCATATGATTATAGTCTCAAATAAAACTTTCTGCTTTAATTCTATTACCAGTAGAAATGGAATCAGTTTTGTAATAGTTAGTCTTTATCAGTTTTATATAGTTATGTAGGAGCCTCAAAATAAAATGCATATTGTGTACTAGCAACATCTATTTGAAAAATAAGGATTCTTCCAGAAAAAAAAAAAAAAAAAGTATTAAGACAAGAGTGATGAAAAGAGGCTATAGTCTTTTTTCCCCCACTATGAATCACTGACAGTCTATAAGCTCAAACTAAGCAAACCTCAGCATTACTAATATTCACAAATCCTCAGTGCCTTTTAAAAGTTAACATAATGTAAGCTAAATTAAAAACCAATATATGTCAAATTGCAAAGAAGAATACTCTTGTAATAGGTAGCATGTTTGAAAAATGTGGGCTAAAAGCAGGGTAGTTTTTCATAATAATTGCATTGTTCTTGTTCCTAGTATAGCAGTTTAGTTTATGGAAAAATATCCTCTGGACATGTTTAAGTATGTAGAGCTGAATACTGTTCTGGAAATTATTTGTGTATTTGCAAATCTACAATTATTTGCATGATTTGGTAATATGAATAATGAAATGAAAACAAATCATAAATCCAGAAATAAATGTTTCTATGCCTGTGTGGAAGAGGCTACCAAAATGAACAACAAAATATTAACCTTAAAAATCAAGAGATAGCTTTAGCATTTTCTGAGTTACACTAAAAACTAGAGTCCTTAAAAATCTACCTTTTTTATTTATAAACATTAGATCATGATGAAATATTGTGTTTTCTTTGCATAACTTTCTTAGTCATAATATTAAATAAGATTAAAAGATGAAGATAATTTTTTATGAACTCAATATTCTGTTAAACCTTAGAGATTTTTTAATAGTCATTTAGAGTAAATATAAATCAGAGAACTGATGTTACTGACCACTGTAGATATTCATCCACACTCAGAAAAGTCCATTAGAATTCCTATGGGAATGGAATAAGTTATAAAATAAAAGAAACAAAAAATGCTATCATGTTTTTTTTTTTAATTAAGAATCTGAATCAATTTTTAAAGTTTCTCTCATAAAAATATTTAATGCAATTGTGTAAGTGTCCTAAAAAAGCCTAAATTAGTTAATTTGAATGTCTTGAATTTCTATGTGTAGACTTTCACATCCTCTAAGTAAGACATTAGATGAGATCTGGTGACTGACATTAATCAGCAAATAACTCTTTAAATTTTATGAGCCTTTTATTGATTACTTGGCTTCAGAATGGTCTGGTTTGTAGATACTACAGAATTACAGATTCAAGGAAAGGCCAGCACCCACCTCCCTACAACATTCTTTCAGGTAGTAGTAGAGAGCAATAAGGTCTCCTCAGCCTCCTCCTCTCTAAACTAAACATTCCCAATTCCCTCAGCCTCTCCTCACAGGGCTTGTTCTTCAAACCCTTCACCAGCTTCTTTGCCCTTCTCTGATCTCACTCCAGCACCTCAATGCCATTCTGGGAGTGAGGGGCCCAGAACTGAACACAGTACTCAAGGTGCAGCCTCACCAGTGCTGAGTAAAGGGGCACAATCACTTCCCTTCTGCTGCTGGTCACACTATTCCTGATACAGGCCAGGATGCCATTGGCCTTCTTGGCCACCCGGGCACACTGCTGGCTCATATTCAGCTGCCTGTCAACACCCCCAGGTCCTCTTCTGCCTGGCAGCTTTCCAACCACTCTTCCCCAATCCTGAAGCGTTGCATGGGGTTGTTGTGACCAAAGTTCAGGACCTGGCACTTGGCCTTATTAGACCTCATATTATTGGCCGTGGCTCACTGATCCAGCCTGTCCAGGTCCCTCTGCATTCCCACGGAAATTTCCAGCATGTCAATATGTGTTAAAAAGAAGTATTAACTGTAAGGAGAACTCCTTAACCACTTCTTTTAAATGTCCTTATTGCAAATTATCCAGGAACGTTATGTTGAAATAGCCACTACAAGCATCTTCCTGAACAGCAGTTACTTAGAAAATATATTACTGCTATTGATATCATGGTTTAACTGCACTGCATAGTAAGAGTTTCCCCCACCCCCATGATAATTTTATGAACACTTCCGTATGATTACTATTGGCTCTATGACAGTGAGTAACCATTCCGTATTTTTTTAGGATTAATTTAATTATTTTAAATTAAATTAAATTGCTATTGTATGGGATAAAACTGCATAACATGTGATGGAACTGAAGCTAGTTTGTGTATATACATATATATACTTTTTTTTTTTTCTATGGATGATTCTACAGTTTTTTGTTTTAACCCTGGCAGGCAGCTAAGCCCTACACAGCTACTTGCTTGTTCCCTTCCAGAAGGATGGGAGAGAGAATTAGAAGACCAAAGGTGAGAAAACTTGTGGGCTGAGATAAGACTAGTTTAATATATAAATAAAAATCTTCATGCAGAATGGGAGGCAAAACAAAGAATTAATTCACTATTTCCCATCAGTGAGCAAGTGTTTGGCTAACTCCATAAAAGCCATTGATGTCTTATCATAGGGGATGTCCCTTTGGTCCTATGGGGCCAGGTGTCCCAGCAGTGCTCACTCTCAGCTTCTTGATCACCTACAGCCCACTCTCAGGTGGTACAAGCTGAGAAGCAGGAAAAGACAAGAGTGTGAACATGGCTCAGCAACAGCCAAAACTCCCCTGTGCTGTCAAAACACAAAGCACCATATGCACCACTATGAGGAAAGTTAACTTCATCGCAGCTAGAACCAGTACATTCAGTCATGACCAAAAAAATGTTAAAAGAAATTGTGAGCAATATTTATAGCTCTCTTCTCCCTCCAGGAAAAAAACAGATATGTGGCCACTAGTGTGATTTAGTGAAATCTCATCACTGTGAGCTGTGCTTCATAGCTAACTGGTTTTAGCCTTCTTGATTCAACTCTTTTGTCTCTTATGCTTCCATAGTTATTTTTCTGAAGTTGTTCCTTTAGTTTCTGATTGTTTTAATGTGGAGACAGCTCAGGGTTTTTTTAAACATCCCTGCTTGACTGCAGCAAATGTCCTTTGTTCAACAGTTCAGGCATTCTAGTCCAGAGATTTGTGAAAAACACTGGGGACCAGGAAAAAAAAAGGTAAACATAACAACATATGCAGTAACAATGTGTTGGGTAAAATGTAGCAACTCTGAGTTCAGTATTTTTTTTTTTTCTAAGCTGTATTACTAATGAGTAATTTCAAAACTACTTCGTGTTTCATGTGATTGTCACTAGTTGCTGTCCTTGCCAATATTACTTAGTATTGAATTCTTTATCCACAACCATGATAGAAAACACATCTGAGAATGGAAATGCTCATGTGCGTCTTTTGAAGGGGAAAAGATGTGGTGAGGTTCTTTGCTGCCTGACAGGAGGTATGGCATGGGGACAGGGATGAACATGAAGTTTTAATCCAGATTTGTCCTTAATGGGACCTGCAGATAACCTGCACAAGGTGATAGAGGGTGGTGGAAAATGGGAGATACAGAGGCAAATTATTAAGGCAATGCAGAAATTTTACAGGGGGAAAAAATTCATATATTCTTACAGCTTGAGAGTGGCTGATTTGGATGTAGAATATGTGGGACCAACAATTGTACCACCCTTGTTTTTGTTTTAAAAATGATGATGGCAGCAATTCTGCTCTTGAAAAATACTGAGATCATTAGGTAAAAATGTTTACAGTGTGAAGACTATATTAGTATTTCATCTAAGATGCTGATAAATGTTTAGTGTACAATACTGCACAAGGCATAAAATATGCCTTACGTTTAGTCTAACATATCTAAATCCAGATTTTTTTTTCCTACTTAATTCCACAGAATCAAATTCTAGCATAAACGCTGTGAATCTTGGCTGTATCTCCTCTTTGAGCCTCATTAATTTGGAGTCATGCATATTAATGTTCTATCTGAATGGTAGCATCTGAAGTGAAAAACAGCAAGGGAAAGAAGAATTCTGTTAGAAGAGAAGCAAATACTCATTCACTGAACTTCACTTTTGTGTAGAGAACTTTTAATCTAAAGAGGAGAATAGGAGTGAGACAGGTCTATAATGTTAAATGGAAATGTTTTATCTGATTTACTGATTCAAACTGAATACTCAGTATTAAGGGAATAATAATGATTTTTTGCCATAGTTCCACTTATAATGGCCAACATTAAAATATTTATTTATTTTAATAAAATGGTAAACTTGTATCCTCTGATTATTGCAGAGGGGAAAAAGGTAGAAAGAAAAACTGTTATTTGAAGACAGAAGCCTCTAGAGAATTAAAATGAGATGTGAAAAATAATTCATCAATGGAGCTAAGAGCTTCTAAACTCTGTTTCTTAATGATTTTTTTCTGTGGAAGAATCGGGAGGTTCTGCACTAGTTTGGAGCAGTATGGGGAAGGCTGCTTATCTCACCTGGTTGCTTTTTGCTGTTTTTTTGTTTGTTCTTAATATGCAGATGAGATCTTTCATACTAATAGCTAAAATGACAAAATGTATGCTATAGATAATCCTTAATGTCTATATAATTTGCAAAGAGGATTGACCACCAGAGCAATCTCTTGGAATCTCTAAAAATTACTAAAAAGGTGATAAAAGGTAGAGAAGAGCCTGAGATTTTTGCAGCAATCCTGTTTTTAACCAGCAGAAGAGTACAGCCAAACTAAATCGATGCACTATCTATATGCATCTAAAGAGAGAATTTGATGTAGTGACAAAATAGTTTAACTAACCAGGAAGCACATAGCATTTGTCTTAAGTTCAAAAGTAGTAGTGTCCTTGTTAGCTGAGTAAATGTGAAAACAATATTTATTCTATTTAATTTAATTTATGATGGAACAGTTGGTAAGAACCTATAGTAACATTCTGTTGCTTGTTGTGCAGGTAGTGGATTGCAGTTTGAAGATTTGACCTTTTTCAAAGACTTGCAGTAAGATGTAGGAGTATATTCTATACACCTAAACCATTTTGCTCTTCACTCAGAAGGATATAATCATATTACTGTTTTCCTCATGGATTTAGAATAATATACTATCAGAATATTTTTATATAACTAATCTTATTGTATCTTGACACTGCACAAGAGCAGCACATAGACATAAAGACTGCATAAGCAATGGAAGAAACCATGCCCTAGTTTTGGTCCTGCTCTGGCAGCGGTGTTAGACACCGTGATCTTCAGAGGTCCCCTCCAACCCCTGACATTCCTCAAATTCTGTAAATTCTGTGTTGTGTCTTATAATGCTGAAATAGGGAGGAATGAAGTTCCTTCATTAAGTAATGTGATGCAGGCACTTTAATTTGAAGGACTTAGTTCAGATCCCATAAACCCCTTTACCTGTGACATCTTATTATAACATATGCTGCGTGAGAGGGGATGAATAAAATCATTACTGATTTTTTTTTTTTTGTAGTGACCATTTTTTGTTCTTTACACTTGTAACAAATTCTAATGACTGCATGAAAAATTTTCCATTAAACTGAAAAGAAAGTCAGATTGCACCTACCCCTGCCTTTTCCTTTTTAATCTCCATATGTATGCAGATCAAAGCTTATGTTAGGTCTGAATAGCAGTATTCTCTTTATACTTCAGGAATCATCACTGATGTTAGTTGGAAAATAAATGTGTTTTACTAACAATAAGTAGAATAATTTTTGTTTTGTATAAATACTACACAACTTTAGGAAAACTTAAGTATGCAGAAGTTTCAGTCTGAACTAAAGGAGAATTCACAGGAAAATACCTAATTTTATTCTTGTTGGTAGATAAAAATTACATAGAAGGATTAGAGAAAATCTATTATCAATAAAAAATATTAGATATGCTGGTAAAATAGATATCCATACATGCTCATAATTATTAATGAGTGAACAAGAATAGAAACTGTTTAATTTCTGTATTATGTAGTTTTGTTAATCGTTCATGAGGAAAAAACCTCAGATTTTTAGAATTATGTCTCAAGATAAATGCTTCACCAATATTTGATCTACAGATTGATAAATTGTGTGTTTAAACTGCTCTTTAAGAGGGGCATTTTAAAAGGTGTTTTGGTTTTTTAATGTTGGATCATTTCAAAAGAAAATTTTAAGAGTTAACAATGAATTATCACAGGGTGAATTAGTTTTAAATACCAAATGTTGCCATGAAATGTGACTTGTAAATTCACTGCAAAATGTAGTATGCTTAATTAGCAATCTTTTTATCTATATATAGAAAAACAGTTAATTAAAGTACACAGCTACTTAGAGAACTTATGTTATGAAAGGCTGTCATTAGCTAATTTTTGCTTTTTCCAGTCTCCAAAGAAATAGATTCTCACTAAGCTAAATTTACTGCTGCACTTGAGGAGATTGAGATTTCAGTAACTCAGGTAAACTGTGTTTCCGAGACACTGTCCTTCATAGCATGTTTGGAAGCTATTTTAGATTCCTGCATTCTGCAGTGAAACTGAGGATGGGGAAGCAGGCAAATCTTATTTTATGAAAAACAAATTTAGATGAAAAATATTAACGCTGTCAATTTTTAGATAGCTCTGAATGCTAAACATTCTATTGATTTGTATTAATAACACCAAACATACTATTTATATGATAATGACATTTGAGGGTACTCCCACTGATTTTAATATGACTTCATCAAGGTACATTTAATGGTTTAATTATTTACTAACAGTACTCAAGTAGAGGATGATTGGGGTTACTTTTCCTATAGATGTCATCCCTAGATCCTTGAAGAAGTCCTCCTCTAGGGGTATTTTTCAGTGAAAGATGGAGGATGGATGAAAATTAGCAACCAACAATAACAAATAAGTATGTTTGTATAAATAATGCAATGAGGTTGTGTTTATCTTAAAGGTTTTTCCGCTTTCATGCTAGAAATCTGGACAGGAAGGGGTAAGACATTTTTTTCATTTGTTTCTAATTACTCTTGAATGCCCCTGTTTGTTGACTCCTATAGGTCAGAGTATGGAAAAGCTGTTCCTAGAGTATTATATTACTCAGAGTATTACCAAGCATCCTATAATGCTACTTATTGACTGTTTTCTTTTTTTGTGTAACCAAATTCTCTCGTGACCTTCATTTTTTTTTACTGCTTAGAGACATAAAAGAAGGACATGTTTGTTGTTTAAATGTGAACAGGAGAAAATTTTTAGGTTCTCTTTGTTTTTGTTTTTTTTTTGTTCTCCTTCAGATAGCATTTCTATGTTACAGGCTTTGGTCTGCAAGCAGTATCTTGAAAACCAAAATCCTTTAAACAGGATCAATTAGCTGTATGTGCTGAATTTTTATTTAGCTCAACACCTTTTCAAAGGCTCTTTCAAAGACAAAAGATTTCAGAAAACAGACTTGAAGATTTCTGAAGATGAAAAGTAGCATATTATGGTATAAGAATGTGTTGGGTGTAGGTGGCAAATTTTTGATAGCCTAAGAGGAAGCCTAAGAGGCTTTTGTTAGCTGCACAGTTAAGTAACTGCAGCCCATCAGCCAAATTGGTGGTGCCTCAGTGGAAGTATATTTAAGAAAGGATAAAAAGCTGCACAAGCGGCAAGGAGAGGGAAAAAGTGTGAGGAACAATCCTGCAAACACCAAGGTCAGAGAAGAAGCCAGGGGACAAGGTGTGCCAGGTGCTGCAGCAGGGACTCCACCATAGCCCATGAAAGAGACCATGGTGCTGCACATACCTCACTGAGGCAAGGACCACTGCAGTACAGGTATTCACACAGCAGGTCCTGGATGCAGGATCCCACTCTGGAGCAGGTGGATATTCTGTGAGGGGAACTACAGCTCATGGAGTACCCAGGCTGGAGTAGATTTTCCTGACAGGATTTGTAGCCCATGGACGACCCGTGCTGGAATAGTTTTGTCATGAAAGACTGCAGCCTGTAGGAATAACACACACTGGAGCCAAGGGTGTAATATGTGAGGAGGAAGGTTCAGCAGAGAGAAACTGTTATGGACTGGTTACAACCCATTTTTCATCCCTCTTTGTACAGCTTAGGGTGGGAGAGGAGTTAAAAAAGTCACGAATGAAGGAGTGCAGTTGAGCCTGGGACAAAGGAGGAAAGGGAAAAGTGTTGACTTAATCTTTGTCTTTGTTTCTTATCATCCAACTCTATCAAATTAAGTTTGCCCAAGTTCAGCCTGTTTTGCTCTTGATGGTAGTTGATGAGTGATCTTCCTGTTAAACACACTAGCTTTTTCATCTTGTTTTGTTCCCCTGCCCTGTTGAAGGAGGGGGGAGTGAGAGGGTAGCTGAATGGGTGGCTGGTAGGCAGCCCAGGTCAACCCACCACAGAGAGACCATTCCAAGCAAACACTTTTTTTTTTTTTTTTTTAAGGGTAAAGGTGTTTTAAAACCAAAACATGGTGCCCACAGAGGCTGTAGTCTCCATCCTTGGAAATACTGAAAATCTTACTGGACGTAGCCTGGAGCAACCTGCTTTGTCTGATCCTGAGCTGAGCTGGGGCTTGGACTCAATGATCTCTGGGCTTGCCTTCCTGTCTCTGCTGCTTTATGATGCTGTGGTTGTGAGAAGTGCTCCCTTTGCCTTACTATGGGAACAGCCCCATCAGTAGTTTGTAACAGGTGAACATCTAATCCTTTTTCTTGACATGTACAAAGTTTGTATTAATATAAGCTGTTATTCATGTTTTCGTTGCATTTTTGAGTCTTTCCTATTATGAAAAGTATTTTTTATACATTTATTGCAACACAAGTAGCTCACCAAGACAGCTTTATGAAAAAATTAAGTATTATAAAGCCTTTCTTTGTAACTCAGAAAAACTGCAGAATGTTATCAAGAGTGAGGAGGGACTTGTCCACTCACAAACTTTGTGATGCTCAGTTCTTGCTGCAGTTGAGGTTTTAGGGTGTTAGTTTGTTTGTTTGTTTTGTCTGGGTTTTCTTTTTAGTTGGTTGGTTCAATTTTGGTTTTGTTTTGCATTTTTTTGCTTTTTTGTTTGGGTTTTTTTGCTTTGTTTTGGGTTTGTGTTTGGCTTGGAATTTTCACTTGGTAGGACTGACACTCCTTATAGCAGTTTTACATGAGTTTAGTGTGCAGCAAGACTATAAAAATGGTTGAAGCACATTCATTGTAAATGGAATTTTTACTGCCTTAACTGAGGCAGATTTAAAGTACAATTAACTTTTAAAGTTATGGTACAACACGATGATATTAGTATTAAAAACCATAATCTCTCCCCTTGTCTATTTTTAATGTATTTCTGTGCATCTGCTTTGAAATTACATCAATTGAACATTTGGCAAGAGGAAGAGGTGGGAGATACTCCTGTATTTTTTTTATTTTGAAGTTTTTTCCTGTGCTCTCATTACTGGTTGATTCTGTAATCAAATATATGCTCTGTTAATAGTGCTTGGTTCTGCTTTTAATCAATGATTTCATTATGTCAGATCAAAGGAAGGATCAGATGATTATTTATGTAGATGCGTATTTTATATATAATTTTATAGTCTGTGTAGTAAAAACCTATGTCCATGCAAGGACCATGACTTCAAATTACAGAGGAGACAAAGGCTGAATCCTAATGCTTCCATTTCACCATAAAGAAAATCTACGTGTGACCTTTGTAATTCTACGAGATCCTTAGCTCCTTTTTAATTTGTTTTATAGGGATGATATGCTACCTTTTCAACAAAAACATCTTGGACTAGTACTTTCCTTCATACCTTTCACACATAAGTTTTTGTGGGACAGCATCTATGATCAAACCTCATAGTATGGTCAAGAATTAAGTATTTTAAATAATGTTTTAATCTGTGAGAGGTCAATATATTTGGTACCTTTTGCAGAGTCTTGTCTTATAAGAGTATCTAATCTCAGATGTTATATAAGATCCCTTCAAAAAACCATGAATTTCTCAACTAAAATGAGTTAGCTAAAGGAATATTGTAGCTCAGATGGTTCTGCAATACTATCACAGTATATTTTTTTCTGCTTTTTATTCCAGGCTTTAATTCTGTATCTAAGGTGAAAAAAAAAAATCCCTTTTCCACTGGTGTATTTTCATACATCTGCGTGTAGCTGACACTGCATTTCAACCTGGGGACTAAAAAGCAGTGAATTGGTTGACCCGAGCAGTTTCATTCTTTTTACAAGTTCAGTCTTCATCATGAGTTAAGAGAAAAAGATATGTTTACAAAAAATTGAAAACGTGTTTACAAATTAAGCAGGGAGAGAATGCTAAAATTGAGTATGCCTTCGGCTTTTAGACCCCCCAGTTTTTCTGACATCCAACTTGGAAGTAGTGGTGGAGTCCTCACCTACCTCTACTCAAGCAGATAGAGATTTTTGATTCTTAGCTCAGCATGATGAATATTATGTTTAAATATGTTTTCTCCCTGTCACAGAGGGAAGACAAAATTTAATAACGAGATGCTCAGTTCTCAAGAATTAACTTGGCTGGAAATTGGAAGGGGGGCTGGTAATTGCTAACCAAGTCACATTCTAGAATAGGCTTTCAGTGAAAATATTACTCTGGGTGGAGAGGGACAAATAGATCTTGGCCTTGTTTATGGTTACAGTTACATGAATGACGAAATTTTCTGTGATAATGCAGAATGGCTCTCCCATTTATTTTGTTTAGAACTCAGTAACTTCTGAAAACATGACTGTTGACTTTTACATGTCTATAGATAACAGATTAAAATTACAACATGAATAGACTTAAATGGGAGCCATTTAGTCAGTCATTATCATCACATCATGAAGTTTCAAAAAGATACTGCTGTAGTAGATTAAGGAATACAAAAAAATATTACTTATTTGCTTACAAACAAGGGATATATATCAAAACAAAGAATTAAAATGTATTGTTTGCTCTTCTTCCACTGAAAAGTTTACATTTAGAATTTCAAGGCCCTCCCTTATATTCAATCCCAACGAGTCTGAAAGAAGCATTTTCTTAAATGTTGTTGTTCCTTCTGTTATAGAAGTGTGAATTATATAATAAGCTTCCAGAAATTCAATTTAAGATGCTAACATCAAAAGTTAACATCTTTGCATCAAGTGCATTGCCTTTAATTCTTCTTTCTCCTAGTAAATTGCTGTTCAACTAATCTTTAGGTTATAATAAAAGAACAGTTTTAACGTTCTAGCCTGAAGACATCCACAGAGAGAATAAATTTACTTCTCTTTTGTTCAGTACTTACTGCACTAGTTTGTTAGTGCTCCCTCTTGTATCCAGTTGGAAGGAGAGAAGAGAGAGCAGGGTGCACAAGGGCTTGGCTTTGCTTCATTGTCCTTTAACTGGGGAACACCCTTAGTTATGACAGATAGTTATCATAGTCTAATGGTTTTAATTCTCGTTTTAGGTGAGCCTTTCTCTGTTGTCTGCACAGGCAGTGTAAGAGGAATAACCTCTTTATTTTTACTTTTCAAGCTGTGCTAATCACCAGAACTTGAGAAAGAATATAGATGACAGTCGATGACTTTTGTATATTTTTCCATGACACATGAGTGAGCAAAGTGTGGGCCGTAGGGTGTTGACTAAGACAATGAGTATTTGAAATGAAATTAAAAAGAACTAAAAGCATACATTTCTAGGAGTGTGTGTTTGCAGAAGTGAACACTTTTACACACTGGAAGACATTCGCTTAGGAAGCTTGGTAAAGCAAAAAAATGAACATTGCTTTCAATATTCATTGAAATTTCAAGAAGCGAGTTAGGAAGTTTATAAGATAAAAATATTACAGAAAATATAGAGCTTTTTTATGTCTCTGTCTTAATAATGTTGTTGAACAACATTTCAATGGAGACTATTTTTGATAATACTGTGGTTCCACTGTTGACTTTTGAGTCTGTTAATTCAAACAAAAAATATACTAAAAATATATTTTAAAAATACATTATTTTAAAACCAACCTTTGCTGATGTTTTTCCCCTTACATAGTATGATGGTGTAAATTGCTGTCAATAAGAAATAGTTTATATCGGGCAAAAGAAGTATTTCTTGAGAACTAGACTCCAAATGGGAACTATTATTGTCTTCTTCCAATGACCTCATTGAGAATAACTTAGTATACAACACATTTTATATGGGTTTTCAGAGAGAAAAGGATCTTTATATATTAGTTGTGATTATTCCTCATTGTCTTTATTCAGCAAAAATTTCAAGGAGATGCCCAGAAAAACCCCCAAACCAAACCAAGCTAAAACACTGATGCTGTAATTTCTCCTTGGAATTTTCCCCTAATATTGTTACTTTCTTAACTTAAAAAAAACAAAACAAAACAAACAGCTGTTCAAGTAGACAGTTTCCTGAATATTTGAATGTTCTGAAATGTTTTGAAAAAAAGTCTTGGCAGATTTTGCATCTATTTGTGCATTGTTTAAGATCTGAGATTACTGCAGCTCATTCAGAAGGCATATAAAATTCAACAAGGTCGAAGTTACTTGTAGCATGAATGAGCAAATAATTGAATTTTTGAATAATCAAATAAAACTTGGTAGTGTATCGGCATAGGATGAGAAACAATATAGTTATAACTTTTTAAGGTTTATTAGGTTTTGTCATTTATGGGCGTCAAAGGTGAGCAGAGCTTAAAGGACTTGACTTTCTGTAAGTCTGTACTTAGTCTTTTTTGAGCATGCCTCTAAGTTGTATCAATGTGGACATCCAGTAGATGCATGTCCAACATTTTGTAATCTTGACTGTTTTCTTAAGAAGTAAACATTTGCAAGTTTAGTGCTAAAGTCAATGTGAGGAGTATGTAGCTTTTTACTTAATTCCAATCTGAAACTTCAGATGATTTAAGTTCATCCAAGTTAATTATATAAGATCAGAATAGAACCTGATGATTCCTGAGATTTTACGAGAGATGTACTTTTAAGTGAATCTGATATACTACATTTTTGTTAGCCTAGAAGATGCTGTCATTATTTTTAGATTAGCTTTTTCAGGTTTGCATACTGGTGATGGATTCAAACAAAGAAGGCTTTTGAAACTAGAAAAATCTTTCATGACAAAAAGGGATATTGACAATTTGAAGATGTGTAAGGATTTGCAGAAGTTGTTTTGAAGTGGATATCACTAATCTAGGGAAGCCACTCAAGGCAGGGCATTTTGTTTGAAGTCCAACAAATTACACCAGAGTGTTTTTATCTCTAACCCTCTGCAAGATTAGGGCAGGGGGTGAGAGGGGGAGGACTCATTAAACTTCATCAGCTTGAACAGAATACAAACTGTTCAGGGAAGAACAGTAGACAAAACAATTACAATTACAAAATTAGACCTACCCAAGCTTGAAGAGTTATTAACAGGGGAGAAAGCTAATGTCCAGTTTAGAAAGGAAATAGAAGAATCTGGAAAACTCTGGACTTGAATTTGTAGTGAGCAGATTAGTTATGACAATTACGTCGTGTTCCTTAAATTTGAGTTTTACTATGCAGTTTCTGCTAAATTTGCTGTTGGTGTGGAGGATAATTGAATTTTGTAGCTTTTCTTACCCTGCTCTAGTTCAAAATTTCTCTCCCTAAAATCATAACTTGTCTGGTTGTTCAACTTCATTAGCTTTAATACAAGCTTGTAATGGTAACTGTTAGAAAACAGAAGGTTTTCTTGACAAAGGGGTTGGTTTTGTTTTTCTTTTTGAGGCTGTAAGTAAGAAATGAGCCTTGTAGTCCCACAGATTATATACTATAATAATGTTTAAATTATTATCAAATTGACAGGTCTCTATGTCTGTATTTAAAAATTATTTTGTCCCAGTTGCTTTTAAGAGGTTCATCACACTTTTTTCTCAGGTTTCAGGGAACTGTTTTTCCTTTTGAAGAAAGGTAAGCTCATTTGAGAAGCCTTTTTGATATATATTTTCTGTACAACAGTTTAATGATCCAGTCATTAATGTAATATTTTGGAGGATATCCAACTGTATAATCTGCATCCTAGGACTGAGAGTTGTCTTCATCAACTAGATGAAGGATTTCTAGATACAGTCATCTGCTAGATCCATCTAAGGGTTAGAATCATTCTTTTCAAATGACATAGATCTGTTAAATATAGCAGAAATTAACATACTTAGCATAGGTATGACATGATTATACTTGCATGAAATACATTCAAAGCCATACGGGGTGTCATCTTTTGTGTTTAGCTGCAAAACAGTCAAGCTTAAATATTTTTCATCTCTGCAGGTCCTTGACGATATGGAAAAGGAATTAATTTCTTCAGATGAAAATGAGAAATAATATTTTAGTAATAACTGCTATAGAATAGTGCTAAACTTAGTTAAAACAACCAAACCAACCCAAAACAAATGTAACAAACCTCACAGCAACTCCTCCCCACAAATGACCCAAAGCAGCCCTGTTTTCAATCATATTGAATAGAAAAGATAGAAGGAAATTAAGATAATTTTCTGCCTTAGTATCTCTTTAGTTTAATCTTATTTTCTTCAAGATTACCATCCTGATATCATGTCTAGATTCATCAAAGAGCAACTTGCCTGCCTGAAGTTGGAAATCTGGATGGAAGTATAGACAATGTTGAACAAAATAGCCAATAACATCTGATTACTCTCCTCACATGATTTTATGTCTATATTGAAAATACATCATTGTATGGATGCCTGTGATTCCATACAGGTGGGGAATGGTTGGACATCTTTTTCCAATTCAGAAAAAAATGCCCACACCATTTATTGCATAATTAAATTTTAACACCATGGTTCTAGAAAACCAGTCCATATCTATAAGCATGTAATTTTTCCTGTGCCTGTAGCATTATATTTATCTTAAAATCAATTTGTTGTGAATAATAGCTAGTAACATTATTTTCAAAAAAATCAGCATGATTATTGCTTATTACTCAGCATGTAATATTTTTACTGATTATGTTTTCTGGATTGTTTTATTTTTGATGCATGTTTGTTTTTCTTTCAAACAAAAAACTGTACAAAGGCCTAATAATAGCTCCTTTATTCACTTATATGTAAATATGAGGAAAACCCACCAAAATTGCCACAGAATACCAACATATAATATGGTCAATGCTTCAATAATTAAACCCTCATAGGGTTTAATGAAGCCATTTTATCCCTATGTCCTCCATGAGGCATTTACTGCATCACTATAGGCAATTCATGCTAACTATTTTTAAATACTATTTAAAACAGGAATTACAAACCCATTTTACTGAGTAAGGCTGTTGAATTTCAGTTCAAATTCTAAACTGTTATATACCAAGCTTAAAATTTAACATTGACATATGATGGTGAATAAGTTAATTTCAAACACGGGAGTGTCTGCCCCTGTGTTCTGTCACCTGTTTTGCATAGATTGCTTAATTATTGTGTCCATTCCTTTCTTCAGTTCAACTAACAAACCTTTCAGGTATTTTGAAGATGAAATCAGAATATACCCAGCTGTCACCATAAAGAAAGGGAAGGTGAGACATGTCCCCATTACAAGAGTGAAACTGGTAGATTTAGACTAGATATAAGGAAGAAACTCTTTACTGTGAGGTTGGTGAGACACTGGAAAAGGCTGCACAGGAAAGTTGTGGATGTCTCCACTCCTGGTTGTGCTAAGGCCAGGTTGGATGCGGCTTGGTGCAACCTGGTGTAGTGGAAGGTGTGGGGGATTGGATTAGATGGTCTTTAATGTCTCTTCCAACCCAAACTGTTCTATGAATAATGATTCTATGAAATAAGTTATATCTTAAGAAACAAAATTTTCAGTGAAATATTTCATTGTACGTATTTTCAGATGTGAGCAGCAATAAAAGTAGACTGTTCCAAAACACATCATGACGGGAGACCTCATCACTCTCTACAACTCCCTGAAAGGAGGGTGTAGCCAGGGGGGGGTTGGTCTCTTTTCCCAGGCAGCCATCAGTAAGACAAGAGGGCATGGACTTTGGCTCTGCCAGGGGAGGTTTAGGTTGGATATTAGGAAGAAATCTTTACAGAGAGGGTGATCAGGCATTGGAATGGGCTGCCCAGGGAGATGGTGGATTCTGTGTCCCTGGAGGTTTTTAAGAAGAGACTGGATGTGGCACTCAGTGCCATGGTCTGGTAACCACGGTGCTTGTGGGTCAAGGGTTGGACTTGAGGATCTCAGAGGTCCTTTCCAACCTGACCGATTCTGTAATACTCTGTAATCATAATGATCAATGTGTATCAAAAAAAGCAATACAAATTTGGAGTTTAAGCTGCCTCAAAGACAAGCTGCCTCATTTCATAACAATTTCTACAAATTTATCTTTCTGCCGTTTTATTTTCCATACATTTTTTTCAGTTTTTCTTCATGCTTATTTTTTTTTTTCTAGCAATTTTTTATATCACTTACATTCATGTCAAACATACTTTAATCACATGGTTGTCTTTCCTTAATATCTATAGTTATCTGTAATTCTCCCATGTTACTTATATTTTGTTAGAATCACATTACATCCTCTGAAAGCAAGTGCTAGAAAGTGAGCAAAAATGTTCTGTATATGGTTTAATCATCTTCTTTTTAACAACGTTTTCTGGCTATATATTTGCCATGTTTGGCTGCAGGATCACCTTTAGTCAACACCCAACAAATTATGCAGAAGATAGTTAACATGATTCATGCCTTAAGAGTAATAAATCTTTGGATTTATTATTCTTCCTCTGGAAGTACAGTACATAGAATTGTAGTGCTGTAGTTGCATTTCTAAAGGGAGTATTTGTAAACAGAAATGATTTTAACATGTAGTGTACCATATGTTTTTCTACATCTTAGCAATAGTACTTTCTTATAAAAATAAAATCAAAAGACATGAATAGTTTCTTTATACCTGCAAGAAATATGTAAAATATTCATCAGAAATATTTTTTGAGGGACCAAAAAATACCTTCTCAGGTTTGTGAGAGTAATGCTTTCAAATGGATCGCTGAAATTTTTTTAGGTAATTTTCTAAAATAATAACAGCAATCAATCCAATAAAGCTTTGGAGCAGGGTTAAATTTCTAATTTCTAGTGAAACTATACCTTTGTTCATATATAACTCAGGAACTACTATAAAAGTAAAGAGGAATAATTAAATAGGGAAACAGCATTTGCTTAAGAGTACTGCAATTGCAATCCTCATTTTCCTTTTGGATTGTTAAAACTTTAATCTTGTTTGTATATTTATCTCTCAGAAGGTATAAATTTTGGGAAATTGAGGTTTTTTTTGTTGTTGTTGTTATTTGAGATATAGTAAGATATATTTGATAAATAAGTTGTTACTTGTATTGCTTCTTCATTGTAGAATGTAGATGATTTGGGGCTGAATCTCATTCTAATGCATATGTGGAACATAGCACTCAAAAAGTAGTGAATTGCACCCTAAATGTCTGACTTGATTTTTACTTGCAGAGATTTCATTGTGGGTATAAATCTGGTGTTACGTGAAGACAGTAAGATGCCTGAAATTATTTTAACAGGATGACAGTCAAATTTAAGTATTACTGCTAATGAGTGCTGTTCCCTACCAGTGATGCCTGGTGTCAGCTTAACATTTTTGATCCTTAATATCAACAAAAAAGTTGTCCATAACTTTTTCAGGCTCTCTAGAAACTTGGACAAGAATAATTTTAGTCTGAGTGACCTTTTAAAACCTATGAATCTTAAAGTTACTATTATTAAAAAGTAAAGCTTACATATTTTAGTATGATGTTAATTTGCATATATGCGGTGCTTGCCTGACTGCTCCTTATGTTGGTCACTGAACTAAGTGATAACTTTTAATAGTAATGGCAAAAGAAGCTATAAATTGACACGTAGTTTTTCTCTAAAAAAAAGAGAAGACATCTGCTCTTGGCAAAAAAAGTATTTTGAAGTGTAAAACAAGTGTGAGAAATTTCATTGGAAAAGCTATGTTTAATTTTTTAAACTAAATTTATTCAGTAAAATGTGTAAAAATGGAAGTCTTTCACAACTTGGTGGAAATGGAAATGAAAAAACATATTTAATTGGCATTGTGAAACATAATTTAACTTCAGTATTTAAAAAATCCAAGAGGAAAATAAGTAATTTTTTCATTACCAAAGTTCCAGATAATAGAAGACATTGTTCAAGTTCTAGCAATAATTTCATAAAAAGTCTTAGTCTTGGAAATAATCATTATGATATGTGAATATAAGAATTCAGTATGTTGTGCAAAAGCATGCCTTTCTATGACTGAAACATAAACTAAAACATGATTGGACCTTCACTGATTTATATATACAGAGACTAGGATATTTTTTGGCAATAATAGCGTATCACGTTTTAAAGCTGGGAACTTGTAGAATATTGTTATAGGAGAAGCAATCAGACATCCTTTTAATTTGATTTATTGAGGTGCATTCTCAATTTTTTTCCCAGTAAAATAAAAAAATAAAGCATTGTACATTCATCCCCAAAAAATGTCTCTGGCATTGGTTTAATCTGAGTCTCTGTAGTAACAAACTGCCATTGCCAGAGTATCTTGTCACAAAGCACATTTCATTTCATCAGTAGATTTTTTTTTTAAATAGTTAGATTTTCAATGTGTTTGATATTTTTTTCAGCTCTTCACAGCTTTTTTGTTTTGTTCTATATACAGTGTTATTGCTCTCTGTAAATGTATGTACTCCGGGAATATACTGAGGGAATGAAATATTATCACAGTAATGCTACTTTTATAATATTTCTTGTAACAAGAATAAGCAAATAACACCATGCATAAGTATATGGTTGCATTCATTTTTGGGGAAGAAAAGTAATTTCACTTTCTAAGCACCTCTGTGTTCACAACCAGCTCTTAATTATAGCCTTTTTAATCAAATGAGCTGTGTAAGTCTGTATGTGTGTACTAGGAGAGTGGTTCAGTTTTGTTTATTGCTGAGTGGGGCAGGGAGAGGGAGAACTGTGTAGCACTTTCTTTCCATCATTGAAAACTTGTCCTTGACATGAGTAGCAAATAAACTATGGGAGAACACAGAGCAGGAAAACGAAAATAGGTTTCAAAGCTGTATTCTGTCTTTCTTAACCTCCTCAACTTTTGACCAGGATAGAAAATTACTAGAAGCAGTCTCTTGCTTCTCAAGGCTATATCCGTTTGAGAATGTGCCTAGATTAAAGTTCTGTTACCAGATTGGCTTTTCTTTCCTGCCACTTGACCATGACACTTGGCGTGGGTTTCTCTCTGTAAGCATCTAATACTGTGTACCTGTTGAAAAAGATTCTGTAAATGAGAACCTGAGAATTGTTGGAAGCTGGTTTCCAGCATTTCCTACATGTTTTGAGATTAATCTCAAGTGTCCACCAATTAGTAGTAAGAGTTCTAAAATCAATGAACTGTGGCACCCAACGTATTAACAGCAGCTGTGTCCTCAATTGGGGAAAGTTAGTTGGTTTTGGGTTTTTTTTTCTGTAAAGTAGTATGGCTTTTACACTGGCAGATGTTATTTTTAAATTCTTCTTCAAGTAGATATAGTTAAAAAAACCAACATTCTAAGCAATCTGAGAGTATTTTGTTATAACAGCTAGTGCTGCTAAAGCTGTCAGAGTAAGTTCAGAAAAAACCCCAAGAATGTTAAATATTAAATAGCCTCAATAAAGTAAATACTTAAAATTTTGGTTTGTGGGTTCTTTGTGGTTGTTTTGGTTTGGTTTTGGGGGGCTTTTTTGTTTTTGTTTTTGTTTTTTCTTCTTTTTTATTGTTTTGTTTGTTTGTTTTATTTGTTGTCTGTGTCTGATTTCGAAGGAAAATATAAAAGAGAGAAATTAAAATGGAAAAGCAATTTCTAAATAGAGTATTCCACGGAATGAAAGCGACATTGTTAGGCATAACTTTTGTATTTTCAGTAAATATTTTCATGTGCACAAGCAACCTTTAAATGTCTTTTCCAGTTAGGCAGGCTTGTAAGCCTCTTTTTCAGAATTAGTATATTCAAAATAAAAAACACAGGGTTTTTTTATTTGCTAGAGCTTAATGATTTCTGTTCTGACCTAATATATTAATAGATGGAATTTATTAAATCATTTTATAAACATATTTGGAAAAACAACACCCCTTCTTTACCAGTTGGCAAAGTTGTTTGAATTTCTCCTAGAGAAGATTTTTTTCCAACTTTCCCTGGTGTCTTTAGTTTGCTTTCAAATGTTTTCAGTTTCTGAGCTGCTATTTTATTTCTCTAATGGCAGTATGATCATTTTCCAGGAGTGACTGGTTTTTTTTTCTCTCTCTCCCTTCACTGTTTCTCATCTCCTCTATACACATTCCTCACGATGAAGAGCTTTGTTTTTTCCTTTCATCTTACTTCACAAACTTTCTAAGTGGTAATTCTGTTCTCAACACCTTTCTCATAAAGCAGTGATGAAACATCTTTCAATTAAAAACTTGCAAAATTAAACTAGGTTGAAAAATGGGTAGGCTTCTGACAGTAAGTTTAGAAGTTCTTTCTGGCCTGTAAATTCTGGCTTAGGGGAGAGCGTTTGGGAGTCTGGAACCTGATATGCAATCCATGGCTCTGTAGATTTCTGCTTACAAAGTACTTCAGTAGGACTTATAATATGTCTGATCTTAGCAGCTAACAGTAAGGTTGAGTTTCTAAGAGTCACTGTGTTTTAAAAGAGCTAAAACTTTTATGTGGATTACAGAATCAAAGAATTAGATTATTTGGGAGGAACCTCTAGAGATCATCTAGTCCACCCCCACTCTGCTAAACCAGGATTAGCACATTATACATGATTGCATCCAGGTGGATTTTGAATGTGTCCAGAAATGGAGACAGCACAGCTTCTTTTGGTAGCCTGTTCCAGTGCTTTGTCACCCTCACAGTACAGAAGTTTTTCCTCATGTTTAGATAGAACTTCCTGTGTTCCAGTTCATGCCCATTGCCCCTTGTCCCATCACTGGGCACTACTGAAAAGAGTCTTTCACCAGCCTTGACACCATCTCTTTACATATATATAGACATTGGGAAGTTCTCCTCTCAGTTTTCTCTTCTCCAGGCTAAACAATCCCAGCTCTGTCAACATTTCCTCATAAGGGAGATGCTCCAGTCCCTCAGTCATCTTTTCTTGCCATCCGCTAGACTCTCTGCAGTAGTTCCATGTCTCTCTTGAACTGGGGAGCTCAGAACTGGACACTCCAGTACTCCAGCTGTGGCCTCTACTAGGGCAGAATGGAGGGGAAGGATGACCTCCTTTGCCCTAGTGGCCACACTCTTTGTAATGCATCCCAGAATACCACTTTTTGGCCATGAGGGCAGATTGCTGGCTCAAGGTTAACTTGAGGATGCCAAATCCTTCTCCTTAGGGCTGCTTTTTGGATTAGCAGAATTTTTTTCATATCCAGTGCTGAATCAGAAGTGCTCCAGTGCTCCTGTATCACTATTACACTTATATAGTAAAAAACTACTGTTAAGAGGGTTTTTTTGTGAATCCAAACCATAATTTCCCCTTTGTATACTTCTAACACATCCCATATGGGGCACGATAAGAGACAAGATGTATATGTACAAAATCAAGATTTATTGTTGATAGCAAAGGATCTTTAAAAATCACACTATAAATGCATAAATCTGATGATAGATGTTTTTCGATAATAGGATAGCAAAACAAGGTTTTGGGATAACAAAGAAGATACCTTAACAATCAAATTTGCAAATAATCGTATGTCCAGATAAGTGTTACAAAAGGCTGATAGTTTGAGTGCAAGCAACTTACTTATTAATACTTCTTATACTAGAACAATGATTAAAATAATACCTATAGGCAATATAATAATATGGCAGCATATCAGGCAGTATCATAAAGAAACTAATGGTGATCATTCAATGGTTCTTGATTACTTTGAAGTAATTTCTAATCCTTTTTATATAGAGATTCTATATGCCAGTACTGTCTTATTTTCTGAGATTTAGATATCTATGTCCTTGTATTCTTTCTTCTTGTTCACCTTGAGGCCTGGCTGGCTATTGGGGAAAATGGTGGTCAAAATGGAATAAATTTGGTGGTTCATTAGCTATGAAATCCACTGAACTTGCTGTAATTCCCATTAATTTTTCTGACAGCTATGTAGTTCAAAGACAAATCTAATCTATTCATTAATGTTTACAGTCAGTAAATTATACTATGCTCATTTACCACCTCAGGCTCAACACATTCAAATCTTCTATGTTTTCACGTTCTGCTCTACTTTCTTAACTTGAACTGATTAAAATTCACATGTGCGTTAGTTAATTCAGGATCCTCTGGTAATTTTTCCTTAGAAATCTCTGATGATGATATTAGATTGTGTCCCAGTTTCTGGAATAATTCATAGGCATCTTCTGCCTTTGATGTAGCCATCTGTGAACTCCGAGTCCTCTGAAGCAGTCTGTGTTTAACATCCCATTCTAATTTCCAGTTATTGTGAATATCTTGTTTGATTCAGAGAAAGCCATATCACATCATTTACCTCTGACCAAAATGAATCTCATTCAGTCATCAATAATTTGACCATCTGCCAAAATCAAGTCCATAATTTTTATTCTGTCATAGATGAGTGCTTCTGAGCTTGCAATACCTTTTAAGGCAGAAAAATATAATGCTAAGATCTGTGTAATGCCTAACAATAAGGTGATGAAACATTGCTGATTCATCAGGCCTGTGACTCTGCAATCAGACTCCTTAACCAGAGCTGACATATTTATCTCCAGTCAGAAACTGAAAATCCACTAGTAATACCACAGTGAAAACTGCAGTTTTATTGACTTGTCCATGTTCTTTTTTTGAGAAACAAGCTACTTCTCTATGTCCTTGTATGTACCATTGATTTCCCAAAAACTAACCAAATAAAAAACCCCAGTCCTGCTCGTAACCAGTGGGCTGTTGGAAAGACTACATTTTGCCATGTGTTCACTGCAATTGACTTTTCAGCATCTCCAATCTTGTCACCAGTTTCCTCATGGGAAGTATAATTTTAATCCTGGTACAGCATGGACAAACTTTACATCTCTAGAGTTCCAAAGCTCTTAAATGCCTTGAAAGCATATTTTTTGTAACAGCAAAAATCTGCTTGACGTAGCTTTGTCTGGCTGACATCAATTTTCACCTATGATCTTTGGCCAAAATAAACAGTTTCTTTTGGAGGCTTTAATAAAGAGAGTGCACGTGTAATATAACAGAAGATTCATACTGTTCCTCAGGTTCCTGAGATTAAAATTGCTCTGCAACTGGTGACAATGGAGGCTAGGAAAGTGATATTCTTGATGCAAAAAACATTCAGCATTTTCTCATTTTATTACAGCACTATTTTTCCAAGACCATTAGCTGACACAAATTTCTGGAGTAGTCCAATTCTATTACACATACGAGTTCTGGCCAGCGTTTCAAGTACTGGAGTGGACATTCATGTTAGTATTTATCCAAAAAGGACCCAAGTGCTCTGAAATTGTCCTGTGAAAGGAAATGGATACATTGGAGTCCTGGTACTTGTTAACTTTTCCAAAATTATTATTTGTATCTCTAAGACTCTTGTGCGTAAGAAATATTACTATATGTGGGATAAAGTGTTCATGAACGGCATGTCTCTGTTTTGAGGATGGCACCATCACTTTCAGAGTACCAGGATCATGATTAAAACGTTTAAACGTGACCAAAAGTCTGCATATCTTCATACCACCTTCAGACTCAGGAAATGAAAGATCAGTACCTATGTTTGGATTTTTGGTTTGTTGCTTTTGTTGGGCCTTTTTTTGTTGGGCTTTAAGTTCACAACATGAACGTAAAATAAATTTCTCTGTTGAACATAGTGAAAAGTGCCAGGGAAGTTGCAGGAAAGCATGCTTCAAAGATAAGGCTGTTGAGTTACATGTAGTCAGTTACTGTAATCTCTCTGACAGGAGTCTTGCATAGTTCCTTTCTGTAAGGAATTATTGAGTACGTTGAGTAATTCTGCTAAAATCTCTGACATAAAATGTAGCCTTCTACAACTACTCAAAGGTGGTAGTTTGGTACAGCAATAAAAGAATGAAAATATAACAAAGCCATTTCAGAAAAATGCAGGAGGTAAAATTTCAAATGTTATAGAAACATGTATTAGAGCATTTATATACATCTTATTTCTTCTGGGTGATAAATATAAATGTAGCAATTAATGCGTAAGCACTCAGATTGTATGGTTTTAAAACACTGATAGTTTTGTTTTCATCTGTCATTCTTAAGGTAATTGCTACAAGACCAAGACAAGCTAAATTATGGCAACTTAAAATATTTCCTTATAAGCCATTATCTGAGCTGAAACCAGTTTGGGTTCACTCTTTATATAGCAGCAAGAGATATCAATCCCTTGAAAAGGGTGGTATGAAAATCTTTGGAAAGATTAATCAGTTTGTGATAGAAAAGTGAGGGTTAAAACCATAAAAAATATTTTAAAAATGGTTATGCTCAAGAAAATGTTTGAAATATTTCCTATATTTCTATTGTAAAATCCTTACTAAAATAGTAAGTACTAAAATAGTTATGTTCTTTTATGTACAGCACCTCGCAGAACTGTGAAGTGCTCTTTGGAGACTGCTGAGAAGCCGCAGAGACTTCTATGGTCTTAAGTTCTTGAATGCTACTCACCTTCAAGGGTCTGATTTTTTTAAAAAGCACATTTTCATTTAAGCCAAAGGTCTTAATTAGCTTCTGTTAAATTTATATTTGCATGAGCTCTTAACAGCAGATCTTAAGCAGATCTTGTTTGAGCTGTAGTTCTATATTGTAATTTACATACATAAAATGCAGATAGAGTCTTCACAAGACGTTCTTGAAAATGAATGCTATTGAATTACTATTACATAATAATGTAACTCAGTTATTCTATCTTGTAGCTGAAGTCATGATAGGCAGATTTTCACAAGCCAATGTATTCCAAGAGAGCAAGAACTGATCAACCGAAAGCCCACCAAAGAAATAGAGAAATTTCTTATACATTTTAAAAGTATTTTTAAATTTGTATTTGTTCTAATAAAAATAAAAACAAAATAGAAAGAAGATTCTGGTTTGGTCTCTTCTTGGTATACAAGCTTTTAAAGAATGAAATGCACTCATTGGAAGAAGTATCCATTGATCAATGATATACAAGTAAGCTACTACTAAATTTCAATTTTAGCATATGGTGGTAACATGTAAAGAAGTAAATATCTTCATCTAGCTTAATGGAAAATTAATACAATGAGTTTTATCTCTTGGGTTTTCTGCAAAAGTTTCTGAAAGATGAGGCATCAAACTCTGATTTTAGATTTAATAGTCTGGTGTGTTTTGATGAGAAATTATAGTATTATAACTTTACTGTTTTAATTTACTTGATACTTTTCTTTACTTTTAAATTATTTCCTTCCTAAATCCCCTAATAGGTCCATGTCCTTCATCTGTTGGGAATATTAAAAGTGCTATATGTTTGTTTCTTTTCCTATGATTTTTTTTTTTAATAGTCACTTAAATGTATTTAATAGGAGAATAGTATTCATGCCCAATTCAGTTTTGTAAATATATTAATTTTTCTATTGCATTGAAATCAGAAAACAAATTAACAGAAATAAAAGAGTATTAGATATAGAGAAAAAATAAACAAAAAATAGAATATTAAAAAGTAAAATTAAAATTAGAAATACTGACCTGATCTCTGATGGCATCAGACTGCCTGAAAAATAATAGCTCAATTTTAGCAGTAAAATTCTGTCCAGAAGTCACTAATCCCCTTCTTCAACTATGTAAATTTTAGTAGTGTTATTTGACTGCAGGAACACTTGTAATAAACCTCACTTACAGTGAAACAAAGGACCCGTCTGACAAAACAAAAATTACAATGCACATTAGATTCCTAATTAGACTTCAGGTGTATTGGAAACAGAAGTCCCCATACTTTTCTTGTCAAATGTCAAAGCCAGCATTAACATTAAGTTCCTAAGTTATGCATGAAAGATGAAACTATGATATTGGAATCTGCATGCAAATTATGTTATTTGCCTTAACTGCAAGGACATCAAAATTAAACATGTATAAAATATACATTAATTGTTCAGATTCTTTCATTTTGTTGTGGTATAAAACAAGCATCATCCTAATATGCTACACTTTTATTTTGCTTTTCCCAAATAATTTTGTACCATTGCCTGCACATTTATTTCTATCCAAATCCTTCAGAGAAGTAATTTCATCTAGCAAGAAAGAGAAATTGCATCAACAGGTACCTGTTGAATTGAAGTTGAATAAGTTAGCCCTTAGGATCAGAGAAATTCTTACTGCCCAATGGGCAGCAATTCCTGACCTTCCGTTTCCCCATTTTCATGCCTTTGAGACTTTTTTTTCTGAAATCACATGCTGCGTGTAATTAACAGAAGATTGTGACTCCACTTGCTGTATATGCAAACAAATTTAAAAGTTAATCCCAATGCTTAAACCCATTGAAGTATGTGTTCTACTTGAAGTAACGGTATGTACACAGACTCTGCTTAAGTTTTTCTTCCCTTGTGTGTGATCATGGGGCTGCTTTTTTGTGCCACTGATCACACCTTGATCCCAGCAGTCCAGGCAGTTTTGAGCTGACCTCACTGTCTGCTTACTCGTCCCATGCGCCATCAGTTTCTCTATGAGGCAATTATGCATTCTGAACGTTTAAATGTAATAGATTATGGACATAAATCCATGATGACTACTCCCAATTACCTTCTTGTCCTTTGTATCTTTGGAAATGGATTCCAGAATTGCTTGTCTCATCATCTTTCCAGAGATCAAGGTGAGGCTGACCGACCTGTACTTTCTTGGATCCTCCTTCTGACCCTTCTTGAAGATAAAGGTGGCTTTTGCTTTGTCCTGGTCTACAGCCATCTCTCTTGATCACACCAGTTTTCCCAAGATGAATTAAGAGTGGCCTCTTGGTGATACTGGCTGGCTCCCTTCACACTTGTGGGAGCATCCCATCAGGCCCCACAGACTTGTCCAGTTTGTTTAAATATTCCCTGAACTCGTTCTCCTCTGTGAAGGGAACGTCTTCCTTGATTCATACTTTTCTGGTTTCAGGCACCTCAGATCCCTGAGGTTGAATTTTCTCATTAAAGGCTGAGGTGAAGTAACTAAACACACCTCAGACTTTTCTATATCTTTTAAGACCATGTCCCCTGTCCCATTCAGTAGTGGGCCCACATATACTATGGTCTTAATTTTGCTACTCAGGAACCTGTAAATAGCCCTCTGTTTGTTTTTTTCATGTTCCTTGCCATATTCAACTCCAGGAGGATTTTGGCTTGCTGAATTCCATCCCTAAACCCTTGGACAGTGTTACTGTTTTCCCGACAGGTCATCTGATGGACTTCTTGAACCCCTCTTCTCCTTAGGACTGTATCTCGTGGAAGTTTCCATTATTTTTTTTTTCCAAGTATGAGATCTCTTTTTCCATCCATTTTCATTCAGGTTTTCATTCATCTTCTAAAGCTTTTACTTTTGCATAAAAATGATTCTTCCAGAATTTACAGAGCTACAGTAATATATTTTCCTTCAATACTCACTTTTACAATCTGTGAATATTTTGATATTTTCAGGTGGCTCCTATGGAGTGTTGGTTAATGTTTTCTAGTGCTGTATTTTTCTGTCCCCTAGGATTTTTTTCTACTTTTTTGGTAACATGTTGGAGAAGCAAAAGAACCTTTTGGTTTTATTATGGACCACTAGGATAAAAGGGAAAGTAATAGTTACAAGGACAAATTTAATGGAATACATTCTTACATGCCCCAAGGAATGCTACAGTCTTGGGGAGGAAAGGCTGGAAAGCTGCCAGACAGAAGAGGACCTGTAAGTGTTGTTAGACACCTGACTGAATATGAGCCAGCAGTGTGCCCAGGTGGCCAAGAAGGCCAACAGCATCCTGGCTTGTATCAGGAATAGTGTGACCAGCAGGAGAAGGGAAGTGATTGTGCCCCTGTACTTGGCATTGGTGAGGCTGCACCTTGAGTACTGTGTTCAGTTCTGGGCCCCTCACTACAAAAAAGCATTGAGGTGCTGGAGTGAGTTCAGAGAAGGGCAACCAACCTGGTGAAGGGTCTGGAGAAAAAGCCCTGTGAGGAGAGGCTGAGGCAATTGGGAAGGTTTACTTTGTAGAAGAAAAGGCTGAGAGGAGACCTTATGGCTCTCTATGGCTACCCAAAAAGAGTTTGTAGGGAGGTGGGTGCTGGCCTCTTTTCTCAAATGAACAATGATAGGACCAGAGGAAATAGCCTCAAGTTGTATCAGGAGAGGTTTAGCCTGCATACAAGGAAGAATTTCTTTACTCTGAGTAGTTAGGTGTTGTAATAGAGTGCCCAGGGAGGTAGTGGAATCATATCCCTGGAAGTATTTAAAAATCATGTAGGTGAGGCACTTCAGGACATGCTCTAGCCTTCATGGTGATATAGATAAACATATTTTATTTGAGGGTGAGGATGTTGACTGTTGAGTGCCATGATCTTAGAGGTATTTTCTGACCAGGACAATTCCATGATTCTGTGATTCTGTGACTGAAGTACCTACGTTACATGCTGTTGACTATAGCATGCATCCATTAACCTATGCTTTTTAAAGAGGTAACGAAAAGCTGTATTATTTTAGTAGACATTGCTTTTCAAATGTAAGGGTAGGATCTTCATGTTAATATACTGTAATTACAAAACATTAAAGAAAGATACAAAAAATAATGAAAGATAATGGATAGAGATTAAAATGTTGCTTCATGAATGTAGTCAGTTATGGTAACTGAGCCAGCACATGAATTTATTTAAATTTGTTGTCCTTCTATGTCTCGTTTGTTTTTTTTAAAAGCAACTCTTAAGCAAGTTTATGTGTTTTTAAGGGTTAACCGAAGACGTAATTATTCCAACCAATGAGAAAATACTTTGTATCTGCTTAAACACTGCATGCATTTTGGGCATGTTTTCACTGATAAGGCATGCTAGGTTTTTTGATTTGAGTATAGAAATCCCTGATTAGTTTATATGCTGTTTACACTTGTTGAGTTTTTGGACTTGTCCCCAAGATTGAAGGTACTGACATAATGGCAATGAACTACTTTGTGCTGGCACAACTACAGGTTCAGTATGGTGCCTTGCAGAGGCAAGGAACTCCAGTTCCAACGCAGGACAATCATGTCTTCAGGATGCACAGATCAAGCTAATAAGGCCCTCTGAGGAATGCTTTTCTGATTCAAGTTTTCAATCTAGCTTCGAAAATTCTAGTTTGAAGTTCAGGTTGAGAAGCGATCAGTTATTGACCAAGCTGACAGGTGCTATTCAGTGGTGGTTTCCTTAGCAGTTTGGTTAATACACTTTAGATTTCTTATAAGGAGTTGAAATTGGGAAAACTATTAATCTTGACATTTTTTTTTCAATTATGAATAACTGGGCTTCACGCTTACTATAAACATGGAGCTACTTGAAATTAAATATAAGACAAGTCAGTCTTCTGAACTGTCTGCAGCTTAATCAGTGGCAAAGAGAAGAAATTATGAAATCATCCAGTAAAGGATTCTGTAGTGTCTGTGTAGGGAAAAGATAAAATAGAAATCCCGGTGAGTATGCTGTAGTAATAAAGGAAGAAATAAAACAGGCAACCAGAACAGGATTTTTCTCCGGTCTCAAGAAAGAAACAGGTGACAGAAACTATCTTGTTACCCTGTGGCATTTAATATGGCAGTTAATAATTTTCTGGAGTATTGTGAAATGGAAGATGTTGCATTGTAGGTAAAAAAGTCCATCTTTAAATCATAGAACGGAGAAGCTATTTGATTCAGCAGTACAAGTACCAATACACATGTTCAAGCTAAGTTAGTTTAGTTTAGTAATGTGACAGTTCTTAAGAAGACATTATTTGTTTTGTTCCCTCTCTGTTTCTGAAGTACATGTCTGGAATTCACAATTAAACCACCTAACTACTCAGAGTAAAGAAATTCTTCCTTGTATGTAGGCTAAACCTCTCCTGATACAACTTGAGGCCATTTCCTCTGGTCCTGTCATTGTTCACTTGAGAAAAGAGGCCAGCACCCACCTCCCTACAATTAGATAAGAGGATGGAGTAGGGAGGAGGAGAAGGATAAACAGCGATATATAGAGGAGACCAGAAGGAAATAAACAAAAGCAGAATATGTTTGGGGGTTATTTTTAACAGAAGTTACTGACTTCTTCTACAATTTGTTGTACTTTCAGAAAAAAAAACCAACATTGTCTACAATATGAAAAATTAACCTAACAAAACTGTTTTATTAAAGAAAATTTACTAGTAGACAAAATTCTGAAATAAGAGAGTTGCAAAACATATGAAGGAATCCCTCTCTTCAATGTGAAAAGTTTTGTGCTTTGGTTTTGTTTTGGGGTTTGGGTTTTTTTTTCTAGAAGAAAAAAATACATTGTACACAAGGAATTTATTTTTTTTTTGTGGGTTTTTTTTGGTGTTTTTTTAGATTCGCCATATGCAAACTTCAGACTCAGCTGCAAAGGGCATGTATTTCAATATTAAATGTTTTTGACAAAAGTCAAAGGTCTGTGGAAAGACATTGCATGAATATAAATGCAAGAATCATTAAATGCATTTGCTGTTATTCGTAGAGAACATAGTCACAAAGCAAACTTTGCATCTTTAGCACTGCTCTCATATTCCCATTACTGTATCTTTGTTGTTTGAATTTCCCATATTAATTATCTTTTGGAAAACTATCAGTTGGTAATCTTTTGAGAGTCTGTACCTTTACATTATAATAATGTAGAAAAAAAAACAAAAAACCCTTGTTTTAGTAATTTTTAAATACTCCTCCACAAAATCTGACCTTAAATTAACACTACCCTTAAATACCTGAAATTTGTTTGTGTTTTCCCCAAGTCTGTTTATTTCTTGCTTTTTCCATTGTTTCTTATGGCTAGTAAAAGGTCTAACAACTTTTTTAGAACTTACTGGGTTTCAGATGGTTATTGAGGTGATATCACAGTACAGTTTCTATATCATTTTATGGATAAAAGCAAGATGAAAATTACTTGCTTCTGTTGCCTCAAACAGGAAAAGAAGCATGAGTTTTGGAAGAAGGATGAAAGTAACTAATGTCATTATTGTCTGCCTACTAAGATAGCTTGTATCCTGAAAAAAATTATTGTAGCACTTAAAACACATTGAGATAAGATCTTCTTTTGTTTGCTCACCTTAAATACTTATGGTGTATTACTTTTGAAAATTATATTAGTTTTTTTTTAAATCCTTTTGATCTTTGTAATCATCTGTAACCAACACCTTCCATCTCATTTAATCTCTCATCAGCCCCCACTGCAATATTTATTAAAAAGGGTTGATTGTAGCTGACTTCTAGAGAAGAAAAACCTGGTAGAGCACTTTTCCTGACAGGGATTACTATTAGGAATGACAAGAGAAGTATTACTGGTATTTATCCTGACTATTACCTGGTCATTGCACAATGAATGAACTGTGAGAGGAATTAAGTAGTGATTTAAACTCATAGTTTCTGTCTTACTTCAGTATCAGTCTCATAATAGTTGTGTGGTAAGATGAAAACGTGGACCTCAGAAATTATTCTGAACTTTCTTTAATATATAGTCAGAATCTGACATTTTTTTTCAATAGTGTAGAATGTTTATTTCAACTGTGGTGCTTGTGGCTTTTCTTCTCCTTCCTTACTCCATGTGCATATCCTTTTAGCCCATAAAATACCTGTAAACCCGATCTGTTTGGTTGTAGATCTAGATGTCAAATATGTATGTATACATACCCAACTGCTGGCAAGTACTGTTGTTTATGGAAAGCATATTACATTCAGATTTTAAAAATGTGTGAAAAGGTTCCCATACAATTGTTAGTTCCTGCCTCAGGGATAACTTCCACAACAGGCTATGATGGCTGGTCCCTCACAAAAACTTACAGATGCATGTTCTGAAAAGCTGGAAAACAGTGGTTTTAGGTGGAAAATTTTCAGCAAATTTTTCAGATTTTTCAGCACATCTGCACATTTTTCACCTAGGAAAGTGCATCCTTAATTTTTGTATTTTTCCTTTTTTTTCCCATTTTTTTTTAATAGAGTATTTTCATAGAATCATAGAATGGTTTGGGTTGGAAGGGACCTTAAAGGCCATCTCGTTCCAACCCCCCTGCATGGGCAAGGACACCTCCCACTAGACCAGGTTGCTCAAAGCCCCATTCAATCTGGCCATGAAATTGGGATTACTCCATTTAAAAAACATATAGGAGGATGCTTATTCTTAAAATACAACATCTGAAACCTGATCTCTTGCTTCTCTGACTACTTCTCTTGAGGGTATGTGTCCTTGCTTCCATCCTCTGTTAACTGTTTTTATCCCTAAGTGTGTCCATGAGTTCCTTGCTCATCCATGCAGGCCTCCTGGCACTCCTACCTTCCCTCCTCTTCACTGGGACACATCGGTCCTGGGCATGCAGGAGGTGATCTTTGAATATGAACCTGCTTTCCTGGGCTTCTTTCCCATCCAGTGCTTTGTCCCATTCTACCCTACCAAGAAGAACCTTGAAGAGACTAAAATCTGCCCTTCTAAAATCAAGTGCCCTCAGCACTTTCCTTGCTGCCCTAAGGATCTTAAATTCTGCAGTGTCATGGTCACTACAGCCAAGTCTTCTGTTAAGTTTTATATAGCTCACCAGCCCATCTCTCTTGGTGAGAACAAGGTCTATCAAAGCTCCTTTTCTGGTTGGTTCCTCTCTTTCCCATTTCTCTGACGGGTGGACCCCATCTGCCCTCAGCAGACCATGTTTATCAAAATGATCCTTATGGTTTAAGTAGCCAAAGCCCTGATTATGGCACCAATCCTTCAGCCATTTTTTGACTTTTCCAGTTCTGTTTGCCCTTTCTTGCCCTTTTCCTTTGACTGGGAGGTTTGGTGAGAACACTACCCGTGCTCCTGAGTCCCTCACTGCTGCTCCCAGTGCTCTATAATCCTTCCTTATACTTTTCATGTTACTCCTATACATATTGTCAGTTCCCACATGCAATATTAAGAGTGGATAGTAGTCAGTAGAATGCACGAGTGCAAGCAAACTTTGAGTAAAAGCCTTAACTCAAAGCCCTGGTAAGCTGCAGACCTCTCTAGTAGGTGGGCATTGTCTGCAAATGGGTCACTTAGTGTCCCTGAGAAGAGTCTTCCACTCCTATTATCCTTCAGTGTTTCTTCTGGGCACTGGTTGTTATATGGTGAGCTGAGTGGGCTTCCTTCCTCTGCTCTGGCAATTTACATTGCATGGGTTGCTTTTTCCCATCAGTCAGCAGAACTGTAAAATGGTTCTGCAGGGGCATCCTGGGTGTGGAGGGGAGTCTGTTCTTCCTTTTGGATTTTAACTTAATAATTTTCCATTCCTCCTCTTCTTTGTTACCTTTTTTCACTTCCCTCCTTTCTCTGTATTTTAGTGACTCCTGTTATCTTTAGGGTCTCCCTTTCCTCGAACGTGTTGAAGATACTCATGTACACTAGCTAATGCAGAAAAATGTGGGGTCTACTTAGGACTGAGTTTTGAGTTTAATTCCACTGAATATGGCATACTTCTTAACTGAGGAAAGCCTACTCAAAAACAGAACCAGAAACATATGCCAGATGTTCTGACGTTTGTCTGGAAGTTACATTAATAGTAGGATTGCAGCAAGTAGTTAGACTGTATCTTAGGCCCACATCATATGAGAGATGATACTATAATTTACATTATTTAAACATTATTCTAAATGTGTATGTGGAGGTGATGTTTTCCTATAGTAGGGATGACAAGATGTCAACATGGAAGAGTACAAGTAGCTTATTAGGTTTGTCTGCCAGTTAAATAAGTGGTTTGAAATGTCATTAAATCATCACTGTAGTTAAATAAATCTTTTAAGCTGGAGTTTCTAAAATTGAGAATGCAACTCCTTAGTAGAGATAAGGTATTATTCTGGAATTCAAACATTATATTAGTTTTAAACATATGTTATGAATTACACAAATCTTACAGCTGCATTCTCATGTAGCTGTCAAGATGGAAATGAGCCACAGAAAAGCTGCAGTTGTCATGTGACTCAACCACATCAGCCATTATTATTGGAGAGAAAGAAAAACAGGATATACCAATTGGCAGGATATATCCACAACCAAAAATTATGAGTGTTTAAATGATTCCTAAAATATTTTTCCTATTTGCTAACCCAACTTTTGGGTTAAGTTTCTAATAGAATGTTTTCTTCACTCAAAGATGTTAGTCAGTGTCTCTTTCTCTGGCCTTTCTGTGTGTGGGCATGATTTTCCTCCAAAGTTATGAGGAGCATTCAGCTCAGATCACTGCTATTTTTCCTACTGAAATAGAAAATGATACTGTCTACATTACAATGTGTTGACATAGGTGCATTAACCTGTTCAGCATTAAGCTGAACAATTCTGCTTTCTCACCCTGTCCTTGTACAGCAGGCTTCCCAGTCCTTTGATCATCCTTGTCGCCCTTCTCGGGACCCTCTCCAGCCTGTCTGCATCTTCTTCTTCTTTTTTTTTTTTTTTTTTTTTTTTAGTGGGAACTAGAATTGAACATAGTGTTATAGGCATGGCCTGAAAATTGATGAGTAGAGTGGGATAATGACTTCTTTGTCTCTACTATTGATGCCCTTGTTGATGCAACCCAGCATCCTGTTGGCTTTCTTCGCTGCTGCGCTGTTCACTCATATGGAGCATTTTGTCCTCTAGGGTCCCCATGGTCCTTTCCACATGACTGCTATCCATCCAGGTGGATCCCAGGCTGTGCTGCACTTCTGGGTTATGTTTTCCCAGGTGTAACACCTTGTATTTGTCGTTTCTAAACTTCACAAGGTTCTTGTTAGCCCACTTTTCCAGCCAATCCAGGACTTAATGCAGGGTGGTTCTCCCTCTGGAGTCTCCACTTCCCCACTCAGTTTGGTATCATCAGGGTATGCTTTATCCCATCATGCAGATCACTTACGCAGATATTAAACAACATTGAGCCCAATATCAATCATAGGGCAGCCCTTCTTGTGACAGGTTGCCAATTTTGCAAGGAGTTATTTAGCACCACCCTTTGTGTCCTGCCCATCAGCCAGCTCCCCATCCGTCACACAGACCACTTAGACCTTGAGGCATCACCTGTTTTAGGAGGAGGCTGTGGGGAACTGTATAAAAAGCTTTGGAGAAATCCAGGTAGACAATGTTCACCCCTTGCCCAACATCAACCGAGCAGGTTACTTTGTCATAGGAAGTTAACAATTTGTCAATTTGCCCTTGGTGAATCCCCGTTGGCTTTTCTGTGCTTCATTTGGCTTGTGACAGTGCCCAGGAGGATTCATTCCATTAATTTCCCAGGGACTGAATTAAGACTGGTGAGCCTATAATTTCCCAGATCCTCCTTTAAGTCCTTCTTTTAGATAGGGGTTATATTAGCCTTCTTCTGGTATACTGGAAGGTTTCCTGATTTCTGCGGCTTCTCAAAGACTATGGAGAGCAGCCTTGCAACAGTATCAGACAACTCTCTTAACACTCTTGGGTGGGTATTGTCAGGGCCCATCAATCTGCAGGGGTAAAGCCCCTGTAATAGTTCACGTATGAACTCTTCCTTCGCTGATGATGGGTCTGTGTTTGCATTATTAACCCAGACCTAGTCTGGAGCCCAACACTGCTGGTAAAGACAGAGGTGAAGAAACTGATGACACCCTCTGCCTTTTCAGCTTGTTGGTCAGTAATTCACCTCTCCTGTTTAACAGTGGGCCAGTATTTTTTCTCTTTCTGCTTGTTTGCATACCTGAAGAACACTTGCAATTTTTGACATCTCTGGCCAATTTCAATTCGAGCTTTAGCTTTTACTTTTCTAACTGCAACTCTGCATACCCTGACGATGCCCTCATAGTTCTCAGTGGGTATTTGTCTGCTTTTCCTTCGCTGGTAAACTTCTCTTTTGGGTTTAAGCAGATTCAGAAGCTCACAGTTAAGCTAAGTTAATCTCTTTTTTCACCTAATTCCCTTACCTTTCAAGTGAATGACCTGGTTTTGTGCTTCCAGGAGAGTGATCTTAAAAATTCCCAGCACTCGCTAACTCTTTTATCCTGAATGGAAGCTTTACACAGAATACCTCCCAAATGATCTCTAAGCAAAGTGAAGTTTGCCCTTCTAAAATCCAAAACTTTTGTCTTAGTACTGACCTTTGATGTGCTCAGCAGTATCTGAAACTCCATGATACTGTGATTGCTGCAGCCAAGGATGTCATTAACGAAGGTATCACAGAGCAGGTTTTCTTGAATTGTGAGTAGCAAGTCCAGCAGTGCCTCATTCCTGGTTGGCATATCTAACATTTGTATGAGGAAGCAGTCCTCTACATGTTCCAGGAACTTGATAGATGGCATGTGAACTGCTGTATTGTTACTCCAACAAATTTCTGTAAAGTTCATCAGCCATAAGAAGGTGGTTCTGTTGAGCTGAAGCTTGCTTCAGTGCTCCAGATATTGTTTCACTGGGCTTATTGTCTTGGTCTGGGGGTCAGCAACAGATGCCTACAGTAAGATCCCTCTCTGATCGTGACCTAAAGGCATTTGATAAGGCTTTCATAATCACAGTAATTGAGGTCTATACATTCAAGCTTCTCCTTAAAATAGTTACTCCTCCTCTTCTTCCATTTATGTCTTTATGAAACAGCCTATAGCCATCCATTGTTATTCTCCAGTCAAGTGAGTTGTTTCACTGGGTTTTAGCTACTCCTATAATATCATAACCTTCTGATAAAACTGGTGTTTAATGAGTTGCTATAAATATTGTATAACGCTGTCTCTAAAAAGTGACAATTTTTTCCAGAATGATGTGTTTGAAATATAAAATCTGTTTGACTGTATGGAAGCAAACATCAGTGTAATCTAATCTGTTTGTGGCCTATTTCCCCAAATGTAAACTGGAGATGCTAATCCTTCTTTCACTCTGATTTGCCGTATTTCTTTAGACCACCGATGATCTTCTCTAACTACACAAATATCCTGGTTTTTCTCTATCGTATAACTTGCACGCTTTAAAATGCAGTGGGTTTTTAGCAGATATGTAACTAATAAAATTTAATATGATTTGTGTATCTTGCCTATGTTATAAAAACTACAGTTTTATTAGAGAAATTGCCAGAAAAGAAAAAATACTACTTTAAGATAAGAATGTCTTGATGAGGCTATGGTGTTGCCACAAAAGTCCGTCCCCTAATTCAAATTGCAGAATTTTCACATATGAGTAGCAGCCTTAAAATGGCTATTCCTGAGATATTTAAGTTTGATGAAAAGTAATTATGGTTTTCTTTTTTTTTTTTTTTTTTAATTTCTTGACTTGGGTTTAATTTTGACTCATAGTTTGTTAGTCTGGTGAAATAATTTGGCATGTTATAAACTACTGGATATGGGAAATAAAATAAATACTTTTCTTATGAAAAAGAAAAAAAAACAAAACAAACAAAACCATTGCTTTTGTTGGGTGTTAGTGACCAAGTACTGTAGCCACTTTTTGTGCTCTAAAATTCTGTTTAGGTTATTGGTGCCTTAGTCACTTGTCATTTTATTTGGAGATGGTGGAGGTTAACATTTCTAGAGTTATACGTTTTCTTTATTCTTTTTCTATAATTTTTTCCCCCCTTCTTGGCCCTGACACCTTAACTGTTAGAACAGTTAGAACAGGATACTTCTGTTATTTTTACTAGTTGTGTATATTTGCTTTTTAACAAGTTTATTTTTATAAATCTTAAGTAACATCAATTGCATAGCATGGCAGTTTTTCCTGCTCCCATGCAGGGTTTTACAAGCATTTGTCAAAAACGTGATTTTCTTCCAGCACTATATGGAGTATGTCAGCTAGTTTGAATTGTAATCGTTTTATTGCTTTTTGTTTTACTTTTGCAGAAGAAAAATGCTTTTCCAAATTGCTGACTTCAAAGGAGAGTCTGACTTGTACAATGAATGTTACTGTACTATGACAAAAAAATGTACATTTCATCTGAAAGATTAATTTTCACTCACAAAATTGTGGTTTATCCAGGCTTCCAGCCAAACAATTATTTTAGGTTTATATATTTTGTAATGCCATGTCTCTAAAGAGATGTCATTAAAGTCTGGTAATTGCTAGTCTTTTGGAAAGGACATGAAGCTATAAGTAAATGCTTTAGCTTTAATTTTGAGGAACAATCTGGGAGACTTACTTGTGTGGATTTCATTAATGGGATTTGCACAATGAAAAATGCCTGTGCTTTAGACTGTAAATAACTTCTTTTGTGTTTGCCATTTAACTTTTAGTATTGCTCCCTGCTAAAACTCTTGGAAGAAGATCCAAGATCCCTATTGTATGTGGTGCATATGTTGCAAATCCAGACTCATATTGCAGTGTTACAAGTGAAGAAAACACTAAGCTGGGAAATGGAGGGGAGCAAGCAGCAGACAAACCTACAAAAATCATGCTTCTTGTTTTCTGAACAGATGGTGCTTCCACAAATTTTTGGCCATAATATGAGAGGTTCTACTGAAACAGCATGCCCTTGGCTTTTAGCCTGTGGTTCTTTTCCCTGGTGGTTGTACCAGGCATCCAAGGTTATCTTCAAGAACAGCTGTTTTTCACAGATTGTAGCCATTTTGATATCTTTCTTTCAGTTCTAGAAGAAATTAAAGTGTAGTTGAGAAGTGAGGCTGTTCCAGGAGTGTCATAAGCAAAGCATACTATGGGGTCCAGGACCATAAGCAAATGTTCTTACTGGTTGATGGTTTAATGACCTTTTACTCTTTCTGTCATTTTAAGTAGAGGTGCTGTTGAATTAAAATTCTCTCGGGAGTTCAGATGTAGATCATTTAAGACCTAGGTAGGTTTTGAGTATCTCCAGAGAAGGGGACTCCACAAACTCCCTGGGCAATCTGTTCCAGTGCTTTGTCACCCTCATAGTAAAGTTTTTTCTCATATTTAAATGGCACTTCCTGTGTTTCAGCTTGGGCCTGTTGCCCTTTATCATGTTGCTGGGAGCAACTGAGGGGCTCTATCCTTCTTGCACCCCCAGACCAACATCTTCCTGATCAGTTCTCGTTTCTCATTTCATCCTGAAATGGATCAGAGAAGAGTTTTGGACATGAAAACAAGTGTGACAAAACTGTAGTAACATGAGTTACATGAATGTGTTTAATGAAATTCGGTATGAGACCACGCAGCTAATTTTTACTTAAGGTTATTTGCATGACAGTCTTAAACAGGATACAGAATCAATAAGGTTTTGCTTTATATTCCTCCTCAGTTAAAATTGTGGTGTTGAAAGTACATAAAAAAAAAAAATTTTACTGATATGTCTCTAAGTGGAAGGTTTAAAGAAGCCTTAAAAATAAATATATTCTAGGACATATATGGTTTTTTTGGAAAAAACAAATTCATTGTATAATGAGTACATCTGTACATGCCTATAAATTCTACTTTGGTATTAGTTTTTGTACTGCTTTTTATAGCTAGTTATCAACTGCCCTTACTGAGATCTTTCACTTAATTTTAGATAAAAGCTTTTGAAGAAGTGTCAGAGGTACGAACCTGGGTGCTACATATAGAATTTTATTCTAAGTAATTGTGAAATACCTTTATTCTTAAAACAGCTGTTCTTGCAATTCTGAGTTTTGTTTTGCTTTTTTCTTGGCTTACTAAGGGGTGCAGTTTTTAATGGCCACTCTGTCACACTTACAGAGGATTTTCTCTGTCTCAAAAAGTCATACTTAAGTGAGAATAAATAAAATTAATCTTTTTGTCAAATGGGAGCATTGTAAAAACTGCTGTATGGACTTCATTCACATGCAAACTTTCAGTTTGTTTGATTACAGAATTTCCCTACTTTAATTCATGTTGTCAAATCCACATTATATTATCTTTGGGAGATTTTGGAAGGCCATTCAATTACTGTGACCCTTCCACTAGTTGTTCTGCCACTAAGATTTGAAAGTAATTTCTGCTTTGTAGCTGTTACAGCTTATGTGCATTTGGACAGTTCCTGCTTTGTTTTCAACATTCCTTGACATTCTAAAGCAAAATTATTTAGTGACTAATAAAATTGAACTGATATTTCTTAGATAAGTAGTATCTTCAGGATAGGACATATTACTGGATATTTGAAAATATATCTCAAGACATACTTTAAATATGATTGTTGTCTTTTTTTACAACTCCTGAATTATTGAGCAGTTTATATGTGGTCCTGGATATTTATGTATCTCTCTATTATTTTAATATTTTTAAAGAGGAGAGCTTGTGAAACTCTTTAGAGTACATAATTTCTCAGATCTTCATGTTTGTTAAAGCAGTATGAAGATGCTTTTTATTTCCTTTCCTTCAACAGAATATAGCTAAGGCCAAATTGTATTTTTTAAAAGGATTTGTTCAGTATACAGGTTGAGTCATATTCGTGATCATCAGAGCAATGTGGTTTTTGTTGAATTAAGCTTGTTCCAAGTATGGAATTTTTCCAACTTTAAAAGATTTTATGATCCTCATAGGAAGGGTATCCATTTGCAGTCTGGTCTTCTCTTATTTCATGCAGTTAGTGGAATAACTGAGCCTCAGAAAACATGGTGAAGAAACAGAAGATGGTGGAAAATGGACACAGCAAAACATAGACCCATCTAAATCTAAGTCAAACACTGTCTAGTCATACCCTGGCTGCACTGCAGTGGGTAGAGAAGTTAATATGCAAAAGAACCTTATTGCCTTGTAGCTTAAGCATGTTTTAAGATGAATTGGTTGAGTGTTTCGTGGGTTCTCCCTTGAGTTGCTTTTTGAATAAAAAATAATAAATTCAGGACCAATATTTAATGTTCATGGATGTGAAGGATTATTAGCAAGAGTACTGAAATTCATCATTGTTCAGGAGATCATCTCGAGGCTATGAATGAATTCAGAGATACCTTAGTGTCTGCCTACTGCTCTGTCTACTTCAGTTAGTGCATAACTGTATGAGGGATTTCTGATAGAGGAAGAGAATAAATCCCCTTTGCTTCTGAAAGAATGTTTATTACTGACAGGAAAGAAGGAAAAAAAGGAGGAGCAGAATAAAACCTTAACTGAGACACCGAGGATCCTTTAATGATCAAAGGAACAGTGCCTTATTTACTCAGTGACAAATTTAAAACAATGGGTTTTGTCCCTAAAAAGGCATTGTTGAATTTCAAGAATGAAAAAGAAAGTAAAGAAGCAATTTATTGACTAGTCTATCCTTAGCTGTTATGAGAATGTGAGCAATTACCACATGCCCTTTCTCTGATTTTCAACTGTGGCACTGAATATTATCATCCATAATAGCTGTGTGGTTTAATGGTGGTGAAAACACAAAACAATTTTCAAATCATCACATTATGTTAAATTCACAGATGTTATAAAATTAGCATAGACTGAAATGTAGCTGATTGTTTCACTGACTGTGCTTTCTTGCTTGCTTTTAAGTTAATATATGTAGACATTTGTGGAGTTAATTTCTTCCTAGGATGATGTTTTTCAGACCTCGCCATTTGCTTATGTAATCATTCTGTTTTCATCTGCTGGCACATGCAACTATATGAAAACATGCAGATGAGACTACTGACCTATAATTGGCTATACTGCCATTTTTAAACATTTTGTTTTCCAATTAGACTATCCTAATCATCTTTGTATTTCTTCTTAAGTTGCTGTGTGCAGCTGAAGTCAAGGACAGAATGGTCTGATTGTACGCTTGATTTTCTGCTGTACTGGAATTTTCTTATGCCCAAGAAATTTATCAGCTCAGATCTATCTTGTATCCCTGATTACCTTTGCAAAGGTAGCCAGGAATCTTTTTAGTCTTCAACGGCATTTCTGCATCATGCAGGAAAGGATGAGACAGAAGAGAATTTCAAAAACACATTAGAAGAGTTAACTTGTTCCCACAGTTCCTAGAAGAAAAATTTATTTGGCATGTATCACTGTTTTGCACAAATACAAACAACACCTTTGGTGACCTGAAATAAATAATCAAATGAGTTAATTAAAAGTCATACATCACATTGTCCTCTCTTTATCTCCTTCAACAGTTATTTCTTCATCACATGCAAATCAAACCATGTATATGCAATCACAGAATATGAATTTTAAAAATTAAATTTCCTCCTGATGGAAATTACCAATCATAAAATTTTGAACAGTAGACAGTTGTTTGTACTGTGATTTTGTTTGTAATATATATGATCAGAGAAAATAAAGGTACAAGGTCTGCTACTTCTAGATAGTTTCTGAGCAGCAGGTATTGAAAATCTGTAAGCCAAGAAAAATTTCTTTAAGTCCATAAACCGGAAACCAGCTTGTTCCCAGTAAATGTGAGAAAATCTGGGCCTTCCTTCTAAGTAACCAAGAGCTAGGTAACTAAGTCAAAGTGCTGACGTTTATAACTGGTATATTTTGAAACTTGCCATTCATTTATTTGGAGATTCATCTTATTCCATCTCTGTTAGTAGATTGCTTGCTATAGTTGCAATTAATCTACCTCAACAGAGATCAAGTGTTTGTCCATGGAAATGGGATGGGTTTGTACTTACTTGTCAACCTGCTAAAACCAATTATGCAGGTGCAGGCACCTACTAGACATGCATAACTTCAGAATTTCCTAAAATATGTGTTTTGTGCGTATCCAGGCACAATTCCGCCAGGTCGGCAGTGCCCTCGGGGTGCCATGAGTCTGGGTGTCCCTGGGCACACCCTTGGAGCACTCCGCCAGCAATGAGGCAGAGTGTGACAACATTGCTAGAGTACAAAAGCAAAGGTAGAGAGTTGAGTACCTCACTTATGTGTAACGTTTTAGAGATCAGAACTTTTTTCAAAAAGATGAAGGCAGTGAGTCTAGATCTACCCCTCAAGCAAAGGGGTAAAAAGCCCCTTGAACAAAGTTCAAAGCAGAACTCTGTCTGACGTATCAGGATCTATGGCTTCTTAGATTCATCAAAGATAACCATATACCCATTGATGAGAAATGCTTGTGTACCTTGTGTGTGTTCGAAGTCTGGGAATACATTATTGACTTTGTCCTACCAATTTCAGAAGATCTTGATTCATTGTTTTCAGTCTTTTCAGTTATAAAGTAGGAGAAAGACAATAATGTATTCCCAGACTTCGANGCATCATGCAGGAAAGGATGAGACAGAAGAGAATTTCAAAAACACATTAGAAGAGTTAACTTGTTCCCAGTAAATGTGAGAAAATCTGGGCCTTCCTTCTAAGTAACCAAGAGCTAGGTAACTAAGTCAAAGTGCTGACGTTTATAACTGGTATATTTTGAAACTTGTGATTTATTTATTTAGAGATTCATCTTATTCCATCTCTGTTAGTAGATTCCTTGCTATAGTTGCAATTAGTCTACCTCAAAAGAGATCAAGTGTTTGTCCATGGAAATGGGATGGGTTTGTACTTGTCAACCTGCTAAAACCAATTATGCAGGTGCAGGCACCTACTAGACATGCATAACACAATTCCGCCAGGTCGGCAGTGCCCTCGGGGTGCCATGAGTCTGGGTGTCCCTGGGCACACCCTTGGAGCACTCCGCCAGCAATGAGGCAGAGTGTGACAACATTGCTAGAGTACAAAAGCGAAGGTAGAGGGTTGAGTACCTCACTTATGTGTAACATTTTAGAGATCAGAACTTTTTTCAAAAAGATGAAGGCAGTGAGTCTAGATCTACCCCTCAAGCAAAGGGGTAAAAAGCCCCTTGAACAAAGTTCAAAGCAGAACTCTGTCTGACCTATCAGGATCTATGGCTTCTTAGATTCATCAAAGATAACCATATACCCATTGATGAGAAATGCTTGTGTACCTTGTGTGTGTTCGAAGTCTGGGAATACATTATTGACTTTGTCCTACCAATTTCAGAAGATCTTGATTCATTGTTTTCAGTCTTTTCAGTTATAAAGTAGGAGAAATGCATACTTAATTTCTAAATGTCCTAATTCTGAAGTAGCAATACACCGAATAAATGCAAAATGAGAATTTTCATGTATAAAAGTAGATTTTTTTTTTACATGAGATGATATAGCTGCTAAATTATCACTATTTATTGCAATTAAGATAGTGAAAAAATGTGCAGCGTTAAAATATTTGCTTTTAAATGTTGTGGGTTTTTTATATTGTGAAGGTAAAATACAACTGATAATCATCTCAAGAGAATCTCTGCAGTGTAGCAGGTGTTATGTTTCATTTATTTATAGTTCTCTTGCTGCCTTTTGGCCTGCATGCATACAGGGATTTGTACTTTTAGACCAGCTTCTTGGCTTTTGTGAATGCAATTAATGAGCTGAAAGGTTTTTAAAAGATGGGTTAGGTTTATCCGTAGAATACAGAAATTAGCTATACGGAATTGTAGTTCACAGGAAACTGTCCAATTGCCATTGTTTTTAGATTGTACCTGTTTACCATTTTTAAAATGTATTTTAAGCCTTATGTGCATGTAAAAGACACTAAACTCAGCAAAAGGTAAATAAAAGACAGCCAGCCTCTTAGAATGTAAAGGTATTTTTTTAAATACATTGTACTTCTTGTAAAGTTACCCTGGAAATCGAGCACACACGGCAAGTTTTTTTTTTCTTATGTTTGTCAAGATTAACCAAGCTTACCTCTTCTGTCCCTTTTATAGAAAGTGTCCTGTTGAAGACATCTAGCTTTTGTCAGATAGGGAAAGTGGAGGAGACGTTTTTTTTTTTTTTTTTGTGTGTGCGTGTGCGTGTGCAGTTCTCAGATGAGCAAATATTGACTTCCTTAGTTTTATGCTTTTTGGGACTACAACTGAAGAATGTATCAGCAGTCACTATCAGGAAACACAGATGGCTAACACCAAGGTGGTTTGGTTTTTTGCAAATAAAGAGTATTAGTACTGGCACTATTCTATCAGAGTTGAGAAAATAGGATTGTCAGCTTAACCAGGTTGAGTGGCCAGGAGCTGATTACCTGGAATGCATTTAATAGCATTTAAATTCTTTTTTATCAAGAGCTGTGAAACCTTGTGTTGGATTATTGGGACAGCCATACGCTGACTTGGCAGGTTTCTTAAAAATATCTCAGAATTAGACCTATATAGAGAAAACTAAGGCTTTAATGGTAGCCTTTGACACCTTTTTTGTGCAGTTGTCACAAAGTGGAATCCTTGCAAAGTGGGTTAAGGTTTCTAGCTCACTGCACTTCTAGCTTACTTACTAACTGTCATAAATATTTGATATGCCAGATGCCTTTAATGTAGGAGGAATTTATGATGAAAATAAAACAGCTTTGTCCTTAGCCTGTGGTACTTCTGAGAAGCTCTTTTGCTGCCTGAGAAATGGGTCACCTTCTAAAGCATGAATGTAACAGAGTTCCACATTTCCTAACTACCCACTCTCTAACCTTACACACCATTCTTTCTCCAGCACTGAGGCCTGGGGGAGCACCTCTCTTATTAGCCCCTCACTTTGGTCAGGAAGTTGTCTTGGATTCTATCCAGGAGATCCCCTGGATTGCTTATGCCCTGCTGTGTTGTTCCTGCAACAGATAATGGTGTGAAGTCTTCCATGATGAGCAGAGCCTGTCAATATGAGGCTGCTCATTGATGCCTGTAGAAGATCTCATCCCCTTGTTCTTTCTGGTTAGGTGTCCTACAACAAACATCAGCTACAAGCTCACCTTTGCCTGCCTGTCTTCTCTTTAATCCTCACCCTCAGTTGGCTTTCATCTGTCTCCAGGCAGAGCTCTATGTATTCCAGCTGTTGTTTCTTGTATTAATGGGAATTTTATTTTATCCCCCTACTAATAAAGAGCTGAGTAAATACTGTGTGTCAAATAACGTTAGGAAATACTGATATATGTTGATAGAGAACTCTTACTAAAAAGACTTCTTATTTCTTTTGACAAGCAAGTCACACAAGTTGATATATTATTTAAAAGTTGTAGCTAATCCAGCATAAAAGAAATAAAGCTAGAATAATTTCTGCAGTTCATAAACAGTTTGCAGTCTGTAAGGACTTGTTGAGGTTTAGGGAAAGTTTTAATGTATATCTGGTTTTAATGTATATCTTTTTATATATATATAAAACATACGGGTTTTAATGTATATCTGGTAAGGTGAAAGATTTAGAGGAAATGCCAGCATCCATTTTATGTGTTTCTGAACTTTATACATGTAAGTCTAAACAAGAACCTTTTGACTAAATGTTTTTCTTCCTTTAATTCCTGAGGTACAAGTAGAATCATAGGACAAAGTCTGAGACAGCTATGTCATGTTAGAAGTTTTGCAAACCCTTTTGTCTGAGTCACTTCTGATCGGATTGTCATTAAAAAAATGCAATTTTCAGCACCATATCTGAACCATGTGGAGGATGGATTTTCTGGGATTTTTTTGCTTGCTTTTATTTATTCTGAAGTTTGGGGAGTAACCATATGTACCTTGTCTTTCAAATCTGTTTTAGAAGGCTGCAGTTCCCTGTGAATTAAACCAATGGATTTTAGTGTAAGAGTTGGCAATTGTGGATAAAAGTCTTTATTTCACCTGGAACAGGGAAATGAAAATTGATTTTCCTGGTGTTCATGAGGCAATGGTTAGTGCTGAGAGCTACTTATTCAGTTAGAGAAATAGTCATGAAAATTGGGCTATTTATGTAGATTTCTAGAGGCATTTCTCTATAAATGAAAGAGTCTTAGTACTTCCTTTCTTCAGTACCTATGGATGTGTTCTGGATGTCTACAAGTTTTTGCAGCTGTGTTAAGCAGGAGAGAGAGAGAACACCATTGAGTTTAAGAATGGACTCAAAAGGAGTGGTCCCATACAGGAAAGACAAATGTCATCCTATAATGGGAAGCTGGGATAAGAGGCTGAGACACACACATCCACATTTTTAGTAAAATCCATGGTTTCTGCAAAACCCTGCAAGAACCAGTGCATGCTTGCAGAAAATTAATTCTGACTAATTATCTAAGAAGAAATCTTGCATTGGCTGTAAACCAAAACCAAAGCCAAAAGCCTGTTAGAATAGGAGGGAGGAGAGGTGAAAGGAGAGCTCAGGATAAATGACTTACAAACTGCTTCTGGCCCTTCTGTGTTAAGGATACTTGTGTTCTAGTCGGTGCTTTCTCAAAATGTTCTTTGGAGCTCTTGGACAAGATACTTTTTTTCTTGCTGTCTCAGTTTACTGAGTAAAACTGAAGATTATTTCATTCTGGTTTACCTTTTTAAAATCTTGTTCTGTTTATAGTATTCTTCACATGCATCACTAGACAGCTGGCTGTACCACTTCTCTATGTAGAAAGCTCTGAAATGAGGAGGTCACTCATTAAGGGGATGCAAATAATAATAAAACCATTGGAAAATGTTAATGTCTTGATGTTATAAACCTATGATCCTCATTTGTAAATTTTTATGAGGATGGAATAATAAGCATACAAAAAGTCAATGGAGCAGAGAGTAGTCTAACAGTAGGTATATTTCAGAAAGTATTACCTATTTGAACATTGTTGGTATCATAAAATTTAGATTTATGACTGTTTGATGGGAATTAGAAAGCTAAATGTTTTTTTGCTATCTTTGTTAAATGGGGGGGAGATTTAAAGTATTAAGTAGGCAGTATTCAAGTTTCAAGTCGACCCAAATCCCAGTTCTCTGAAGCTAACCTTAAACTCAGTTGGGTTCTTTTTTGTTTTTTTGTTTTTTGTTTTTTCTATGATAAGGATGATGATGGAGCAGTAGTAGACAAAAATCTGATATATGTCTGTGAGAAATTCTGCTCTATGAAACTACTGGGACTCTATGAATAAGCAGTTTATAAAGAACTATGTTATTGAAGCACTACTCATGACATCTTTCATAATGGATAAACTAGAGGAAAGGACAAGATGGGTGGGAGGGTTTATCTACCCAGTGGTCGAAAGGCTCTTCAGAGGGACATTGACAGGCTGGATCAGGGAGCCAAGGCCAATAAAATGAGGTTTAACAAGGTCAAGTGCCAGGTCACAACAACCCCATGTAATGATACAGGCTTGGGGGAGAGTGGCTGGCAAGAAGAGGCAAAAGACAACCTGGGGATGCTGATTAACAGGCAGCTGAATATGAGCCAGCAGTGTGCCCGGGTGTCCAAGAAGGCCAACAGCATCCTGGCTTGTATCAGGAATAGTGTGACCAGCAGCAGAAGGGGAGTGATGGTGCCCCTGTACTTGGCATTGGTGAGGCTGCACCTTGAGTGCCGTGTTCAGTTCTGGGCCCCTCACTACCAGAAGGGCATTGAGGTGCTGGAGTGAGTTCAGAGAAGGGCAACCAAGCTGGTGAAGGGTCTGGAGAACAAGCCCTGTGAGGAGAGGCTGAGGGAATTGGGAATGTTTAGTTTGTAGAAGAGAAGCCTGAGAGGAAACATTATGTCTTTCTATGGCTACCTGAAAGGAGGTTGTAGGGAGGTGGGTGCTGGCCCCTTCTCTCAAGTGAACAATGATAGGACCAGAGGAAATGGTCTGAAGCTGCTCCAAGTAAGGTTTGGACTAAATATCAGGAAGAATTTCTTTATGAAGGCAGTAGGCTGACTGAGTCACTTCTGTCATTTTGTAAATACAGCATAAATTCCAGTGAAAATATTCTTGTGCCTTGTATTATCTGTTTGCTTCACTGGCATTCTTCATGCGGTGGGCAATTTCTGTTTTATAGCTTTTAAAATACTTAATGGTTGTATTTTTCATTTTTAAAATGTAAGTACCTTTTAAAAAAATATTTCAAGAATTTTCTTTGTCTTAATGGCTTGGTAACTTAGGCTAGAGCTTATTACTTGGTACAGAAAAGTTGTTAGTTTTGTGTAAGTTATCGATATATGAATAATTTTTGTGTGTATATCACTACTTTTCACATTTTTGAACTCCGTAATGGTAAATTAAGAAAAAAATCACTTAAGAAAAAAAAAACAAAAACCTAGCGTATTCATATACACCAGGGATTATTATGAATAATAATTTAAAATTTTGTTTTCTTTTATCTTCTTTTAAAAAAAAATATTTATATGGACTGGCTATGTTCATCTTTCACTGAATTGCAATATGGTTGATAGTGTCCTGTTTCCACAAATAGGTAATTTTTTTCTCTACCATAATATAGATATTCTGTTTTGAAGAATTAATAGTTTTTCAGTTCAATATGAATATTTTAATCTGCTCACTTAACAATGTTTATTTTTTTATTAATTCAAATTTTAATGCAGGTTTATGTATTTTCCTTGCACAGCAGACAGAACATGATTATTATTTACTGTTCCATAGATATGCTGGTTTAGATAAAAAAAATTGACCTTTATTTTATTGTCACACAAAATAGCTTCTTGGTTTCAGGCTTAAATTACAATAATTATTACTGTTATTGTTGGGATCCTATCCATTGTTTACCTTGTAATGCATTACATTACCATGATTTCCTCCTCCCTCTCACTTCTTGCACAAAATATCTTAGTGGTAAAATTGTAAATTGTAGTGCAGAAATTATTTTCCTTGCCAAAGAAGTTAATATGTGATACCAAAATAATAGGCTGATTTGGCTTTTTAAATTTTATTTAATACTCAGTAGACAAATTTATTTTCAGAACAGCTTTTTTGTTGCTCCTGTTTTTAAGTAAGCACAGGAGCACAAATGTGGACTGCTTTTGGGTTTTGACACTAACACATTCACCAGATAATTCACAAATATGTATTCTCTAGAAACTGAGTGCTGTATTGTAAAAATAAATGCAAACAAGTTTATATGTGACTGGTGGTGTTCACTGCCGAGTCTTCAAAAAAAGGTCAGTTTTTTTTCTTTGTTGTCATATTTTGTCTGTGGAAAACACGATTGATTGGTTGAAAAAAGGTTTTCAGTAAATGAGATGAACTGTAATATTAAACAAGGCATCAGAATTTCTGTAATGTAAAATCATCTTCAAATCAAATTTTTTTGTCCCTTCATTGCTGAATAACTCCCTGGAAAAATAGATTATGGTGGAGGTTATAATGTTTTAGCTGTCAGTCAATCAGTTTTACTTTGGAAGATCTCTTTGTGGAGTCATGATGACAAGAAGAAGCATTAGCATGACTCTCAATTCTGTGACGTGGTATTCAAGGACCAGTTTTTCCACATCTTGAAGCAATCCCTATCATTAGGAAATTAGGAGAGCCTCTGATGTACAGTCAAAAAAAAAAAAAAAAAAAAAAACAGATAAAAAAAAGGCAAAACCATTCATACTGTTAGGACTGATAATTCATCAGTTACCTTTACAAGTCTAAATCCAAGGAAAGCTTGCTATGAAAGCTTATCTCTTGACTGCTTTTTCTAGTGATAGGTGTTTCTATCCCAAGTACTTATTTATTTATTTTCATGCAGATTACAAAGAATTCAAACAAATCTGAGCATATGTAGTGGGATTAATTCACTTGGTTTTAGACATAAATATCTCAGCTCATCAGCACTGAAGGGAAGTACTTTGACAAACTCAGTTGATTTATTTTACAAAAGTGCACACTTTCCCTCGAATGGAAGGGATTTGTACTGATTCATTTCATCATTATAAGGAGGAGGCATTAAATTCTCACTCTTAGTGCCAAATATAGTTGCTCTTCTGGTGTTATGTTTAGAAACCACCAATAACCAATATTATATGCCTTGAATTTCATTCCAGTAATTCCGACATATGAGCCTTTTCTGTTATCTAACTACAGTGAGTTTCACTTTCTGGGATCTGACACCTGAGTATCTGCAGCCCTAACCTGTATATATTGATTTGCCAGCAATCCACTATTAAATGCCATTTTCTAGCCATCTGTTTTAAAGTTAGTTTCTTAGGTTGTTACTCAGAGTATAAAAATTCAAATATGTCTGTACTAGCTCAACATAAGAATTTCATTTTAATTTATTTGTGTGCTACTTCTTTCAAAAATAATGCAAAATGATGGGTTTTATTTGAAACGAAATTGTGGCCATCTGTACTTAGTGTTACATTTATAATGGCCCTTCTGGGTAAAAACAAATTTTAAAATCAGGAGACAGTACCTGTTAACAAAATGATTGCCCTTTCAAAAATCATACTGTATGTCACAGCCTCTGGCCATTAGTTTCTAATTGTGTTGTACATAATGAAGGCTGTCTTGCTGAGATTTACCAAATTGGTAACCATTGGTCCCAGTCTGATTGTTCCTTCTTTATGATAACAGAAATAATTCAAAACAAGAGCAGTTTCAGATTGTCATGTTACATTTCACTTGAAGTCAGTGGTGGGTTTTTCCTCAGAATGGGAATATTTTCCTACCTCTGCTAGTACCTTAAGGTGTCTGAGTTGACTGTTTCTGAAAGGTGAATTTTAAATAAAAACAGCTCTGATTTTCTCCACCCTAGGAAAATCAACACTTGGAATGTGTCTTCTCCCTGTTGTACATAGTGTTCTTTTTTTGTATTCACTTCTATGTAAATTTCACTTTTTCAATATCCCAGTGAATTCTAATAGTCTGGTGGTCTAGATTAATTCTTAGTTGAGATGTGTCCTTGTTCAAAGTCTATCCTAAGAGAGAAGCACTGTCTGCACTAGAAAAAAAATGTTTTAAAAATTCATACTTCTGAAACTGTAAGAATTTCATGAAAAGCTACCAGATATTTCTGGTGAGATGTACTTGCAGACACTAAGATAGTAATGTTGCAAGGCCCCATGATGAAGTCAAATAAAATGAATTTTCTTTTTTGAATACTAAATTCTGTAAATTTTAAATTCCTCTGTCTAGACTACATTTATAATAGACAAACTTTTCTTGTTATGTAGAAGCAGGATTAAAAATTGAATACTTACAAATGAGTTCATGTGACTCTCAAGGAGAATAAAATCTTTGAAAGCCAGTGACAGTGGACTTTTTGTACTTATATATGACTTAATCAGTTATGGTGTATTATAGATTTCTCTCTAGTTCTCAAGTTCTTGGGTAACATGTTAATATAATGGCAACTCCAATATAATTATTTAGGTGCCGTTTTGGTTTCCTCCTTCAGAAAAGTATTTTCCTGCTCCTAGCTAGAAATGTAACTATGGCTTTGGAAGCACTGCATCTTGTATTTGTTCATGTAGGGGGGTGTATGTGTGCAAGTCTGAATCAGTTTAAGTGCAGGTCAAATTAGACTAAACTCTGTAGGATTATTCAGCTTTTTGGTGTGATGTAATGTATTGTCCCTAATTTCACCACATTGTAAAGAGAGATCATGTGCATCTCCTGAAAGAGATGAAATATAGAAAATGATAGTCAACAGAATTGGTGTAATGGAAATGGAATTTACAGGTACATAAAAGCAACCAATTGGCATATAGTATGTTTTGTTTACACTATACATATGTTTAAATTCAGAAGAATTGAGCAGACATCTTGAAATATCCTTCAAACATCATTAAACATGAGCAAATATTTGCAAATAAGATTAAATTATGCAGCTATCAACTACAATTTTCTGTAATTAGGGGGTAAGCAGAAGTTGTTGACTTGTAATTACATGACAATTCCAAAGTAAATTCTCCTTTAATTTGTCTTAGTAAATACCTCCAAGGCAGTCAGAATTGAAATACAACAGTTGTACTTTGACTCATTGGCTTTAAGGCTCATTAAACTCTAGGAACAAAGTTATGAGGAGGAAGAATTTTCTGCCTTTGAGACAAAAGTTTTACCTAATAATAATCTGGAATTTTGTCCTGCCAGAACTGAAGCAATGACTCGTTGACTGTCTCTGAGATATTCAGCTCTAAGGGAAAAAGGTGTTAAGAAAAGAAGAAAGGTATTGCAATGTGCAGCTCAGGAGGCATGTAGATCCTTGTTAAAGCCTGGAGGGAAATCACTGATGTGCAAAGTAAAAAAATATGTTGATCATAAAAAGAATTGGGAAAAAGAAGGAATAAAAATTGCATGATTTATAAGCTGTGGCATTGTGAAACAAAATAAACAAAGGGGAAGATAATATATACTTTTAAAGGATATAAGCAAAGTCAGTGTTGTTCTGAAAGAAAAAATAAATTATAAAATGTGGAATAGGTCTACAAGGAATAGATGCAGTGACAGAGTGACTGAATTTTTGGTAGTTTTTCTGCATGGAACAAAGAAAGAAATATAGAAATAATAAGAACTATGAGATGTATGTAAAAAAATCTTAAATCTTTCAGAAAAGAGAGCTAGAGATTGCTGGGTCAATTAGAATGGAATAATTTATAAGCAAAACATACGGGAAAAATCTTGGATCATTAAAAAACAAACTGAGCAGAATATTAGGAAATATACTGAGACATATGCACTGCTGGATGTCTTATATCCTTCCATATTTTTTCCTATTACATGTTGTCACGGTTTAATGCTGGGTCAGCAATTAACCAAATGACGGATGCTCTCTATTAACCCCCATCCCTGATAGAGAAAGGAGAGAGAATAAAGGAGAAAGACTTATGGGTTGGGAACTAAACTACACAGCTTTAATGAAACAGTAAGATTGAAACAAGAGACTTACCTGAAGGCAGAATTACAAGATAGAAAATTAGCTTTATGCTGGCCCAACCAGGACACATATATATTACTATTGATTAGATATTATTATGTACTATATATCATATAGCATATATTATATTGGATTTATTATATGTTATATTGTCTATGTTATACAATATGTATTAGAGATTTTTAGCCATTGTGTACTTTTTTTTTTTACTAGAGTTAAAAAATCAAAGAATCAATTTTTCAATCAAAGAATTCTCTTATGAACACAGATGTTTTGGCATCCAAAACTTAAATTATGAGACTATTTTAAGCAGTAGGTACCACTTCAAAAGTTGAAACATCTGTCTAGTTTTGAGTACTACTAGAAATAGAATCTTTTGGAAAACACTGTTTTTCTGTTTAGCAGATGTCCAGTGTCTTCTACATTCATGTTATTATGCCTTTATGACTGCTTTTACAACTGTTAAAGTAAAATTAAACAGTAAAACATGCTGGCATTTTTTAGCATGATTCTTGAGATTTTCTTAGTCTTCCATGAGATGTATTTATTCCTTGTTATTACTAAAACCAGTAAGGTTGTTAATAGTATCTTCACATAGTGCACAGTGTCGTAGCCTGATGTTATGAGAGGAAATCGCAGAATCACAGATTGGTAGGAAGGTTTGGAAGGTATCTCTGAAGATCATCTAGTCCAACTGCTCTGGTAGAGTAGGATTCCGTAGAGTAGATCACACAGAAACACATCCAGGTGGGTTTTGAATGTCTCCAGATATGGAGACTCTACAGCTTCTCTAAGCAGCATGTTCGGACACTGTTATCCTCATAGTAATGTTTTTCATTTATGGACTGATTACTTATCCTGAGAAGGCTGGCTTAGGTTCAGTTGCAAAAGGTAAATAAAATAGAGCATTTTAATGCTAGTCAGACTTCGAGAACAGTAACATATGTATATTGGTCCCTGATAACCTAATTGAAACTGTAATTAAACTGTAGCTTATATAAATAAAAAGACTACTGGGGCAGCAAATGCCTCAAGGATTTCCTAAATACCCAGAAATTTGAGAAAAAAACAATTTTAAGAACCTTCTCATTCACTAGCTTTTTTCCCTGCTGCTCTAAATGTATCAACAGAAGAGGCAGTCAGATTTCTTCTTGTTCTCACCTCAGCCATACTGTTAATGTAAGTGCTTGCAGTAGTAAATGTACTTGAGTTATTGAACATTGCTCCCAAACCTTGGAGCTGTTCTGATTGTTCCAGACTGGTGGATATGTGATGGGGTGACTGTCTGAAGTTGCAAGAGCATTCTAACGGCAAAAACTTACTAATGCATATGGAGAAAAGTTGTTGTTATTATGTTGTTGTTGTTGTATCTGATCCTCATAGTGCCTTCTGTTACTATCAATGGTAAGAGCTGTACTAGCATCCTAAAAATAAGACACTTTTGGGAGCATATATGTGAAAGGAAAGGTTTCTGTCTACTGGCCATGCCAAAAATATGTGAAATGCTATCATAATCACCATTTGCAAGTGACTGTGCAGCAAAACACACACAATAAAAATAAAGATGATACTGCATCAGCTTACTGAAAGGTCAAATTGTGTTCTGCATCTACATGAAGAATTTAAATAGGGATAAAGTGAAGGAGAGAGAGGAAGACTATGTCTTAATACTTTGAAAAATAATTCTGATGAAGCTTGAAGTTGATTCATCTTGGGAACATCATGACAAAATTGCTACAAAAATGTGTATGCATTATTTTATGCTCCTTCTAACTAGAAGGCTGAACTCCAACTAGCCTTGGTGATTCCGCAATACTTCAGAATATCCAGTGGCCTTATTGTGCAGTGCACTGCTGTTCTTCTGTCAGCATTGTGTATTTCACAGTTTTCAATGCCTACCAGCAAAATGTCACTGTGACTGAAGTTTTTATTGCTAACTATTTCTCAGGGTTGTCATACCAACAGTTTTCCACATAAATTTCCGCTATTATTCACCTATGATTACTTCTACTAATAAAGTCTTCCTAATAGTGGAAATGTCTTTAAGTTCTTAAAATGGCATCTGCTATATCTGAGTGTTCTTGTTTTCTGAAAGTTCAAATGCATTGCAACATCTCTTTTGGGTCTGTTGTTTCCCCTTATGACAGAAAGATCAAAGTAGGGGCACAAAAGGGAGAATAGTTGAAACTGGAATTATTTTATGAAATCCTGGGTTTTTAGTGACTTTTTATGATTTTACATTACTAATATACCTCTTCTATGATTCAGGTTTTGGGCATAGATTTTTGTGGATCAGGATTTAAAAAATTTTTTAAAAATCTCTAATTATATGCAACTTTTGGGTACAGTTGCATATTCCTTAATTTGGGGACACTATGTGGGTATAAATTGCATACAGAGCATAGATATATGGGTGCACTTCAAAATAAACTGCCTTTTTTGTGGTTTGGTTTTTCTTAATAAATACCTGATATCAATACATTTTATATGCAAACATTCTCTCTCATACTTTGAAATCTGAATCACCAGATAAGCTCTCTTTCCTCACCACAAACTGGTATTTGCAGTGTCATAAGCTTCCTTACAGCAATTCATGACTGACTTGGTTGACAAGACCAGAGTAAAATACTGAAATGAGTTTACTGAGGACAGTAAGCTAATGAATTGCTGTGTTCCAACACATATCCTTGGTACTTGGTATTTTGTAATGGTTAAAGCGAAGCTTAACTGACACTTTGTGGGAAAAAAGCTATGTACTCACAATGAGAGAAGACTTTTAAGTACATCTACTTTATAAGCTGTGTATGTTGAAGTTTTGCTACCGGTGTCAGCTTTACAAGGATGTGCAATGACAGATTGGCAGTCTTTGCAATGATGATTGATAACTGACTCTTATTTTTCTATTATGAGGAGACAGGCTGAGAATTTTGAAATAAAGGCTGTCCTTGAAACAAGAACTTTCCTAAATGCATTCAGCAGAGTAGGATTTGTGGCTTTTTTCTCCATATATGTTTTCAACAGTTGTTCTTTCGTTTTTCTTTTTCATTAGACAGATATCCACAGCAATCAAGGGAAATTTTATCTGGGAGAAGATGGTTGGATTCGATCATTCTTTATATCATTACAGAAATGTAGAGATTTAGATCATAGTTCTGTTTATTGGTATGTGGTGGTGGTTTGTTTTTTTTTCATTGTGATTTAGATATGCTGCAGCTGAATATAAGAACTAGAATTGTTGACCATGGTATTGCATGAGGGTAGTAATATATAGTAGTAGCACTACATATGAAGATAATAAAATAGTAGTGACTCCATATTATGATAATAACAAGAAAGGGCTAGTAGGGCCTTTTGACACTGACCTTATTTTATGTTTGTGTCAAAGATTCATAACCTCTTAAAAACGTTGTTATTATTGTTAAATCATAAGGCAAACCCTGTCTATCTTTCCACATTTAATAAAGCCCTTACTTGCCCCCAGATTGCCAGGAAATACAAAGTATCTATGTTTCACTTAGCTGCAGCCTTAGTTGGAATGAAAACAGCTTTAATATTTATTTTCTGAGCCTGCATGTACTTATATATGTAGGTGAACTAAGAGTATAATTGAATTTTCTGAGCTGAAAACATTCCTTTCAAAGACACAAAGGAAGAATGGTATGGAAAATATTGGGAGGAAAATGGACAGGGATTTTTTTAAATTTTAGAATGGAAGCAATATTAATCATTGAGTTGTTAGTTTGTTGGGCAGGAGAGTAGTCATCACAAAACTGAAGGAAACAGATTTTACCTCATATTCTATATCCCTGACCTTGTCGTAGTCAGTGGCCTCTTTTCCAGGAAGATGTTCTGACACTCCCCCACCCTCTACATTAATATGGAATACTAAAAATAAGCTACAGGCAGTTTCTAGGAAAGTGATTTTCTCTTCCTGCTCACCCTTATTTTCTTGCAGCTTTGCACATTCTACTGCTGGTTGTTTGTACATTCGTGCAAAATTAAAAATCAGTTCATGCATAATTAATTATTGTACATAAAAGAGGCTCAACAAGGTTACAGTCTCAACACTTCCAATCCCTCAGCACTCAGGCTAAGAAAAATAAATAGGCAGCATTTTGCATTGAGGCTATGAAAACAAACAGATTTCTTTGTCTGCACAGGATGTTTGTGGTTTGAATGTCACTATGAGAGATTTTACAAGACAGTAAAAAGATCACACACGCATGCAACCTAGAACTCAAGGAGAATATCATCATAAAAATTAAAAATAGATGAGTTTGATATTAGTTGTTAATTAAAATGGAAAGGGAAAGGCATGAAAGCTGTCAAAAAGGAGAAAATCAATACAGGAACAGATGAGATACCAGCTAGAGAGAGAAAGATCTAAAAGCTTGGAATGCAAATAATTTTGATACGTAGAAATATAGTTTACAATAAGAAGCTAAGAAACTGAAATTCCTTATAATAAAATATTTGCATAACAGACCTGCTTTATATCTCAAACGATCCAATTCCACACCTTCCCTTGAAAATGGAAAAAGAATTCTATATATATGTTTATACCCTATAATGTTTAGCAAGTGTTAGAAAAATACTAAGAAAAATTAAAATGCTTTATAATAAATGTGTCTGTGTCTTTAAAGAATTCATTAATGCCTTGTAAGAGAAAATGGAGTAGAAATTGTGACCTGATATATCCAGTGATCTGTGTGGAAGATCACAAAAAATCATTTAATTCTCAGAGCTTAGGTAAAAGGAACCTGTAATTTCAGGGCAAAAGATCCAAGGATTGTTTTTTGTGACTTGAATATGAATTTTAGAAAAAAAATCACATTCTCTTGATTTATCCAACTGAATTTCAAAAGCTCCCAGCTTTGAAACATTAATCATTTTTGAACTTTTGCAATTAGAAGTTAGAAGTTTTGAGGCAGGATTGAAGCAATGCTAGGCAACGTCGTTACCACATAAATGTTAGCATTTTTGCACATAAACGTTATCATTTTTGTCTTCAGTTTTTTGTTGTGGAAATAATAGTCCCCACACAGAACTGAGGAGTGCTCATATATGTATCACAGCTATAAAAGTTGCTATTCTTTCAAGATTTCCATAGAGTGATGAAAAATCTGAAAATTTTGTAGTTTAAAGGACTTCAGTGTAAAGAAGAAAATATTCTTTTCTATATTTTTATATATATATATGTATATATATATATATATTATGGTTTCTAGCTACTTCCAGGAAATCTAGGCCTCCACTTGCATTTCGGTTACTTGGGAAGACAAATGCCATACCTGTGAATAATCTTTCTTCCTCTTCCTGTCTTTAAGCTTTTATTGCTGAGCATGACCTCCTGGTCTACAGAATATTTCTGTGGGCAACTGTCCCTGCTGTGTCCCCTCCCAGCCCCTTGTCCACCTCCATCCAGTTCACTGTGGGAAGGAGAGAAACCTTGAGGCAGAGCAAGCACTGCTCAGCACCAGCCAAAAGGCTATCGGGTTATCATCACTGCTTCAGCCCCAAATGCAAATGACAGCCCCGTACAGGCTGCTATGAACTAAGCACAAATATTTATCTTCAATTCTGTTAATTCTGTGTTTTATTGAGCCATTTGTTAACACAGAAGTAAGACTTCGTGATTTTATAATTTCTCAGTGTTCCTGGAGCCTGTTGAAGGTAGGTAAAATGTTTGCCGCCTTTCAGTACGTGGGTACCAAGGCAGTTTAGAGAAAGAGGTTTTGTATAGCAGTTATTTGTTGCTGTTTCATCCCAGAGTTCCTCCTGAACTTGGCTGCATACTCCCTCTTTTAGGTGATTCTTTCCTGCTCACTCTTGATTTATTCCCAAACAACTTCCACCAGTGCTTCGATTTGAGACAGTCCTTTGTGTCCTCCATGGAGAAGTCTTCTGATGTAAACCTCTTCCATGGTACCCACAAAAATAAAAACTGTGTCACCCTAGCTTCTTAGAATACTTTCTTTATCTTATGGTCACATATTGGTCCTATATACACTTTGGCAGGCATTCACTTGGGATGTATTTTAGAAAGGATTTATGTCTTTTCTAAGCTGCTCATCTGGCCTGGTTTTTTGTTTTTGTTTGTTTGTTTGTTTTGGGGGGGGTTGTTTTTTTGAGGAGGGGTTTGGTATTTTTTTACTTCCACAGTCTGTTGTTACAGTTCACCTTGCAGAGCTTATGGTCCTTTCTATTTGGAGGCAGTTTCACCTTTTAAAAATGATCTTTATTTTCCCATTAGATATGCTATTTAATTTACTTTATCTCAAGTCTGTCTTGAAAAGGGAAGAGTACAAATTGGCTCATTACAGTTTCTTTTTTAACACATTTATTTTTTATTATTTATGTTGAATTTCAGACAATATATAGTCTGCTATGCATTGCTGCATTTCATGCACTTTCAGTAGTTTGAGAACATGAGATATGAAAGGATGAGACCTTGTTTCAGTGTGAGGGAGAAATCATCCATTTGAAAGAGGAGAGAAAAGGGAGTAGAGAAGGAATATTTGGAACAAAATTATTTCAGGAAGTCTCTTGTTTCGCTTTTGTTTAAAAAATAAAAAAGCTTTTATAGGTTTCTTCTCTAGAGGTGCTTCTGGGTTACTTATGTAGTACAAATTACTCAAGTGAATTGCTTATTTCTTTCTTGGTTTTGGTGGCAATATGCTAACTTGTTTTAAAAATACAGCCCAAGAGACAGATGTCAAAAACACAACTGAAATCTTTGTGTGGTTACTGCCACTTACTGTGAAAATGCTTTACTAAGAAAATACTGCTATTTAACAATCAGTGCATTCTGTACAAAGAAGCATATATATCTTTTTCCTCTATTCCACATCTGGCTTAAGTTCTGTATTTGAAATAGAAGTAATTTTAATTTTCTTGAAATTTAAAAAAAAAACTTTAAAATTGATATGGAAAATAACTAGTTTTCAAAATTGTACTCTACTGTGAAAAAAACTTTTGTTGTCAGAAATCTTTGAAATAGTTGTGATTGAGGACTTGCAGCTGCAGAAAGTTTGTGTTAGATCTTGTGGTGAAGACCTAGTGTCCTTACGTGATAAAAATTCCTGTTGACTGCAGTGCTTCTTTTCCTGATCTGTTTCAGTATAGAATCTAGAAAGCAAGACAACCTCCAGATTAAAACATGGGAAAAATGAAAAATAGAACCACTTGTGATTGTTTAAATAATAAAGACAATTTTAATGAGACTTTATTACACCATAGCTTTCCACATTCTGTTTAAAAAGTCACATGTATACTTAATTTTAAGAAAACTGCTAGCAAAGAGTAAAATATTAGTGAGTACTATGTATTTTTCGTGGAGATCTTATCTTTTCTAGGGCCCTTTGATTACACTCTATTCTGGAAAATTTGGTTTAGTGATGAGGAAAAAGAAGGTTCCAGTAAACATGACTTCCTAGCTTGATATGTAAATGTAATGTGTGACTTGCTACAACTTTCATAGTAAATCACATGCTTAAATGACATCTCAAGATTTTCAGATTTAAGAGAATCCTTAAAATATGTATTTCTCAACTGTGATATTTAAAAATATTACTGTAATAATAGCACAATTCTTAAACATACAAAATTATTGAAAATATATTTTAAATGTGTCAATGAAAGTTATTTTAGTGTATTCTAAAATTCATTCTAAATTGTGACAAGATCACATATTGTAACCACATTTAATTTTTATTGAAATTGAATCATCTCTTTAGTTACTGTAGGTTCCAAAAGTATGTAGATAATGACGTATTTAATGGGTTACCATTCTGATTCCAGGAACATTTTGCATGTCTAGACCTGCCTTGTAGTTTTTAATTGTGTGCACTTCTGTATAAATAAAAAATAGAGGGGTGTATTCTGTGTGTATACTACTTAATTATGATTCACTACAAGAAAGGGTATAAAATAGCACATAGAAGTGTGATACAGGCGTGGAAATGCACAAAAAAATAGTACAACACAAATAGCCTGGTTTTGTCCTGAAACTATGTTTTCTTCTCCTCACTTTGACAATCATAACTCAGAGAAGTTGTTAAACTGAACAGCATTTTAGAATGCTTTATTCAAAATCATTTAAAACCCTTGCTGGTCTTTTTTCTTTCTTAATATTGGTTGATGCATGAAACCTTTTACTGTCTTTTATTTGCTGTAAACACAAGAGATATAAAACTGGATGCATGTGTAGAGCTTGTGGTGTTTGAACTGTTGCAGAAAAAGGACAGTAAGACATGGCAACATATTTTTTTTTACTCCAATGTAGTCTTTCATGTTTTTAATCTGTAAACTAATTGATCAGTACTGGATTGAGCTTCTGAGTTCTTTTCTCTATATACAAGTGATGAGTTACCATTAATAGATTAACTAATGAGTCATGCACACAGGAAGCCAAAGAATGTTAGTTTTGGTAATGAGGCTGCCTTGGTAGTTCAGTCACTGTGGTTTCCAGCCAGTTCTGTTCAGCAGAACTTTTATATAAACAAAAAAAAAAAAAAAAAAAAAAAAAAAAAAAAAAAAAAAAAAAAAAAGAGGCAACAAATGGAAAGAAAACATTTATGAAAATGAATTTGCTGTCTGACCCAGATGCAGAAGTCTGTTTCTGTCAGAAAAAAATTAATAAAACTTATTATGGATATTTACTCAGAATAGAGAAAAGGCTGTCTTTTGAAATTATCTGTACTGTGTGTAATCTATTTTGATTTAGTATTCTACATAGTACTTCTGTAATTAACAAATAGTAAATTGTATGCAAGATTTAAAAAACAAAACAAACCAAAAAACAAAACAAAACAACCAAGCAAACAAACAAACAAAAAACCCCAAAACTCACTCCAGAACTAAGTACATCAGTTTTATATCAAAGGATAGATAATATACCTAACTGAATATACTATGTCCTTGTTACATAAATAAAATCTGAGACATGTTGAGAATTAATATCTAGAAAATCATATGTATGAATCTTATATTGTAACTGTAGCTTCTTCTCTAAAAAGCTTTCCCATGTAGGGTGGGGAAATGTAGACATTGTCTTTTCTGTGTTATATGTGCCCTTTCTTTCACTTGAGAGAAAATCTTGACCTTCATGGGCAACCAAAAATGACCAGAAAACTTGATATTAACAAAAACTCAGGTTGAGACAGACCATGTTTCTGGTGATTGTCCAGGAAATGACTGCCTATTTGACAGGCACAATGCCTGTTTGAGTTCAGTTCCCTGCTTCAGGGAAAAAAAATAGGTTACCTATACTAACTGTTACTGTTTGGTAGCTGGTATTGCAATAATACGTCTTCATTTTCTCATCTTATATGTGTGATGTCTTAAGAGAACTCATTACTTTATGTGAATCACAATTACATGTGTTGTTAAAGGATATCTGAAATATCCCTGGCAGAAGCCGTGTTAGTCACAGGAGCAGCACAATATCAGTGAACAGTGTAGCCAACAGCTGGGACCAGAGCAGCAGCAATGTTCTTTTAATCTGATCACCTTTCTTCCACTTTTGTATGCTGAAGGCATACAGGTGAGAATGAAAAGTTGCTTCAAAGTGAAAAGGTGAACACTGAAAAATTGTAATGCAGTGTTCAAAGTGTGGGAAAGTGACAGAGTGAATTAATGGTAAGTAAAATAGCGGTAGAAAGAAATGCACTTGAAAAGATGACAGCCATGCAGGAGAGACTGCCGGAACACTCAGAATAATGCTCAGAAATATGTTCAATTATAATCAAGAAAATAAACCAAAATTTTCAAAAGTAATCATTCCAGAACAATGGAGAAAAGAGAGTTTAAGTGCTAAAGAATAATGCTGATTTATGAATCTGATGGTAAGTCCGTATTCCATATTTTAAAACCTGCTTACACATAGAGTCTACGGTCTGAAATTCATGAATGGACCTAACTTGAGAAAATAATTGTGTTTTTAAAGGTCTCTGAAACCCTGCAAAAGTGTAGTTTTTATTTATTTTCTACAATAGTGCTAAGGAGTAGCTTCATCAATTTAACTAACAGATGTATCTGGCACAGGAAGGTTTTTGGTTTGCTTCTATGTTGTCCACAGAGTATCTCTTTTAATTACTGGTCACATAGTATCATAGAATGATTTGGATTGGAAGGGAGCTCTAAAGGTCATCTTGTCCAATGCCCTGCAGTAAGCAGGGACATCCTCAACTAGATCAGGTTGTTCAGAGCCTTGTCACCTTGAATATATCTCTAGGGTTGTGGCCTCAGCTACCTCCCTGGGCAACCTGTTCCATTTTTCCACTACCCTCATGGTAAAGAGCATTTTCCTAACATCCAATCCAAATCTACTCTTCTCCAATTTAAAACCATTTCCCTTGGTCCTATCACTACAAGACTTTGCAAAGAGTCCCTCTCCAGCCTTCCTGTAGGCCCCCTTCAGATACTTCAAGGTCGCTATTAGGGTCTCCCCAAGAGCCTTCTCTTCTCCAGGCTGAACAACCCCAGTTCCCTCAGTCCCATCTTTACAGCAGAGGGTGTTTCAGCTCAGCTGCTTGATCATTTTCATGGCCCTCCTCTGGATGCAGTCCATCAGGTCCATGCCCTCTTTATATTGAGGACTCTGGAGCTGGATGCAATACTTCAAATGAGGAGTAGTCTCAATACATACTGTTTGTACAAAATCTTCTGGGAGAAATAGCTGTATAAACATGATTATTATTACTATATCTAATACACTGTTCTGTGGATGTTTCCTGATTTACAGAAGTGGAAAAAAAACATTTATTGCGCAGGTAGAAGGCATATTGATTACAGTAAGAGTGAAGAAACTCAGAAAAAAAGGCTATGCCTTCACTAGTGAAACTGTTAAAGGACTGTAAAGACTTCTCAGTTTAGTTGACAGTTTTATTTTTTTGTTCTTCTAGAACAGTAACACGTTTTCTTCTCAGGTGATCAGTAACAATCAATTACTCAGGAATGGGATGTCAAAGTCTGAAATCACATAATATTATAACTCATTTGTGTTGCATAAGCTATTGTTCTTCATTATGGTCCTTCCTCTGAGGTTGTTCATAAAGAGCATACCTAACCCAAATTCCAGAGTAATGGCTCTGTCCTGTTTCACAGTAGGAGTAATGAAAAGGATTGCAGTGAATCCAGAATTTACCTGTGAATGGAGTTGCTAAGTTTTCTCCTTTGACAGTAACTTGAGAGAAAAAAAAAAAAAAAAAATTCCTAAAGGTATCTGAAGTCATTATTCTGACAGCAAAATTTTATTTTTCACAAAGTAAAATGCTTTTACAAGCATGGGAGACAATTCTGAATGTTGCTAAGTACTGAGGGAACTAATATAGTTTTCAAGTAGAAAAATATTCTACTTGTGTGTATATATGTATATAATTAGATACATATACATACACATAAAGTATCTATGTGCACACAGTCTTTACGTAGAGTCTAGTCAATATACTGGACAAGGTTTTTTTGAGCTGTCAGTAAGGATATCATCTTTTCAAACTTTTATTCATTTGGGTCAGATTCAGTGGAGGCTCTGCAGAGACTTTGTGCTGTAGAATATCAGTTAGACTGAAAAACTCGACTTGTCACCAAACCTGGCCTTATGATAAAATTTGTTTTTTGGAAATGGGATCTTTCTTGTCTTGGTATGCATTCCATCTGTCAATTGAGGTGTTTATAGATCCAAAGGCCTTGCAATGCTGAACTTTTATATATTAACGTTTGTGGCATTTGATGACATGAGAAAAAAGTGACCATGGGAAAAGTGATTATTTGCAAGTCTTATTAAGTTTCATCTTATTCTTTTAAATCTTTTTAAAATATTTTTAATTAATTCCAAGTTAATTTCTGTATAAAAATGCTGAGTTGTTTCTGTGTAGCAGGAAAGGATTGGGAAAACTAACTGCTTTTTTAAGATGTTACTTCCATGAAGAAAAACTAGAGTGGCATTTTAGGAATCAACCATTACACTTGGAGTTATTGCTTATATAGTTTTGACATAGCAAAGGCTTGATACTGCTATCCTGAAAACCCTGATAAAACCAGTGGTAGTCCTGTAAAGTAAAGATTGCTAAAACTCATGTAGGAAATAACAAATTTTCTGATTTCTACACTTTTGTTGCCCAGTTGTGTCTCTTGTGAGTTTACAGTAAGCTAACTAGCTTGAAGTACAGCAGCAAAAAGTAGAGAAGTACTTGTCCATAAAGTTGATTTCTTTATCAGTGAGCAAAGTGGAACTAATATAGACAGAGTCAGACTGATGAAATAATATTCTGTACTTAGTTAATCTAAAATCCTGAATACTACTGCAGACACAGTCTGTCAGGAAAACATTTGTACTTAACAAATTCTGGAGACAGCTGTATCAGATTTTAAAGCTATGAAATGAAATGTAGATATTTTAGCTTAGGAAGAGAAGAATATGTAGCAGTTCTTTATGTATGGTACAGACATTCGTTTTTACATTACTCCTAAATGTAAAAAAAGGAAAGTGGTTGTACAAGTCTCATTAACAGACCTGAAGGAAGAATTTACAGCATGGAGCTTAATTTTACCTAAGGCATATGGGATGGGGATTATATTACAGATAGCGAACATAGCGCTTACAGTTATTTGCTGGTTCAGTCTGTTGTTTTAGGGACAAAGCTCTGATCTATTTTAGTGATTTGAGTTTATTATCAGTAAAATGTAGCTATTTTTATTTACAGTTATTTGCTAACAGTTGAACCACTTCAGAGGTCTATGTAGTACTGAATTCACTAGGAAAAGTTAAATGGCTGTGGAAATGTCTTGAAAATGTACTTCTTAATGTTCAATATTACTATATTTATTTTCGGAATATACACATTATGCAGACTAATAATATACATAATACACAAACTAATATATTATGTATCAGGAATAGGGTGGCCAGCAGGACTAGGGGAGTGATTGTCCCCCTGTACTTGTCACTGGTGAGGCCACACCTCGAATACTGTGTCCAGTTTTGGACCCCTCACAACAAGAAGGACCCTGAACTGCTGCACTGTGTCCAGAGAAAGGCAATGAAGCTGGCAAGAAGTCTGGAGAACAAGTCTTACTGCCCAGTGGCAGACTGAACTGGGGGTGTTTAGTCTGAGGAAAAGGAGGCTTAGGGGAGGCCTTATAGGTCCTATAGACCTATAGGACCCTATAGGGGAGACCTCTACAACTGCCTGAAAGCAGGTTATAGTGTGGTAGGTGTTGTCCTCTTCTCCCAGTTAAGAAGCTATAGGAAATGGACTCAAGTTGCACTTAGGGCAGTTTAGATTGGATACCAGTAAAAAAATTATTTACCAAAAAGGTTGTCAGGCACTGGAACAGGCTGCCCAGGGAAGTGGTTGAGACACCATCTCTGAAGGTATTTGAAAAATGCATAATTGTGGTGCACACATGGTTTAGTGGTGGATTTGTCAGTGTTAAATTTATGGTTGGCTTCAATGATTTTGAAAGGTCTTTTCCAATCTAAATGGGTCTATTCTGTGATTCTGCATGAGTAGAAAAGAAACTATTGAATAGCTGAGTAGAGGATAAGGGATTATGAAGTATCAGAATGTTCTGCAGAGCAAATTATTAGTACAGTCTCTCCAAGCAAATAGAAATGAATGTAGTGTTTGCGTGGTATGTCTAGATTGTAAATTCATTTACTCTCTATATAATAACTGATTACTACTATACAGAACTAACAAATTAGCTTAGTGGTCAGGTTTGTCTAATAAAAAGACATGGATGCAAGTCAGAGCTGCTTTCAAAGGCAGTACAACTCTCACTATGAGCAAATTGTCTTTTGTGTAGTGTCTAAAAAATTCTAAAACATGCTATGAAATTCACTTTTTTATGAGCAGAAGATAACATAAGATAGAGGGAAAGTGATATTGCGTACTGTGACCTAGGCATATACTGACTACCTGCTGGAACAGAGAAATAATTTTCTTTGTTATTTATTATTTGTGATTGTGCCAGAAACATTTTGGGGTAGATGAGAACTTAATTTGAAAACATATGGCATGCAGGTTTCATTTAATTACAGGTGTATGTATAACTTTTTAGTGAGTCTTTGTTTCTTACTTAGAGTACCACTGCACACTATTTGGAGGAAAACAACATATGGAGAATCATTCTTAGGTGACTTTCAAAGTTGCCCTGGAATACAGGTGTAGTGGGTTGACTCTGGCTGGATTCCAGATGCTCTATCACTCTTCTCAGCTGGAAAGGGTAGAAGGAAATATAACAAAAAACTCATAGGTCAAGATAAGGACAGGGGAAGAGCACCATTTACTGTCATGAGAAAAATAGATTTAACTTGGAGAAATTAGTTTAATTTATGACCAGTGAAATCAGAGCAGGGTAATGAGAAATAAAACCAAATCTTAAAACGTGTACCCTCCAATCACTCCCTTCTTCCCAGGCCCAATTTTACTCCTGATTTGCTCTATTTTCTTCCTCACCAGTAGCAAGGAGGGATGGGGAGTGGGGATTGTGAGCAATTCATGACAGATTTCTGCTCTTCCCTCCTCCTTGGGAGTATGACTCCAGCACAGTATCCCTCCCATGGGAGGCAGTTCTCCACAAACTTCTCCAGTATGAGTCCTTCCTGCAGCCTGCAGCTCTTTACAAACTGCTCCAGAGCAGGTCCCCTCCACCGGGTGCAGTCCTTTAGGAACAAACTGCTCCCGGATGGGTTCACTGCACGGTCACAGGTCCTGCCAGTAAACTTGCTGAAGTATGGGCTTCTCTCTCCACAGGTCCAGAAGTTCTTTACAAGAGCCTGGTCTATCTTATGCTTCCGCAGGGTCATGGCCTCCTTTGGGCACCTGTCTGCTCCTATCTGGGGTCCTCCACAGACAGCAGATGGATGGCTAACCATCATGGCCTGCAGGTGGATAGCTTGCCTCACCGTGTTCTTCACTACAGGCTGCAGGGGAATTTCTGCTCCAGAATGTGGAGCACCTCATCCCTGAAGAGTTATTTCTCTCACAAATTCTCACTCCTCTCTTCTTACTGATGATGGATTTGATCATTTTTTTCAGCCGCTTCTTAAATATGTTATCGAAGAGGTGCTACCAGCATCACTGATGGAGCTGGTCTTGTTCAGTGGAGGGTCCATCTTTGGAGCCATCTGGCATTGGCTCTGTCATGAAGGGAAGTTCTAGCAGCTTCTCACAGAAGCCACTCTTGTAGCCCCTCTCTACCAAAATTTGCCATGCAAACTCAGTGCAGCATAGGAGGAAATCTCTAGGAGAATTCTTGACATGGATATCTTTTGTAATTTAAAAAATACCCTGTCAGAGTATTTTATGATCTGTTTCAATTCTGGTATGTAAGGAGAAACCAGGACACTGATAGTATAAGCTGCTCTTGTAGTAATTTGTTACTTGTATTGGTCACAAAAAGGAAGCAAATTGAACAGGCTACAAGAGAGAAATATAAAAATGTTGCCTGAATTTTCACTGATGCTGATGGGAAAGCTGAAGCTCAGACTGGATTGAGAGTGACAAGTGATATCAAGGGCAGAAAGAGCTGCCATTACATTAACAGAAGAAAAATGTGTACGAATATGCAAGTGTGCTGATGAACAAGCCATTTAATAGCAGATACAGCTACCACTGAGGTCATTGAGGCCTCCTTTGCTTTCGTTTCCATTGACATCTAGCCTTTGTACTTGGTGACTGAGTTCAAGAAAGAGAGTATCTACAGGAAATGGAGGATGATCAAATAAGGATTGTTTTGAGAAAACTTGGCCAATACAAGTCCACAGAACCAGACAGGATGTGTCTGAAGGTAATGAGAGAGCTCTTCTATATTGTTACAAAAGTACTCGCTATCAACTGAAAAGTTGTGTACACTGGGAAAGCATCAGCAAGAATGATCTGATGACTTCCAGGCCATTCAGCATCACTGTAGGCCCATTAAAAATCTTGGAGTTAGTTCCTTCAGAAGCCGTTTCTGAGCACACTAAGGAGAATAAGGTAATTCGGGATAGCCAGCAGTAGTTTAACAAGAACAGATTGTACTTGACCATTCCAATTGGATTCTGTGATAAAATTATTAGATCCATGGATGTGGGAATACCAGTGGATGTTCTTCACTTTGACTTTAGCAAGGTTTTTGACATCATCTCCCATAAAATCCTTACGTCCGGTTTGGTATGTTATGTCTGGGTGAGTTCATTCAAGTAAATGTATGAAAAAGTGGCAGGATCATTGGACCCACGAGAAGCTAGCTAATGATTTGGATTCTACTTGAAGGCTTATTTCCAATTAGAATGTCTTTGGGTTCTGACCTATCTTGCTTGACATCTTTATCAGTGACCTGGAGGAGGACACGGTGCACTCTCAGTTTGGTGTTGCAGGTGGAGGGCAGTGTTTTCATTCAGAGAAATCTGAACAGGCTGAAAGCAAGGGCCAGAACCATCCTTCTGAAATTCCACAAGGACAGATGCAGAGTACCAATACCTGGTATAGACTAAACATCTGCAATGGTACAGACTGGAGACTCACTGGTAGGGGAGCAGCTTTGCTGAAATAGATTTGAGAGTCCTAATGGACAGAAAGATAACCATAGTTCAGGAGTAGAGGAAGAGGTGAATTCAGACATCACAAAAATAAATGGGTAGGATAAATGGATGAGGAAAAATCTGATTTGAATTAGGCCTGAATAGGAGGAAGGAAGATCAGATTAAGTTTCAAAGAAAACATAATACATCACTTCACAGATACCTGTACAGAATTTTTGTAACAGATAATTCAAATAACCAATGATAACTTCTTTTTTTCTTTCTTCTTTTTTCTCTTCTCACATTTCTAAGCAACAGGGAATCCTGTCTAGTATTAGAAACCAGTATCTTCTGATTAAAAAAAAAAATGTGTGAAGGACAATGCAATATTAAAGCAAAGATAGCAAATGGTTCACAGCCTTGAGGGACATAACCAGTGTTTTGGGGTTTTTTATTAATGGAATTTTTCATATAACTGTAATTTTTGTAAATTATTTGCACAAACTTTTGTCTTCAAAAGTCAAGTTATTTTAGTGTTGCTACCTTACTTCCTGAGATACTAAGGAGAAAGCATTAATAGTAGGGGTTTTGCAATGATCTGGCAAATTAATATTTTTTAATATCAAGTCTGTTTATTGAATTTCAATTAAAGAGAATAACAATAAGAATGTGGAAAAATACCATAAGCAGCCTTTGTCTCCTTTATCATCATAGAGTTGATTCACTAGCTAAAAGTTTGAAAGATGTAATAAAGCTGCTTGTGTGTGGTTGCAAAGAAGTCAATATAAATTTTCTATTAAATAAGGGGAACTGTATTCCTCAGTGTAATTTTAGCTTCTCTAGGCAAAATTTATAGGGACATTCATCAATCTTTTAACCTTTCTTATTGCATAATGTGTGTTTTCACTTTATTCTGAGAAATGAAATAAAAACAATTATCAAGCAACATCTAATGTTCTGCACTTTGTTTTCATCATGGATTCAAGAATATGATCGAAATTAAATCAATAGAAATTATAAACGGTGTTGCACTGAGAAGCAGTAATAGGAAACTAGAAAGATTAACATGTTTAATGTGTTTGCTTATCTTTAGCATTTAAATTTAGCTGTTCTTTCTTTCAGAGGTGTTTATTTGCACTTTCAGATTTGTAAGTAAATGTCACATAAAGCTGCACTCTGCTGAAGATAGCTTATAATAGGCACAGGTGTGGCTAATCTGTTTGTTACACTGCTCTTTCTTTTCCTAAATCTTTTGGAGTCTTGCCTTATTGTGATTATGCAGCAGGTATTGCAGAGCACCTTTTGGGCTTTAAAGCATGTTAGAACTCCAGTTCTCCTTCCAAAGCTGAATCAATGTCAGACAGAAAGATTCCCTTTAGGGCTGTTGTGTTTGCAATACCAAGTGCAGTAACAATTAAGAAATGTATTGGAAGGAAATTTTTGACACAGATAAGAGTCATCTGGTTCAACTCAGTTTTCTGGAAAAATCCATGCTTCATCAAAAAGGTCAATGAATATTTTAGCATGGTAATTCCCAAAGTAATGGAATTTGTTGTCAGGAAGTCTCAACCTCCTGGTAGCCCTGTTGCTTGCTTGCTTGCTTCCTCTCTCTTGTGCTCAAGCCAATCTTCTTTTAAAAAGAACTCTAAAAACAGGCTCTAAGAACTTCATCAGCTTATACGATATTCCACTATTTGCCTATGTTCAGAAGTATAGTTGTACAATATAGTCATGTGTACACTCGGGTTTGCATTTAAGTACCTCTTTTCACTTGAAGCCTACGTTTTTGTTCTGTGTACCTTGTGTTTGGGAAATGAGCCTATTAGACTCATGTATATATCAATTTCCTTTTTTCTCAGCGATTTTTGTAAGAGCATTTCATTATTTCTGTTACTTTTAATATCTGGCAATGAAACCTGTCATTAAGTTAAACGATGTCTGCAGAATAATTAGCAGCCATTTTTCTGGAAGGGGACTTTTGAAACTGAAGATACCAACTTTGCAACTCTAACCAGAAAGCCCAGCACTATGACAGGCTGTTGTACGTTTCACTCAAGGCTTTATGATTATAGGCACTGTGAACGTTTTTAAACATGAGCACCCATATCAATACAGTAGGCAACAGGAGCACCAGTATCAAAACAGACAGAACACCAACAGGGGAAAAAAAAAGTGATATCTTGGCAATCTATCCACATCACAGGAATACAAGAAATTTGATGAGCTGGCTTCCTCCATCTGACACAAAAGAAAGGTTTCCTGAGATACTTTTCTAAACTGGATTTCTTCAGTGTTCTACCTTTTGACATGAGTGCTGGATTACTTTCATCACTTTATCTCTTCCCTGTGAAACAAGCCCTAAAGACAAATTTTACAAAGCATGCTTATCTAACAACATGGAATTTATGGAATTTTCTCTTGTCTTAATAGGGTCTCCTGTCCCTGTAAATCTGCTTCATTCTGAAAGATAACACTTTCTACCGTACTAATACACTTAATGTAACAGAAGAAGTCTACTTTTATCTCTTGATTCAGTTAAAGAACCATCATTTACCCTGGTGGAATATCTCAATTTCTGTAACAAAAGATTGCCTTCAAATTCTGCCTGTGAAAGAGACACAGTCCTGTGGAAGAACGAATCCAAACCTGATAACCCTGGTAATCTGACCTCTGCCAATTTACTTTCCACTATAGTCTCGATACAGTTACCGATGTCAGTGAAAATGTCCTTCTATCAGAAGGTTAGAAAGGAATCAAACTTTGTTTAATTTCCTATATAACCATATTCTTTCAAGATAAAGCACTCTGTAGAAGCTATTTACAGCTCTCTTAAGGTGATTTGAGAATTCTAGCTAAGCAAGGAAATTAATCTACCTGTCTCCTTTTTCTAAACATGATGCTTACAGAGTTTATTCTTCCTAATCTCAGTGTCATTTGGAGGATTGGTCTTTCTCTCATGCTTTATTGAAAGGTTTAAAAATACTTCCAAGGTTGTTCCCTTGAAGGCTAAGAAGTTACTGTAATCTGTTTGCCAAGACTTTAAGTGGATAATGCTGGTTGTGAGCTCTCCAAATTCATGCTGGGAGTGCACTTGTCTAGAATACAACCTACATGGGAGGTATCACTGGGAAATCCATGTGACAACTGCCAAGGTACAACCAGCTGTTCCACAAAAAATTTAGCTCTGGAATTCTGCTGATGAGAGTGGCAGAGGGTTTTTTTATATGCTTTCTGTCATATATTCATGAGCTGACCATAAGTAGCTGAAACAACAGAATCCTAGTGTTCAGTGATGCACACAGTGAATACACGTAAACTTTACATCTCATGAGTTTGATACATGTGCACAGGTTACTCCCTAGTATGGAAACTTTCTCTTTTCTCCTTATATACTTTGGCAGGAAAGACCCAGCATAAGCCATCTGACTATTTCTCCTTCCCTATTTTCATACTTTGGGTCTTGACTTCCTATAGGTAATCAAGCTCCAGAAATACAAAAGGGGTTGTGTGATACCAATGAGGGTACCACTGGAAAGTCCAAGTATAGGGCGTTATCAGTCTGAAGGAGGAATTAAAAAAAATCTTTTAGATGAGAAATTGTCTGATGTTTCAAGAAATGTGTACAATTTTAATTAGCATTCCTCTAAAAAGTAGGCATGCTAAATACTAGCTTGAGCTACCCTTAGTAGCATGCTGAGCAGCATTTATAGTATCACTAAAGCATTTTGCAATGAATGATACCATGAACACAAAAGTTTATATTTGAAGTTTGAAATTATCTTATATATTACTTGCTTTTATGCAAAATGTGTCACACTTGGCTTATTTAATATTATAATTGTCTGCTTATAGTTTTTTTCAGAGAAAAAATAGAGAAGATTATTTTGAATGTACTGCCGCAGAAGTAAAAAATGATAATTAGTTTTCAGAATCTGATTAGGCTTTTTAATTTTCTAGTAATAGTGATGGCTGCCAATTCCAAACAATATTAGCAGATTCAATTATTTGAATCTCGTCTCCAAAGCTTATTCAGTCTGCATAAATACAGACTTAATATCTTGGTTAATGTTAAAAAAAAAAAGAGTTGACTTCATGTGATGAGTCTTTGGGCTTATGGTACTTCTTTTTGTAAAGTACTGGCTCTCTTATGAAATGTCACATTTAGTGAAGTACACGTATTTCATTTTTTAATGCATCCTTTATATATTATAAGTATATAAATATATAATTTTATATACATATATCTCCTATACACTTATATTTTTATTTATAATTTAAATATAAAAGTGAAATGGAATTGAAAATTGATAGTTCAGTTAAATCACAGCCTTTTTATAAAAATATCTGACATTGGTCAAACATCTGTTTTTCAGTGGTTTCACAGTTAAGATACAATTGCTGCTTAGTCCTTATTTAGGCCTTACTAGTTCATCTTTAGCATTTAGGCAAGGCAAGTCTTCATAATTGAAGATGTATAACTGCCATTTGTTCAGGTGTTTAAACTTTGTGAAGACAGGCAACTAAATGTTTCATTTTATTATTTTCATTTCTTCAGAAGACTAAATATGAAAGCAAAAAATAGTCTTTTTAATGGAATATTTTTGTGTAATTTAAGCTTCAAGGAAATTCATTCACTGTTTACTATGTTTCATCACAGTAATAGGGACAGTATTAACTTCTTAGTTTGATATCGAAGACCCCATCTTTCCCTCATGTGATGCCTCTAACCAAGCTAGCTTAGACTATATTATGTTTATAGTGGTTTTCTTTCTGCTTAGCATAAAAAAAAATTCAAGATGGATTAATAATTGAACACTAAAGGTATTTATTCATATCTTGTTATAATTATGTTCAATTTTTCATGAGTTTCTGTGTATGGACTGGATTCTTCAAGTTGATTTGATTTACTAAAGTGATTTTCCAGTTGAATGACAGTTGTAGGATAAGGAAGACCAGAGAAGATGCATTTCAGACTCAGAGGAGCAACAGATGGAATTTGTTTAAGGCATCTACAAGCTGTGCTAATAGAGACTGGTCAGTATCTCATGGTAAGGGTTGGTAACCATTGTCTGAGGCGGAGCAGCTTCCATTCAGGGTGTTAAAGTGGTAACTCTATGTCTTCTGAGCTTCAGCCCTAGAAAAGCAAGACTTACTTCTACCTCTATTTCACAACCTTAATTTCCTTTTAATAAAACATTTTCAAGGATAATTTTACATAAACCCCTCATTTCTTTATCTGACATGAAAAAATCTCCTGTTAGGTTTTGTTAGTGCATGCAGTCCCTGTAATCCCTTCTCTTGTTTTTAAATTAAGAGTATATGTTAAGGATCTGTAACCAAGAATAAGCCATTTCTGAAATTATTTTCCAACATTGTTTGTTCTTTGAGTCAGTTTTCTGTATCAGCCAGGATTGGAGAAGAAACTTAAGTTCCAGCCATTGAAATTAGTCAAATTATTCCTTGAAAAAAATATTTTAAAACCAGAATACGTATTATTATATATGTGGACAAGTACTTAATTAATTTATGTTGGCGATTATTGCATAATATATCCAAACTGTGGAAAGGATCAGTTAGTCATTTAGCTCTCCCTGGGTTTCCTCAGGCACTGAGCTGGAAGAAATGTAGTAAATCATTATGCATTAGGTCAGTTAAGTAAAACTAGAGATTATTTATTAATCAGTTAGTTCAGTAGACAAAATAAATATTCATAAAAACTGGAAGTACATTGAAAGATGTATAGGAATTTCTCAGGGATTTCTTTATAACTGAAAAAGCATTTTTATTTTTTATAGTATCTGTAATTGTAATCTTATTATTGTATTATACTAGAAAATAATTCCATTGTTTCTGTCTATATATAAAATGACAGTCTGCATTTTTCCTTGGAGTAGTTTGCATGAGAGTTTTCAGTATTGCAAGCATTGATCTCTGCTACTTAAGCTGCTGAAGCTTACCTTTTTCTACAAACCATGTGTCAGAGGATATGTGAGAAGCTCAGTACTGAGTTATATATCAAGGTATGATTTATTATGTAACCCATATACACCACGTGAATGTTGCTGTTCTCATGAACATGTGCAAAAAGATAAAGATTAGGCCAAGTAATATTTAGTAGAGATGTCTTTAATAATGCAATAGTGTGGAATCTAGCCAGGCAATACATAATCTGTGAGAAAGTAAAAAAGCCAGAATGACACAAATGGGAATATAGATATCTGTGTGGATATAAGAATTATTGTTTTATTCCTAAAATATTCAATAATTAATAGACCTTCATTTTAATGCAACCAATAATTTTTCATGTTTCATCAAAGCACACAGATTCATTATCTCATTTTCAAATGTTGAATATTCACCACTTTTGTCATTGGAACTTTTTAAGTTGTCTCACAAATATATTTTAGAATCGTAGAATGGCTTAGGTTGGAAGGGACCTTACAGATCATCTACTCCAACCTCCCTGCTATGGGCAGGGACGCCTCTTAACTAGACTAGGTTGCTCAAAGCCTCATCCAACCTGGCCTTGAACACCTCCAGGGAGGGGGCATCCACAACGTCTCTGGGCAATCTGTTCCAGTCTCACCACCCTCATACTGAAGAACTTCTTTCTAAGATCCAGTCTAAACCTATTCTCCTTCAGTTTTAAACCACTTGTCCTATTCCTGGACCTCACTCTCCTATTCTCTTGTGAGAAGCCCTTCTCCAGCCTTCCTGCAGGTTCCCTTCAGGTATTGTAAGGCAACTATGCGGTCCATGCAATCTTCTCTTCTCCAGGCTGAACAATCCCAGCTCCCTCAGCCTATCCTCATAGCAGAGGTGCTTCAGCCCACGGATCATTTTTGTAGTCCTCCTCTGGACTCATTCCAGCAGATCTATGTCCTTCTTATGGTAGGAACACCAGAAATGGATGCAGTATTTGAGGTGAGGTCTCACAAGTGCAGAGTAGAGAGGGAGACTCACCTCTGGGTCACCTGGCCATGCATCTTTTGATGCAACTCAGGCTACACCTGGCCTTCTGAGCTGCATGAGTGCACTGCCAGCTCATGTTGAGCTTCTCATCAATCATCAGCCCCAAGTCCTTGTCTTCAGGGCTGCTCTCAACCCCCTCTATACCCAGCTTGTAATTGTGCCTGGAACTGGCCCAACCCAGATGCAGGACCTTGCACTCGGACTTGTTGAACCTCATGCAATTTGCACTGGCCTGTTTCTCAAGCCTGTCAAGGTCCATTATATACCAAATATCAAATATATATCAATTAGTGTATAAATCAAGAGTAAAATATATATGAAATATATAGTAAGATAAAATGTACATATCAATATTTTTGATATATTGCAATTGGTGTATTGCTTCTTGGGAGGTGATAGCCTGTTCACGTTGGGTTTTGGGTCAAGTGATACGTTTTAGAAACCTATTTCAGGATGCGATGAATTGACTCTAGAAGAATTTCTTTCCTTCTGCTGACTATATATCCTTTAGGACATTACCTAAAATAGGTAATTTAAATTTAGCCAGGGGAATGAGACTCACAATGTGTCCAGTCCATTACTGTAAGGTAGATCATTGTGTTTTGGAGGTTGTGTTTTGGATAACTGATAGTGATCCTAATAATTTATAAAATTCAAACTATGTTTTAATAATTTGCCTATTTTGTTGTCTAAGCTGATGCATGGTGGTTACCTAAAAAAAGGGTGAATAAGTTAGATTTTGTCTGCAAATATTTCTAGTATTTTGTTCAGTGTCATAGCGTGTCTCTAATTCTGGTTTGTTTTTTTTTAATTCTGCTGAGTCATACAGTACTCAGATCCTAGGGCTGGTTTTACTGACTTTTGCTAGTAGCAGGAAACAGTGATCTGTTTCCCTCCTCTTGTCTGAGGGACATATTTAGAAAGAGCTGTTGTACAGAAATGCACAGCATGGGTCTGAAGTCTAATCAGAGAGCAATAAAATGTCTGGCCACTGACCCTGTAAAATAGAGGCTCATAAAACAAGAAAGTCCAAATACCAATTTTGTCAGCCAAATGAGTGCTTTCCATTTCCTGCAGCTTGGAAAGGTTGAACATTTACAGAATCATATGATGAATTTATTTCTATTTCCATTTCATAAAGGAATAAATAAACCATTACTCTACAAAACTTTCTGCCTCACTGGTATTTTCTTCTCAATAGATATATAAAAGGTATGCTAGAACTGACTGATATTAATGAAGAATTTTGTAAAAACCCTTTGCTTTATTTTTTCCATTTTATGTACATAAACATTCAGAGTGAAAAAATTAAAATGCTACGGTTTTCCTGAAGTTGTAAAGGGGTGTCACATCACATCTGACCAAAATAATCATTCAACTAGAGATAATTGCAGCAAATGCTGCTTGCAGATTTCAGCCTGAAGATGAGAATAGCTTTGTAGTATGCTAAGATGTTGGTGTAAAAGAGAGGACACCTGGGTTCCAGTTCCTATTCAGTACATGTTCAATTATTTATGCAAAGCAAACATCCTCAGGAGAGAGATTGAGAGCACTGTACTGAAAATTACCCTGTAGCTCTGAGGTAGAGATGCTATCTTTAAAAGGAGCAGTCCAAATACAAATCCCCTTGTGTGTTGGCACTCAGAATCTTGTTGTGAGCAAAAAGAGAGCATGTCATGTAAATGGCACTAGGAATTTATTACTAGTCCTCTTAAATTTTAACTGGTCGGTAGTCCTAACCATTAAAAAACAAACAAACAACAACAACTTCAAAATTATTATATGAAAAAACTTCCTGTGCTTTTCATATTTTGATAGTTTACTCTCTGGATCCCAAGGAAGGAGAAATGAGGATTTTTATGACAAGTCATCAGCATCCTGAGGTCTTTGCCAGGAGTATTTCAGTGCCCACAGAATGGGAGTTCATCCTCATATTTCAAAAGGAGCATGAAGTCGATGCTTTCTTCCTAGTCAGTCTTGAATACACATGTATTTATTTTAATTTTCTTAACCCTACCTACTGTGCTAGTGGGAGGAAGTGTTGAAAGCTGCCCCACAGCCCCATGTTCTCAGGAGCTGTTTGCCTCTCAGGTTCTGCCTGGTGCTGTCAGCTCCTTCCCTGGTACCATTCACAGGATGGGAGCTCAGCCAAGCTGGGCACTGGGCTCTGGGCCACGGGCACCTGGTAGACCCAGCCTAGCCCTGCACAGGCCAAGGGCAACCCATCCAGCCCCTGGGATCTGACAGATCCTGATGCCTGACCCCAGCAGTGGCAAGACTGCATTTACTGAGCCAGACAGATGGTAAGAGACTGAATATAAAAATTTTACACTGTGTGTGTGAGAGTGTGTTTAGTGAGCTTACATAAGCCTTGAAAAAAACAGGGAGCTTGCAGAGCAAGGCTTAAAAGGGAAGTACATCCCACTTAACAGAATCCAACTATCCATGTCTGATATTTCATAGGTAGTCTGGCAGTATAGTAATTTAACAATAAATACTTACTATAGAATGGATTGGTACAGTAGTTATTTTAGGGGCATTTTTGCTTCCATTATGTATTTACATTTAAAGTGCCTGAGCAAACGGACTGAACATCATTGAATTGCATAAAATTGCATACCTAAATTATGAGGCTTGTGCAATCATTTGTTCAGTCATTTCTCTTAGTAAGTATAGAAATCAGTGGCCAATTTTAGCCAGACCTGAAACATTCATAGAGGCCTTAAAATACAGTTATGCTTGAGTTTATGTGAAATGTGCAGCAGGATATTTACCTTTCTAAGGAAGGGCTGTTAGCTAAGGGGTGTGAGAAAGTGTTGGAATAATATTTTAGAGGTTTAGGTGCTGGAATAGGAAAATATTTTTGTGTGAGAGGTCATATAGAACAAAATGGAGGAAGATGGAAGGGATGTTTGGGAAATTTCTTTAGGGTGCTACTTTCATAGGTGTTGTATTGATGGAACAACTTAGTGTAATGAATTATAGGGTTTTATCACAATTTGCTCTGTCTTTTCAAACATTTTTTTTGGTGTGCATATTCTTGCTTGCTATTTAAGGTTAACTTTTTTTCTTCAACAGATAAATATGTATCCACATGCAAATATACTGTACAGTACTGGGAGGTAATGGGTGAACTGATGTGCTTTCTGTGAAAGAACTAAAGCCTGTGGTTTGTCACAAACATGGCCTTTTAGTTCCTTTAACTTTCTCATCACTGAGTCCTTTACATCTATAATTTTGAATGCAATAGAAAATCCTATGAAGTTCTCATTTATTGTTTCATCTCTGATCTTAGGGAGCTGTTTATTCTGGAGAAAAATAATTCATCAGAATCATAGGAAGATGAAGTGGAACTGACTGTGACTATTTTATTTTTCAACATTGTTAAAACAGGAGAAGGAAGAAATGCTTAGTCTGGCAACAAATGAAGAACAGGAATTCCTTTTTAAAAAAATAATGTAATTAATTATCAGCAGCTGATGAGGAAGCCAGAGGTTTAAGGACTTAGATGGTACTGAAAATCACTAATGGGCTAGATCCTGAGGGGATGTTAAACTGAATGGTTCAAACATACCTTTGGATGCGAAATTGCCATCACTTGGATTGGAAAAAAAAAAAGGTAGAAAATTTGCTGGTTTGTTTTTTTTTTCAAAAGCTCTAAGAACTGAGGTAGTGGCTATCTAGATCTCTCATCTGACCTGTTTTATGTTTTATGTCTAAAATTCAAAGTTTATTTGTAATTTCAAATAAAAATATTTATAATCTTTAAACTAGCTATAATGTGACCAGTAAAAGATTAAATCAGAGAAGTTACAGCTTAGATTTAATGTCATAGAAAGATGGATTTTTTAAAACTTCAATTGTCTGCTTATTAATTTGTCTGGCTAATTTCATATTACTGCAACCCTGTTGGTTCTCAATTAAAAAGATTTCAAAGCAATCCTTTGAAAGAAAATTAGTTTCCTAAATCAGGATAATTAAAGATAGGAACTTGATAGTACCCATGTGATAGCATTCAAAGATCAAAGAGCTTAAGGGTTAAAAAGAAAGCTTGAAAAGCCAGTCTGACTTCTTATGATCTCTGCTAGCGTCACTTATTTATAAGCATCTCCTTGAACTTCTAATTTTTGAAACAGAAAGAATATGCATGCCAGAGACTGTTTTTATAATATAGACAGGGCTCATGATTGCTGTTCTGTCATTTCCCACAAGTCAAAGAGAATACTTTATCTGTATTAACAGCAATAATTTAACTTATGTAATACCTTCATATGTAGCCACTCCTTTGAGGTAGACTTAACTAGATTTTGCAGTGTGGTTTTTTTTTATGGTCAAGAAAACTTCTGATACCTGGTAATAATACCTATTTTTGGGCTATTTTTAAACTTTATGTTTTGAAGTTTCAGGTAATTTGCACAAAAGTATCGATACTACAACCATTTTCCTTTTTCAACTAAAATTGGTTCAGTCAAGGTATTTAAAACAAAAACTGGAAGAGGGTAGATTTAAGTCAGCCATTAGAGAAATACTCTTGTGTGAGAGTGGTGAGATACTGGAACAGGTGCCCAAGGGACGTTGTGGATGTCACCACCCTGGAAGTGTTCAAGGCCAGGTTGGATGAGGCCTTGAGCAACCAGATCTAGTGGAAGGTGCCCCTACCCATGGCAGGAAGGTTGGAATTAGATGATCTTTAAGGCCCCTTCCAACCAAAACAATTCTATGATTCTATGATAATGAAAAATCCATTTAAAATAATTTTATAGAATATTAGACCTATGTAGTTCTCATTATTCTAATTTTAAATCTTAAATTACAGAGTAGCTCTACATTAGCATTTTAGTTTGGATCACCAGCGTGCTTTGGAATTGACTTCTAAATATACTGAATCTCTGGATAAATATTAAAATTTGATTTGGAATATAAAAACATAGATGTATTTCATTCCAAACTGTCAGCACTTATCTTTGTGTCTTTAGATAGTCTTTAGATACCTATAATCTTATTTTCCAGAAGATTGTGGTGAATAACAGCTTCCATAGTGAGATTGAAGTAATTATAAATTAGCTATCAAAAAATTTAATTTCAGACTTTGAAAAGCAGGAATTAATGTCTAACAGTAGGAGTTGTGTTTTCCCACATGAGAATTTGGTGTCAAATCATACAATTAAAAGTGATATTTCCTTTCTGATTCCATGGGTCTTGTAAGACCACAGCATACATGTAAGAAAAATCTTTGTCAATTTATATGTGTAATAAAAACTTTCTTTGCTTTAATGGAGTACTTTATGTGTAGGAAATGTTTTTGACATTTATCCAAACATCAAAAGCTTTATCCTGTGGTTTGCATTTGAACTGCTTAGCCTTATGCCAACCAGGAAACAGTATAATTAGAAATCCAGTCTTCATGGCTGCATTTTCAGTGTTTTCTATGTAACTGTCAAGGAAGGTTCTTGTGGACATTAAATTACTTATTTGCATCATTGAAGATGTGGCCTTTTTTCCCTCAGCAGTCAGTTGTTCTTTTTGTTCTTCTTGGATAGGACTTTGCTGCCTCAAATAAATCAGGTTATATACGCTGATACATAGGCTTCCATCAGTTTTAGTTTTGATAACCTGATATTAGAATCACGTATTGTGACTGATACTTGGTTTCTTTTGGTTATCTTTCTTATGCAAAAAAAGATACACTCACTTTATAGTGCTTTGCTGATAGAAATACTTTTCTGTTACAGGAAGAGGAAAAAAGACTAACATCAACATTAAATAAACACCTGAAAGTTGCATGTATATCACAGTTTGGGCTTAGCATAAGTGCTTTTGTATATTAAAATGTGATAGACTTGCCTTTTTATATCCTGTCAGAGACAGTTCAGATTTGATCAGCTTGTTCAATCAGTTGGTTTCTTGAGTGGTTTCCTCTGAGCTATCTTCTGTTCATATTACCTTCTGGATTATCTCGGTTATCTATTTCTTACACTGATGGGCAAAATTGTTTTAGATCATCTTTTTGTCTCCTAGCTTTTATGATATTCCACTACGGATCCCAGTATTATAGAAATGTTGACTGGGAGATTTCTTTGAAGGTCACATCTTCCAATCTCCTCTTCACAACAAGTCTGTCACAAGCACTTGATTTAATTCTGGCTTTGTTTAAACAACTCTCTGAGGGTATAGATACTACAGCTTTTCTGAAGATCCTTTTCCTATGTTATAATCTTTGTCTAGTGAATTTATTTTCATGAGTTCCACAGGTTGTGGTCTTGCCTATAATTATGTTGTCCAACATACATACGGAGAAAAGCTTGGCTCTGACATCTTTGCAGATCTGTTTCAGTAAGTTGTAGAAGGTTATTACCTCAACACTTATCCTCCCATTTGCCAGAACAAACAAGCCAGTTTACCTCAGAATTTCTTCATGAGACATTTACTGTAGACCCCTCATAGCCCTTTGCTAGACTCTTCAAGATTCATCATATCCCTCTTGAACCAGGGACCTGAAAAGACTCCCAAGTGCGACCACACCAACATTGAGTGGAGGGTTGGAGAAGGATTAATTTAAAGTGGCTGTCCGGAGGTCATTCAGGAATAATTTTGCGTTTTCAGACAATTAAATATATATATATATATCTTTACATAATTGCATAGTTTTTTCTAAGATGCTTTCTTTTTTAATGGCATATATTCAAGACTAATTTGAATCTTAGTCCAGCTCATGAGCAAATACTTTCAGCAAGTCCTAAATGAATTAACATAATGAAAATTGTAAATCTCTGTTCATTTTAGCTTCTAGTGTAAGATTCCAAACTAAGCCAGATATGAAAAAAGAAATTTTCTTATTTGACCAGGGTAATTAATCTAAGTTTGGAAGCAAGACTTCACTGTGAGCAGGAGGCTTGAAAACAGAATTTGTAGAATTCACTTTCAACCAAAATAATTCTATTAGTTTACTTCAGTAATTCAGAGATAAAAAGAAAACATCAAATTTCACAGCTCCATGAGACCATCTCAGATTTTGCCTTGGATTTTATGTAAATGACCAGTTTTATATTGTATAGAAATAGTTACCTGCAAGGCAATGGAAATATTTCTATGCATAGATTATTCTTTCTTTTACGTACTTTGCTATGCATACCCTTTTATATATTGATCTATATACCGAAGCAGCAAGACAACTTCTTAATGAAATTAAACATGTTTTGTGCAATGATAAGCTGTTTGTTAAAAGTGTGTTAGGAATGTTTCAGCATTATGGAGACTCTGTGTATAAAAGTATATTGTCTTTGCAAAGGACTGTGATGTTAACAGCCATAGAGATCAATATGTTCTGCACAGAACAAGTGTGTTATCTCCAACAGTCACATTCTGCTAAGCCTTTTGTGGGTAGACATTTGCTAGACACAGTTTCATGTTTTTTAAAGATTTAACCATTCAAGTTACGACTCTGATGAAGGAATATTTTTCAAAAATATTTTCATTTTTGTTACATGTTGAATAACCTTAGTTGATTACTAAGTAGAAGAATTGGTGACTTAAAGGCTGTCATCGTGCATCTTCTAGCATTTTTCAAGTTGTCACAGTTCAATGCTGAGCCATCAATTAAACGAATGACAGATGCTCACTACTAATCCCCATCTCCAACCTGTGTGTTCCTGCCTCCAGCTCCCGACTGCTCCTGACCCCAGGGTCCAGCCTGGACTTTCCCAGGGCTGCCCTGCAGCCTCAGTGGTGACGTGAGAGTTATTGGGGGGAAGGGGGGAGGAACGTGAGATCAATCTTTTCCTGTATATTTGTATATTTGTATATATTTAGTAATTTTTTCTATTTATCATTTCTGTTTCATTAAAGTTGTGTAGTTTAGTTTCCAACCCATAAGCCTCTTTCTCTTATTCTCTCTCCTTTCCTTATCAGGGAGGAGAGGGGGATTAATATAAAAATCTGTTTTTCGGTTTAATTGCCGGGCCAGTGTCAAACCGTGACAGATTTATTTCTCCAACCTGAGAAAGGAGAGAGAATAAGGGAGAGAGACTTACAGTTTGGAAACTAAACTACACAGCTGTAATGAAACAACAATGATGAAAAAGAAAAATTATTAAATATATACAAATATACACAAAAGCAATATCACATTCCTCCCTCCTTCCCCCTGATAACACTCATGTTGTCACTGAGGCTGCAGGGAGAGCCTTGGAAAAGTCTCAGGCTGGGGTCCTGTAGTCAGAAGCAGATGGGAGCTGAAACAGGAACACATGGATTCAGGAGGGCATGGATCAAGATCAAAGGCAGACAAATGGACGTAATCATTGGAGGCTCAGGGGAGACCTCATTGCTGTCTACAACTACCTGAAAGGAGGCTGTAGCGAGGTGGGAGTTGGTCTCTTTTCACAGACGACCTTCAACAAGACAAGAGGACACAGTCTTAAGTTGTGCCAGGGGAGATTTAGGTTGGATATTAGAAAGAATTTCTTCACGGAGAGGGTGGTCAGGCATTGGAATGGACTGCCCGGTGAGGTGGTAGATTCTCCGTCCCTGGAGACATTTAAAAAAAGACTGGATGTGGCACTCAGTGCCATGGTCTAGCAACTGCTCCGGTGGGTCAAGGATTGGACTAGATGATCTCTGAGGTCCCTTCCAACCCGGCTAATTCTATGATTCTATGAATCCTTCCAGATGCTGGCCATGGATGATATAAAAACTTGACCCTTGTGATGTCTCAGGTTTGTGCCGAGTATAACAACAGCAAACAAACCAAAACATTGCTCAGAGTAATCAGTACTGAGTGAGATAATGCCTCCATGAATTCATATGCCAGCCAAACTGGAGTGTCTCAGGGAACACCTACTCTTTATGAGTAGTGTGCAGGAAAAGTGACTAGTGCCAAAACAAAGGCTAGAAGTCCTAGAATTCAGACACTATCTGGATCGACATGCCATAGCAGGAAGTCTCTGTAGCCATTTCTCCATGCTCTGATGACATCTGTCTTCAGCAGGACAACAGATTTTAAAATAGACTGAATGGATCAATTCATATCTCTCTGAGCTATTAAGTCATTTTCTTGAGATGTCAAACAGACATCCTTGGGTTACATTTCCACAATCTCTTTGTGAACTCATACAATAGAAAATGTAGGCTTTGTGTAATTGAACTTGATATTCTGATTTCATTGTATAGTTCCAAGGAATGGCTTATGCCTCTGTTAAAGAAGCATCCTGTCAAATACTGTAACTGACTGTTGAGGCACAAAATATTTTTACTAGATCAGTCCTTTTCTGTGAAAGAGGTAATTTTGGGATGTGTTGCATTTCAGAGGGAAAAACATTTTTAAAAAGCAGGAAAAAAAGCAAATCCATGAGGAAATCCAATGATGTTTATTTTTTAATGGTTCTTGGAATCAAGGTTAAAAGTCTCTGTTTATCTACAGAGACATTTATTACTGAGTGTGTTTTATTTAAGATGTAATTAGTTAAATACTGCTCTTGCTGTTGCTGACTTTAGTTTACGTATTGTTCTATTTTCTAATTTCTGTAACATTTTATGAAGATTTTTTTTTTTTTTTTCCCACAAACAGTTGCTAAAAGACAAGCTGTATGCAACTACAGTGGTTGCTCTATCTGGCCATCTGTTTGCTAATATCTCCTAATGACTTTCAACCTCAAGGGTCAATTTCAGCATTTTTCTGGCGAGAGTTGTGGGGAAGGGATTTCTTGCACCTTTTATCACAAAGAGTTATTTTTTAAAAATCAGTCAAGAATCTTCAGTGAGGTGGATTAAGAACCGGCTACGCAATAGAGCCCAAAGAGTGGTGATCAGCAGTGCCCAGTCCAGCTGGAGACCTGTGACTAGTGGAGTCCTCCAAGGATCAGTGCTGGGTCCAGTCCACTTCAACATCTTTATCAATGACCTTGATGTGTCACTGATACAGATTGTCTTCTCAGCAAGTTTGCTGATGACACAAGGCTGGGAGGAGTGTCTGACACCCCAGTAGGCTGTGCTGCCATTCAGAGGGACCTGGACAGGCTGGAGAGTTGGGCAGGGAGAAATTTAATGTATTACAAGGGCAAGTGTAGAGTAATCTGGGTAAGAACAAACCCAGGAACCAGTACAGGTTGAGGACTGAGCTGTTGGAGAGCAGTGAAGGGGAAAGGGCCCTGGGAGTGCTGGTGGATGGAAGGATGACCCTGAGCCAACAATGTGCCCTTGTGGCCAAGAAGGCCAATGGCAACCTGGGTGCATTAGAAGGGGGGTGGCTAGTAGGTTGAGAGAGGTTCTCCTCCCTCTCTACTCTGCCCTGGTGAGGCCACATCTGGAATATTGTGTCCGATTCTGTGTCCCTGTGCTCAAGAAGGACAGGGAAATTTTGGAAAGACTCCACTGCAGAGCTCCAAGATGATGAAGGGAGTGAAACATCTCCCTTATGAGGAAAGGCTGAGGGAGATGGGTCTCTTCAGCTTGGAGGAAGTCAACCCAGTATCATGTTTTCTGCTGCTATTTTGAGGGCAGTATGAATTTACTCTTCAGTAGGGTGTCTGTGTTCAGTTACTGTATTGCATGTTACCACACTTGTGCTGACTTCCAAGCAACAATGGAGAAATTCAGTTTTGAAAAGTTTCTACGTCAAAAAAACCCCAAAATTTCCCAAAGGAAATATGGGGCATTCTCATAGCATAAATGGTTCTTTTCAACAATATTTCCAAGGTTTTTGACTGTAAAGTAAAGTTTACAGTTTTGTATGCTCTATGTTTTGGATACTCTATGTTTTTAGTTATTTTTTTCTCTCTGTATTTTGTCTGATTTACTATTCTACCATAAAAGACTGTCCAGTGGTGCAGACAGAAAGCAAGGTAGATTTTTGTGTTGGAAAGAACACACAGACACATGCAGACCAGCTGAGGCTGAAGATCACCTGGCCCAATCCTCTCCTCAGAACAAAGTCATCCAGAAAAGGTTCCTCAGGGCTGTGTCCAGTCAGGTGTTTAATATCTCCAAGGATGGAGAATCAGCAACCACGCTGTGCAACCAACTGCAGCGCCTGTCCACCCACACAGCAAAAAAAGTGTTATCAAGTGTTTAAACTGTATTTCAGTTTGGGCCCACTTGCCCTTTGTCACGGGGTACCTCTGAGAGGATCCTGGCTCACTCATCTTTCCTCCCTCTCTCAGGTATTCATAGACATGGATGAGCTCCCCTTCCCCCCCCAAGCCTTCTCTGCTGAGCAGTCCCAGCTCCCTCAGCATCTTCCTGTAGTTGAGAGGTTGCAGCACATTTGTGCTCCTGATGCTGTATGCCTGTGAAAGCTGTCCAGCTGAAAGGTGCCAGGGAGTACGGGTTGATAGCCAGCAAAGCAGTGTGCTCAGGTGGCCAAGAATCAATTCTTGGTGAAGAATTAATTAATTAATTATAATTCCTGAGGGCAATGCATTATTGTTTTAATGTTTTCAATTCATCTTGTATCGTTCTCTTTGCCTGCAAGCTTTTAAGGTGTGATTTTATTTTATTTTAAATCCATTTTAGATTATAATAAAATAAAACCTGGATTGTTTTTACTAACAAACTGTTTCTTTGAAGATAATGGTCCTAATTTTTCAGGTTTATCTTTTTTGAGTTCTGGCTTTTACAACATTCTACCTGGGGTGCAGGACAAATTATCCAATTAAGAATTTACTGACTTACTGACTATGTGATTTTGAGTTTAGGAAGCATGTTTCTTAAAAATTATTAGCTCTTGAAAGACTTTTTCTTCCTCTCTATTGCTGCCAAAATGAAACATTTCCAGGCTGAAGAGATTTTAAGTTGGTATTAAGCTTTCATAAGTTTAATCATCTTATTCTATATTATTTTTTTCCACATTTCTATCTATTTATTTGTGTATGGAGTCAATATATTGTAAAGATTCCAGTATGTTTCTGTACAGTTAAGATAGCTTAATATTCTATTAGCAGTTAAACTTTGCTGTTCTTTTCATTCATGATAAGAAGCTTTTCTGAATTTAGCTAAGATAATTTACATAGAATTAAGTATCTGCAATCATGTCATGCCTGACAGAACCAGAACCTGACAGTACTCCAAAGTTCATGCCTTTCACTTACAGAAAATCTTTCTTTCCACAGACTTGAAGTGAATAATGTTAGATATCTTGATTAATATTTTTAATGTGGATATTTTTAAACTTTGATTTTCTATGATAAGCTTCCAAGCCATTATTAGGAGATGTCCATATGGATTAAGTATTAAGACTTCTTTAAAATATCTAAATAAGGCTGAGCTTGTAAATTTAAACTCACTATCCCATCTCTAAAGTTTTGAGAAAACTGACTTCCCAATATGTAACTACCTAGAAAAAAATAAACACAATATTTATATTTATATTTATATTTCTAAACTGTAGTTGGCTTGGGAAGGTGGGGGGGGGGCAGTAGTGAGTAACTTCTGTTTGATATGTCTTGCAAATGAGGTTGTAACAAGCAGATTTTGTTAAAGCAGTGTTGTGTTTAATAGTTGAATACTGAGTCTGCTCAGACATTAATAGCTTATCTGTTTTATTATTTCTTCTGCAAATGTCATAAAAAACAATATTTAACAGAGGATTTTCTGACTGTGCTTCAGGATTTGTGCCATTTTTACACAAAACTGGATTAGATTGTTCTCTTGTATTGTGCATTTCACCCCTATAGCCCCTGTGCCTCTGAAGGCAGTTTGAACTTTGTGGGACTTGGAGCTCTTCTCATCAGGAAAAATGACACTTAAATTGACGTAGGAAATTAATTCATGATGAGACAAAGACTGCTCTGTCTACCTAAAAATAAACCCCTCTATTTTATGAGATAGAAATTCAAGAAGGAATCCATAATGATGCAAATAAAACTTCTCAGGACTGTGTTTCCTATTGAGAAATCCAAATTAATGCTTAACATCATGAAATTGAAAGTTCAGCTGTACTGTTCAGTAATTGTCAATTAATAATGTAACCAACATCTCTCAGAACTGTCCTACCCCGGAGAAGTGATGCTTTATGATTTCATAGTAGGTTGCCCACTAAAAAATTGAAAAAAAAATCCATAGTGTTTAAAGTTTGGTTTACTGACTTTTCAGATGCAGGAAAGCATTCAAGGTCATTGACTGGTAGATATTCTATCATTAAACCATTTAATATAACTTTATTCATTAAAAGAAAAGGAAATTATAATGGTATAGAATATTAGAATACTGTCTGAATAGAAAACTTAGTTAAACTGCTAAAACCAATTGAAAAAAAATAATAATAAAAAAAGTGTATTTAAATAATGTAATGTTGAGTGAATTAATCTGAATAGGGTATTTTGATTAAATTAAAAAAATCTTTATTCCCAAAGTAAGTCAGGTGTTTTTAAACATTACAAGTTTAAACATTACAAGTTTCATGGATTTTACAAGCTCAACAAGATCATCTCCTTGTCAGTGGGTATGCAGATGATATGATTTCTTCCCCACAGACAATTCACTTGGATATAAAAGAGATGTGGAAGTATACCGTTAAGTTCTCATTTTTTTTCCTAGACTTTTTATGTGAGTGCTGTTTAATTATGATAATTTTAGTAATTATGTCACTAGGTCTAATGGTCATCTTTTGTGTAGCATCTAACTTCATGCTGCTCGTTCTTCAAAGGTATACTCTATTGGAGTCTTTTAAAAATGAGTCCCTTTTTTGTCTGTTTGACATTTTCAGTCTTGATTAGCATTTCAAATCAACATGACTCTTTTTATCCTTGTTATTGGTTGATGAACATTTATTGTCCAATTTTGTAAGGTAATGCATGTTAAAGAGCTAAAGCTACTTAGAATGGTGATAATGCTGGAATAGTGATTACTGAAGAGTAAATTGTTATTTTGCATAAATAAGCCCCTCACAAAAAATAGTGTCTGTGTCGGGTAGGTTATTCCTAGCGCCATGGGACCACAAGATAGTTCAGAGTGGAAGGGACTTAAAAAGGTCTCTAGTCCAACCTCCCCCTAAAGCAGAGTCAGTTACAAAACAGATTGTTCAAGGCTTTACCCTTGCAAATGGAAAGAATAGAGATTGCATAATCTTTCTGAGCAATCCGCTCCTTATTCTTGAATATTATGGTGTTCCTAATAATACATTCTTCCAGTCTCTCTAGGCCAATGACCTCCTTCAGGTCACAGATAAAGGTGTTAAATAGAATAGATCCCAGGATAGAACCCTACTGTACCCTACTTGTTACTGGTTTCAGGTAGAGAGAGTATGACCAGTTAGCCATTGCCTTCCAAGCCTGACAATCCAGATAGTTTTTGACCAGTTTTGTCCACTCATCCAGACCAGAACATCATAACCTGGTGGGCCAAGATGGGCCAAGCACACATACATCCAATGGGTCACTCCCTTCCCCTGCAGCACAACAGGGTTGAAAACAGAAAGACTGGGAGTCAAAGGTCATGGGTCAAGGGTAAAGACAGAGAAATAAATCACTGGCAAATTAGTATTGTGGGCAAAGTAGATTTTGGTTGGGAAATCCAACTTTATTTAAAAACTATTAACATAAATGCTTAATTACTGATGTTAGTAATGTGAAACAGAGATGACAAATACTTGAACACTGGAAAAACACCTTTCTTCTCCTTTTCTTGGCTCCAGATGCCTCTCTTTCCCTAATCCTATGTTCCACTCCCCTTGTTATCAACATCTATTTTACACGCAGGTTACTTTGAGTCTTTTCAATGAGGTTGGGGTGAGGACATAGTGGTTTCTGTCTGTCACAGCTTCTTTCTCATTCTTATCTTCCACTGTTTTTTTCTGCCCAACTCATTTACTCTGTTCTGTCATGGATTATCCACAGGCCACAGCCCTTTTGGGGGTGTATTTGCTCTGGCACAGGCTTACAATTGGGCCACAGTTCCTTCAGGGGTGCTACCAGCTGTACCCTGGAGCACCTCCCATTTCTCTGGCCTTCTTGTTCATCTCTCTTGGTGTTCCAAGGGGTGCCACAAACTCCTCCATCTGGCTCAGCTATGTCCTGTGTTGGCTTTGCTGTGGAGCCAGCTGGAACAGTGGGTCTGTTGTATTCAGCAGTGTGTCTGCAAGCCCCTGACCTTCCTCCCACAGAAGTCACCCCTGCGAACATCCCTAGCTACCAAAACCTTGCTATTAGTACCCAATATGTTTTAATATAAGAACACTGTGGGGAGGCAGAGTCAAAAGTCATGGTAAAGTCAATGTGGTTGCCAGCCACTCTTCTTCCCTAATCCACAAAACTAATAATTTTATCCTAGAAGGCAGTAAGGCTGTTCAGGCACTATCCACCTTTGGCCAGTCTGAGTGTTCCCAGTAACCTTATTCTCACTGAGTTTTTGGTTTTATGTTTGTGTGTATTTCTATCATTTTTTTGTCTCTTTCTTTCTTTAACTTTGTCCTTGGTTTTAGGATATGAGGCTGTTATCCTTCATCTAACATCTCTTTATTTTGATTATTTTCTCCACATCTATATATACTCCAATTCAAAAGATACAATACTTAGCTGAAACTTTTCATATTCTTTGAACAGGTTCTATAGTATAGAATGAGAAAATACAACACCTGAAATTGTAAAATTTTAAAATGTATTATGTATTAAAATGTATTCATAACCTATTTTATGTTTTTCAGCTCTACTTCAAGTTACAATTTCACTTAGCAAAGTTGAGCTCAGTGTGGGTGAATCCAAGTTCTTCACATGCACAGGTATGTATTTTAGTTGCAGGTATGTATTTCTTTAGAATTTAATTAATTGATTTACAATATTAAATTAGCATATTATTCTATTCATATTGATTTGTGAGAACTGTGACACATACTAGATCTTCACTGGCTTCCTGTATTCAGTCTAGAAACTACTCATTTCAGACTCCAAATTGCTCCGTTTGAATTGTCTATATCAGTACAGGTAATTTAATTCTATTAGGATGCTTCATTAGTTAAAATATTTTCACTTGTCTAAGCTAAGGAGTTAAATAAGTTACTAGACTAAGATGTAGTATCCTATCCAGCGTCACGAGACACCGAAAGAATCTTTTCTGGAGAGCCAGAAATTAGTCAGGAGGAGAGTTGCCTTTACAGATGCCTGATGGAAGTCCTTGATGTTGCTGAGTTGTCATCTTCCATTGATGATTGTGAGCTGTGGATCCAGTGACTAATGAACAGTCTGTTTATTTCTTTTAAGATTTTATAACTGTCTGGTTTTATTTTTTTCTGCCTGGAATCCTTGAGCTACTCATTATACCATTTTAGCGATTATACACCTGCCTGCAATTTTACCTTGATTATCTTTCTAAAGATTTTGTCACAACTCTCATCATTTATCAGTTCTTTGATGCTGCTTAGACACTGTGCCTTGGGTATGCACACATGTTGCATGACGTCTACCAGAACCTCTAATGTTGCATTGTTTTTTCATTTTGTCTGTAGCCATCGGTGAGCCTGAGAGCATAGACTGGTATAATCCACAAGGAGAAAAGATTGTTTCTAGTCAAAGAGTGGTTGTGCAGAAGGAAGGTATTCGAGCCCGTCTGACCATTTATAATGCAGATATAGAAGATGCTGGTATATATAGGTGTCAAGCAACAGATGCTAAAGGACAAACTCAAGAAGCTACTGTTGTTTTGGAAATTTATCGTAAGTAAAATATTGTCCATTAACAAATGAAAGACTGTATCATAAAGGCCACTTCTATTGAGAAAGTAAAGCCTTTTAAAATACCTTGTTCTGAACTTTATCTTCCAGTTCAAGGCATCTCCCACAGTTTAGTTCATAGATAGTATGACGAAACCTTAAATTTAATGGTTGCTATTTTGTACTATTTTGTATCACTTTTTCTTTGTATCTTAGAATACTGTCTTATGAGTGTGCACTGTATGGCCCTCAGGAAAAAGAAGAAATATGATAAAAAACTGATGTCAATATATTTCTTCTTACTAATACATCTACAACCTATTATAGATATATGTGTAAATAAATGTGCAGGAAGTGCAGTATATGCCATTTTAAAAGTGCAGTTCAGACTGGATGAGTTATTTTTATGTCAGTTTCACCCTAATCTTAGTCTTATAATGGAATTTTGCATGAACAACCAGAATGCATTTCAATTGCAAACAAGTAATTGAGGACTATATTTGAAAAGTAAATACATTCTATTGTGGTAAGAGAATCTCTAAGAACTCGTTTTTTTCAGTTCAATTAAATAACTTTACATTGTACTATATTCTTTATATCAATCAAAAATGCCTAAAAGCAGTACATAAAACAAGAATACTGTGAAGATATAAGGTAAGGTTTTTGTTGGTGAAAGGGTGAGCCATGTGCCAGAAGACTTTCAGATGAGTTTTTCTCTAATTTCATCAGAGAATTGTTTTTAATGATCATGCAATAATTTTTTGTGGATAAACTGAACACTAAGGAATTGCAATGAGATAGAAAACAGAGTGGAATCACAAAGCACTACTTCTGAAACATAATAAAGACATGAATTAAAACAAACAAATTGATCTACTAAACAAGAATCAAAATGGCTATAACAGTTACAATTGATTCCATGATGGCTTGAAATCTGGCATTTCAAAATGCTTCAAGTTTTGTGGAATTTGTTTGTATGCTTAAAAGTGCAAGTCACTTCTTTAGCAGACACCTGAGCAAGGCTGAAATGTTTTGAAGTGATTACATGTGGTAATTTTAATAATTTGGAGTTACAGATAAACCTAAAGACCTACACAAGAAGCATGAAAGTTTGTGGGAACTGACATAGAAGTATTCTTAATCATATTTGTGGTGTGGCATATGGAAAAAGTGGGATACACTGTACACCTAGGGTCTGGCTCCATACTCACCAAGACCTGCAAGAGTTTTCCTTTTGACTTGCATGCAGTCAAATATTTCAAACATTTCATAAAATAATTTGTAAAAGAATACAGGAAATGTATATTAAAAAAAAAGTGTGCTACCTCTGCTATGGGAACTGTGGATTATTTGAGCCTGAATTCATATCAACACAAAAAGATGTAGGTGGAGTTGCATCTCTTATTTAGGTTTTCCAAACCTGCCCATGAAATGTAAGTGGCAGACTTTGATCCTACAGATTTTTTTCTTTGTGCAAGAAAATGTTCCAGAATTGTTTCTCAATCAATTAGCTTCTGCATTAGGTTTTGTATGAGATAATACATTAATGCCATCTTGGACGTCTAACACTAAATTCTGATAATGTTGAACTTACTTATCCCACTAATAAATATCAAGTTTGGTTATTTGGGGTTGAAGTAAATAAAAGCCATGTCAGGCCTAAAAAAATAATGTCATTTTCTTAAAAAAAAACCCCACTATAATTTATGTTGACTTAATACTAATTGTTTCATTCAGGTTCTCAATTATTCACAGTAACTGAAAAAGCTCCAGCTAAAGTTTCACCTTTTTATTAAGACTTTTCAAAATAATCTTGGTGTTTTTGACTGAATAAAACCAAGAAGTTTTAATTCAGTAATAAAATAATGAAGAATAAAACACATAAGGTAGTAAATAGAGTATTAACCTTTGTATAAAGACCTCTAAAAGACTAGAGTTTCAATACTGTGCTCTGGGACGTGGAAAACAATTAAAAATATGTTTATAAATATGCGTAGTTTATATAAATAAAGCAATGACTTTCATAATGTGAAATTATTGTAAAAACATTTCCACTGAATAAGTCATACATCCAGGACCATTTCAGTCTTACCTGAAATAATTACATTGGAAATAATTCTATGTTTATCACAATGAGAACATGTAATACTCAACTTTATCTGATCTGGTATCACATATAATTTCAATGCTAAGTGAACTAGAAGATGCTTACTATATTATTTTTTCTTCCTTTCCAGAAAAACTCACTTTTCAAGACATAGTATCTCCACAAGAGTTCAGGCAGGGAGAAGATGCAGAAGTTGTTTGCCGTGTTACCAGTTCACCTGCTCCTGTTGTCAGCTGGTTGTATCGGAATGAGGAAGTCTCAGCTGTTGCTGACAGTTAGTATTTTGGTAACTCTTTAAGCTATACATTCTAATTAACAGTAAAATATTATTGTAAAAGAAGATTAATGACAGTATGGTGGAGGATGGATTTTGTTTGGCCCATCATCCTACAAAGAATTTGAGTAGGTTCTGTGGTCTATAGAGAATTTTTATTTGCAATGGTTTTCTTCAGGGTTTGGGTTTTTTTTTTTCCATTTGGTAATTTTGTTTCTGTGATATGACGGTCCAAATTCCCAAAATATTGCTGGGAGCTCCTTTTCAGGAATTCCTCCTAGATTGCTATGTATGTAGAAGTTGAACACATTTTTAAAACATACACAGATGAACTTTGTTGTACACAAAAAGCTTTGACACAACTACACACTGCATTGATTGTGATAACCTTGCATGTTAGTTCAGACTCGCAGGTGAAGAGGCTTTTTGCACTGTCATAAGCATTTACTTGTATGACTGTGAGAGACCCCTTGAGTCTGGGGGATATAGGATAAGGATATAGGTGATCTATTTAGGCTAGATTTCCCCAACTGTTAAACTGATAAAAGTTTGGTGAAGATGAATTTCACCTTTGGTACATTCGAGTATTTATCCTGCAGAGAGGAAATTATTAAGGAATATAAAATTTGTGTGATTTACCTCCTATAAATATATATAAAATATGATAAAAAAATATATAAAGCAAATAAAATATATAGTTATATAAAATATATAAAGCTATATATTTTAACTATATATTTTATATGATTATATTTAAAACTATATATTTTTATTTTTGATAATTTTTTAATATATATTTTTATAATTTTAACTATATATTTTAAAGTTTTTTAATTAAATGCAAAGATTTGTCTTTTTAACCATTTTTCTTTAACAGTGCTTACAGTGAGAAAATGTAGAACATGTTCTGATATAAGGTCACATCCAAGTAAGATCCCAGTCATGCTTGGGAGGAAGTGACATTTTAAATAATGTAAAAATAGGACATTCTGAACCTCATGCGTTTTGACAATGTCTATATGGATTTATAATACAGGTAGAAAAAGAGCATACCCAAAGTCTTAGAGTTCAGAATTCTTTTTCATGTGTTGTGAAATAAAAAGTCTCAGGTTCATATTGCATTCCCAGCTTCTAAATCTCCAGCTACAGATCAGTACCTGTAACCTATCTGCATAATTTCAATTTGAATCACATCAAATTTGCCTGACATGTTTTAAATGATGCCTATTAAAAAAAAAGTTAGTTATTCCTTTTGGGGTTTAGTTCATAGTTACATCAACACTGAATAATTTCAAATCCAAACTGAATTGTGTATTGCAATATATTTCGGGGGTAGGAGAAAGCGGCTTCTCTTTTAATCATTCTAGCACTAGCATAGTAGAAAGACATGAGAAAATGTTATTGTTCTAATTTACTGGCTTTTCTGTTATATTCTTGACCATTCTCCTGTTGTATACATTACAGCTAGTAGGGCTTTTGGAGCACAGACTTTTGACTATTTTAGTTTTGTAAATTCTTGACAGTTCCTAGTACTTGTATTTGTATGTTTGATTTTAAGAGAAGACTGATTTCTTATGCCAGAAGAAATGAAAATTTATAAAGATTTTTGCTGTTTAGTAGGCCTGTAGCTGAAAAAGCTATGGATGAAATAACTTCTCACCATTTTCAATTAGTTTCTGTATGTTCCAAATACCATATTTGCTCCATATAATTTGTATGTGGTAGTGTGTGAAATGATATCGATGTTCAAGCATGACTTAAATAAACTAGACATATTTAGTATAACTGTACTGAAGCCATTGATGTCCTGTAAATCTCTTACAGGTAAATAGTAACTAAATTTTATGTTTACATTTCTCTCTTTGTTTTCTGCTAGAGTTCTTGATAATGAAACAGAACCTACAGGACATAAAAAGCTGTTTCATTTGTAAATATGTATGCACATATGCTCTCTGAGTAGACTCTTAGATGTATAATTGACATAAAAGCTTCTCTACCAAGTGTTGTTTATCACTATTTTGGAATACCAGTGTTGTGGGAAATCTAGCATGCTTTAAAGTTCTAGCGGAATCAAAAGGGAAAGCAAAGCAAAAAATGAGACTTGGTTGCTAGTTGAAACTGAAAGCTAGTAAATCTCATCCTCCTCCAATGCTGAAAGGATTGACACTACTTCAAAGAGAAGCCAAAAGACATGAATAACAAGTGTGCAAGTTCTTCAGCAACCACATATACTGAACTGCAGGAAGTAATTCTCCTCAGAAGAGTCCATTAATATTGAGTGGTTATTGTGGGTTGACCTTGGCCAGCTTCCAGGTGCCTACCCAGCTGCTCTCTCAGTTCTCTTCCTCGACAGGACAGGGGGATAAAGTAAGATGAAAAAAAGCTTGTGGGTCATTTTAAAACAGGGATGTCACTCACTGATTACCAGCACAGACAAAATGGATTTTAACTGGGGAACCAAGTAGCTGAATTTATTGGGGGTTAAAAAGAATTAAAGGGTGAAAAATGAAGACAAAATTAAAGCAACACCTCCCTTATTTCTTGTGGGTTAAACTTCGTTGCCTAATCCTTAATAACCCCCTCCCTCCCCTAGGCAGTGCAGGGGGATGGAGAATGGGGATTCGGGATTCTGGTCAGTCCATAACAGCTTGAGCATGGGTCCTTTCCATGGGCTGCAGCTTACAGCAAAAACTTGCTCCAGTATGGTCTCCTCCATGGCTGCATTGTAGATTCCTTCTCCATCACAGTCTCTCCAGGGGCTGCAGTGGATTTCTGCTGAAATGCCTTTAGCAACTCTTCCCTCTCCCCCTGAGTGCTTGCAGGGCTTTTTCTCACATTTTGTTCCTTACCCCTCATGGCCCAGCAGCATTTTGCCCTTTCTTACTGGGAAATTATTTAACATAGTGCCATAAAATGGGCACAAATACAGTTGGTTAATCTAGATAGAGAGGGAAGAAGCATTTTACTTACTATAAATTCCTTTATTTATCTTTTTTCATCTCTATAATCTTTTTGGTATGGTAGGTAGGTGTTCATGAATATTCCACTCATTTTGCAATGATTTATGAATTTAACTTGCATTTGGTGACTCCTCAGAGTAAGTAGGAAGTTATGGAAGGAAAATCCAGGCTGAATTTTAGAAAATGGCAATGTATTTGTAGTGGGGTAAAGCCTAAATTTATCAACTGACATTTTGCTTTGAAATTGACAAATGTTTTTTTTTAGAGCATTCTGATCTTACAGAGAAAGTACATAAATAATACTCTTAATTTATCATTCCTTGTGTTGTCTTGATTTACTTACAGCACTTAATCTCTTACTTACCTTTTTAGATCGATTTGCAGTGTTAGCAAACAATAATCTCCAAATTCTTAATATCAATAAAAGTGATGAAGGAGTATACAGATGTGAAGGAAGAGTGGAAGCCAGAGGAGAAATTGACTTTCGGGACATAATTGTAATTGTGAACGGTAAGGAGTAAAAGTTGTTGAATAGACTTCTTTCTTTACTTGATGATTATAGCCTATTTTAAAATCTATCAGCTGCTAAAAAGTCCTTATTAAATGGGTTAGTATAGCTTCCATGCTTGTTTCATATTGTTTTTCTATAAATGTAATAGTTGGGGTTTTTTTTTAATCTACTATAATATGTAAGTAGAACTTGTAGAACTTGTATTGCATTTCATAATACCAGTATATATAAACATGTAAAAGCTATTTTAATTACTTGTGGAAAACTGACAATTACTTTAAGACTCGAGTTTCAGATTATAACACACAGGAGTTCTGTTCATCCTGTATTTTTCAATATTTTGTCATTTACTGGTAAAAAAGCACACCTGATTTTTCAGATATTCATCTTCACTGCATTGAACACATCTTATTAAGTGTCCCAAAAGTCACTGATGGATTTTATTAGATTATCAGTATTGCTTGTATATTTTTAACCTTTTTTTTTTTTTTAGGTATCTAAATAGCAGAAATTTTCACAGTTGATAAAGCAGTATGTGCAGGTGTTATTGGCTAGGTACTGAACTTTTGAATTTAGACACCTGCATGGACTGTTACTATTTTCCTTATTAACAATGACTCCCTAAGAAACCAAAATTAGGTGGCTTTAAGTGTTTTTAATTTTATTTTTATGTGAATAGTAATTAATTTATTAGAAAGTTCTTACATTAAAAAGGAAAATTCTTGGTTTGTAATCATGATATTTAATAGTCTAGTCTTGGAGTTAAATAGCTGGCATTTGTAACAGAAAAAAAAAAGACAACATTGTAGAAGTGTATCTCATTTTGAAGAAAAGGAATTAACAAAGACAATGGTGTGTATTGAGATAATTCAGATGTTTTCTGAATATTATCCTAAGATAATATTCAGATCCTAAGCTAGTTGACATATCATTGGCTAAATCACATCTTGGAGTGTTGTAGACAGCAAAAAGAAGAAGTGAAATGGAAAGTATTCTAATCGGACCATAGTAGCATATGTTATTTCTTATACCAGTGTCCAAACTAGATATACTAACAGCAGTTATTGTCACAGGCATATAGTTTTAAAAAATACAAGCTGTAAAAAAAAAAACGATTTTGAAAGTGATAATCTGTGTTTAATGTTGCAAGATCATGCTGAATAGTTTGATGGTGAAGGACCTGAAATGCAACACAAATCCTCTTTTTACTGACATACAGAAAAGAAGAAAACAGTAAATTTGCAAAGGAAGTGTTAAATTCTGTTTACCTGAATCTTTGGTTCACAAATTCAGAGGTTCATTCCTCTGGGGACATGGTATTTCCATATCCAATCTGTAGCCCAGGCAATTTCACTTGTGATTTTGTATAATTAATACTTTAATGGTTACATGTGAACAGAATTAAAATTTACTCAAAAAATTGTTAAATGTAAATGTTGGAACAAATTTTTATATATAAGACAATTTCTAATGTATGGAAATCTAGTCTTCGGGGATTAAGTTGGATAATAAATTGCAGTACTTTTGGATTAGATCTTTAAAATCTAAAGCTTGGGCATTTTGTCTGCTTGCAACAATGAACTCCTTCCAGCATTTCTTCACTAGCCATTTTTACAATGAGGTCTAATTGGCACATTTTTGTTAAAATAAATAAATAAATAAATAAAGGTTAGTATAAAATAGAACTAAAGAATTCAAGTCCTCCTGAAAATAAACACTAATATTTTTGCTCTCTCTCTTTGGGTAAAAGGACTTATTAGATTTATTTCTTTAAGTTTTCTTTGCTCTCTGTAAAATTTCATAAATCACATAGACCTTCTGATCTCATTGGCATAGATAAAAAAGAATTATTTTCAGCTAATTATCATTTTTCCTTAAATTTAAAATGTGATATACTTGCCAGTATAGTTTAATTTGGTGTTTCCAAAGGTTCACGTCTATGTACATGCAAGGACAGAACCAAAGACAAACAGATCTCTTCCCAGAACAAATGAAGAAAAGAATAAATTTTTACTTTTGAAAAGAAAAATCGTATTTCCTTTCGTTGTCATTGCACTATGTCCTGGAAGGCTGAAACACTTAAGTGCAGAGCTAGACCAAGTAATAGTCCTGTAGCTCTTTCTTAGCTGTGGGTGGTGAAGAACCTGCTGCTACTGGCAGGAATTGTTTCATCCCCTCATGTTCCAGAGTGTGTTTTCACGTCTAGACATTAGAATGCACTGCTAGATGGCTAAAATGTATATAGGGTTTTCTAAGTGACATTTTTTTGTGGAAGGTGTTACACAACAGAAGGATTTTGCTAGCTGAGTAAGGGCCCATGCAATTTCAGGTGGGAAAGATGTTATCTGTAAAACGTTTAAATTTCATCATACCATAAAAGAGTGTGAAAAGTACATAGCAACATTTACTTATTGATTATTGCTAATTATGGTACAGGGTTTTTTTTAATAATTTGATAGCTTGGAGGTTCAGTATCTTTGAAGACTTCTTAAGTAGAATACTAAGATTAGAATATTTGCTGCAAAGCAACAAAGTTGCAATGGGAAGCCAAACACGAATTCATGGGGGTTCCTGTTCCTCCTTTTTTCTAGTCTAAGTTAAAGTTGAAAAGGATAACTCTGAGTCGCTCTGACAAGATGTACTTGCTAGTGAAATGTATATTTTTTTGGTTTTTTTTACAGTTCCCCCTGCAATTACCCTGCTACAGAAATCCTTTAATGCCACTGCAGATCGAGGAGAGGAAATAACTTTGTTCTGCAGAGCCACTGGATCACCCCCACCTGAAATCAGTTGGTATAGGTAAGTTCAGTTGAAGTCTGCACTCCAGGGTGCATTATTTTAATATGTTGCAATTAAAGTTGAAAGCCATTCCCCCTTGTCTTTTCACTACATGCCTTTGTGAAAAGCCCCTCCCAGCTTTCCTGTGGTCCCTTCAGGTACTTGAAAGCCACAATAAGGTCCACCTGGGTTTTCTTCTCCAGGCTGAATGACCCCAACTCTCTCAGCCTGTCTTGATAAGGAGGGGTGCTCTGGCCCACTGATCATCTTTGTGGCCCTCCTCTTGACTCAGTCCATGTCCTTCCTGTGCTGGGGACTCCAGATCTGGACACAGTGCTCCAGGTGGGGTCTTACAAGAACAGAGTAAGGTAGAGGAATCACCTCCCATGGCCCGCTGGCCATTCCTCTTTTGATGCAGCCAAGGATATGCTTGGCTTTCCGGGCTGCAAGCACACATTGCTGTCTCATGCCCAACTCCTTTTCCTCAGGACTGCTCCCAGTCTGTCCTCTACCCAACCTGTAATTGTGCATTGGGTTACCCCAACCCATATGCAGGGCCTTGCACTTTGCCTTATTGAGCTTGATGGGGTTGTTATTGACCCACATCTCAAGCCTGTAAAGGTCCCTCTGGGTGGACTCCCTTCCCTCCAGTGTGTTGGCTGCACCACAGAGTTTGGTGTCTTCAGCAAACTTACTGAGGGTGCACTCAATTCCACTGTCCATGTTGCTGACAAAGAACTGATAATGCATACAAACTAGAATCAAATATTCTAAATATTTTATGTCACTGGAGTAATTTTTACAATGCATGTCTTTATTGGACTAAAATTCTTAAGAGTTGTCTGAAAAATGATATTTTAAATGGCCAATATTATTGGTTTTATTTTTAAGAAAGAATATATAGACTTCCACAATTTGCAGATATCTCTGTTTAAAGTCATGGGGTTTTTTTCTCAATATTTTAGTATTTTAGGGACTTCAAGGTGCTGTGCTGAATGGTTGAGGTTTCAGGAGCAGAGGTGGGGTTTTCCTCAATTCCTTCACTGGCAAGGAATAATGAAAGGAGTAGGAAAGGACACTTGATCAACAGGTGGCTTAATGGCTGCTGCCAAGACTTTTGGGTTCTTTGATCATGTGGATGTTTACATGGCACTAGACCTGCTGGTGTGGGATGGAACAGAATTATCCACAAGAAGAAAAAGGATTTTTGTCCAGGAGTTGGCAGGGTTCATCAAGAGGGCTTTAAACTAGGTTTGAAGGGTGGATGGGGTAAAACCAGGCCCACTAGAGATGAGTCTCGGGCTGGCATGGAGATGCTGAGGGTGAAAGTGATAGTCCAGCTGAAGTGCATCTACACCAATGCATGCAGCATGGGCAATGAACAGGAGTAGCTTGAAGCCATTGTGTGGCAGGACAGCTGTGATGCAGTCACTATCACAGAAACACGGTGGGACAACTCATGACTGGAATGCTGCAATGGATGGCTATAAGCTCCTTGGGAAGGGTAGGCAGGGAAGGAGAGGCAGTGAGGTAAATGTATGTTAAAGAGTATTTCGATTGGATGGAGCTCGATGATAGTAATGATAAAGTTGAGTGTCTGTGGGTAAGGATGAGGGGGAAGGCAAATAAGGAGGATATCCTATTGAGAGTCTTTTATAGACTGCTCAGCCAGGATAAGGAGGCAGATGAGACATTCTGCAAGAAGCTGGAAGAGGTGTCACAATCTCTGGCTCTTGTTCTGGTGGGGGACTTCAACCTACCAGGCGCCTGCTGGAAGAATAGTATAAGAGAGAGGAGACAGGCTGGGAAGTGTTCCTCGGGTGTATGGAAGAGAACTTCCTGACACAGCTGGTAAGTGAGCCTCCCAGAGGAGGTGCCTCACTTGATCTCCTGTTCACAGACTGGGAAGGACTGGTGGGGGACGTAGTGGTTGGGGGCCATCTTAGTCTTAGCACCCACTAAATAGTCAAGTTCTCAATCCCAGGTAAAGCAAGGAGGTGGGTTAGGAAAACCCCCACTATAGACTACAGACTTTTCAGGCCTGTTCAGGAAACTGATAGAGAGAGTGACTTGGGAGGCAGTCCTAAAGGACAAAGGGGTCCAGGAAGGCTGGATGTTGTTCAAGAATGTGAATGTATCTTTAAAAAACAAAACAAAACAAAACAAACAAACAAAAGTGAAAATACATCTTGAATTTTCACTAAGTGGTAATGCTGCTTTTGGAAGGAATATAACCTTTGGTTACAGCAAGTTATAGGAGTCGTGTTCAGTTTTATTCCCAACTGTACCATTTATCTCTGTGAGTTCAGTCATTTTATTTGATTTGCCTCAAGTTAATCATTTGTAAAATGGGCATGTGCAATAAACTGACTTAATGGAAGTCTGTTTCCTGAATATATAACTATGCTAAGGAAAAAAGTCCAGAGAGATGCAGACTATGGTAACAGACAATAAAGTTTTCCTGTAAAACATTCAAAAGTATACTGAATGTTCTGGAGAACTGAGGCAAAGCCCTTAAAAAAAAAGGGTGGAAATTATTTCTACTCTATTCTACAGAAGATATTTTCATTATATTGTATAGAAAATACATCCATCCCTTTGAAAATGGTTCATCAAAATTAAGGACCTGTTTTATATGCAGTTTAGTGTTCTCATGTCCTTGTCGCCTTTTAAATGTGCTGTGACACCTAGAAATCTCTCATTCTCTCCATTAAAGGTTCTTTAGCAAGGCCTGCATATTTTGGATCTGTCATTGTGTAGTCTTACCTTCCTTACAATCTACTGATTTAGTCCATTAAAGAAATTATCTGGATTTTCTTTTCTCTTGTTTCCTTTTCTGTTTACAATGAGTTGATTTAACAGGTCAGCTTCAGTTAGGGTTTGAAAAATGGCAGTATTTTAAAAATCAAATGACAGTAGCATTGAGGTGGCTTATATATACCTCCATGTTGACCATAAACCATATGCTAAATAAAACAGTAGTTTCAAGCTTTAAACTCTTTAAGACACTACCTTATGTGGTAAACCTTTTACTATTTATGTTGACCTTTTTTAACTTCCATGTACTGCTAATGTTTAAAATTATAAGCTGCTGCTCTATTTAATATACATATATACTTCATTAAGATTTCAGGTACCAAGAGAATCTTAATTCTTTCATGACTTAACTAATATATCTACTGGAGCTGACAATACATTAGTGTAAAGCAGAGGTGGAATAGTCTAATAGGATTAAATTAGCCAGGATTGAAAGACAAAGATCCAAATGTACAGGTCATGAACTGGAAATCCTTCCTTATTCATGTGAATAGTATTACTAAAAAAACTATGATTGTTTACATCTATGGGGATAATTGACACTAGTAAAATTTACCTGGATCAATCCACTTATCTTTACTGACAGGACTTAGAAGCATCTGACAAAATAAATAATCTGCATTTAATGTGTTATTCTTGGTTTTTTTCAGTTTTTCAATATCAGCATCGGTTTGGATCTTTCTTATTTTTTAGAGAGTGCAGGGAAATGCTCATAATCTCATTTGTGCTTATAAATTGCATTTGAAAACAGGCATTTGGAAACTAATTCTGGCCTTGAACATAGACTTTTGTCTACTCACAGAAAGCACTAGATTTTTTTGTGTGACCACCTATGTGGAAAATTAGACCTTTTCTGTTCTGCAAAAACAAAATTCCTATGATTTATTTTGGAAAGCGGATAAAGGAGTATCACAATAATGTCTTAAAGTGGTCAGATAAGAGAACTGAGGCTATTTACAAATGTGTTGCTAAAAAATGCAAGCTATCTCTATTCCAACATGTTAATGCATGTTAATATTCCCAAGAAAGAAGCAGTATTTTTGCTTTTAGGAAAAATATTATTTTAGAAAATACTAAATTTTTGTAGTTACCAGCATTGCTACATGCATTCTTCAGCATTGTGTGCTGAAGAAAAGTGGAAATCATTGTTGCTCAAATGTTGGAATAAATCTAGATGTTCCTAAACTAGGCATATAGAATATCTCACTTAGGCATATTGGTTTCATTTTAAAAATAACTTGTTTTCAAGAAATTAGCACTGTTAGCAGAATTATCAATGCTTACGAGAATCAGGCAATTTTTGTGTAGGTGCTTATGAGAAAGGTCTGTTACTAATCGCACATAAATAAGAACAAAAGAAGCCCACAGCAAACAAGGCAGAATGAGAAAAAAAAATAAATAATTAGAGTTGCACTCTCAAAAAATAAGCTGTTTTAGTAACTGTGTGTATGCCAAGGTGCTCAAATGAATTGGTAAAGCATTGGGCAACCCTCAAAATTGTTCATGGGTTTTATTATTTCTGTACCATCTGGTCAGAACACATTCTAAAATCTGGCAATATGCCTGATTACTAAGTTGTGGCTAGCCAACAAGAACTGAGAGGAAGTAATTTGGAAGGGTTCTTTATGTGCCAACAGAGTCTACGTGTAAGTAATTTAAAATATTTTTTATAAGTTGGTACATTGTTACTAATGTGAACTGCAATGCTTACACCTTGAAAATACCCTCTTAAATGTTTCTCACATACAAGTATATATATATATTAATCTAATCAGTTTCCTCTGTCCTTCCTTGAGTGTAAATGGTATGTTAAGGGTTCTGTTTACAAACATTTTTCCAACATTAAGTTGATATTGAACATTTAATAATAAAGATATTCTAGTATTTTTAATATGTGTTTCAGAAACTAATAATGAAAGTGTGAAGCTGGGGTACGGAATATCAAAATGTAGTCCAGAATGCTTTGCTTGTGTCTAGGATTTTCACATTCTTGTGAAAAAACACTGTGATCCTGCAGAACAATTTTTACCATGATAAAAGTAACTCCCTTTAAAACATACACTCAATTAATGCCACAGGAGTTAATGCATTTCTGAGGGTAGCATTTTAGCAGTCTCTTTGCTCAAAGATAGTTTTAAATATACTAATTTTTCCATATCATGATGTTTCAGACTTTGGAACCTGCTAGTTGATTATTAATAATTTTTATTTTTTAGGAATGGTAAACTTATTGAAGAAAATGAGAAATATATGCTAAGAGGAAGAAATACAGAACTAACAATAAAAGACATTAAAAATATTGATACAGGTCCTTATATCTGTAATGCTAAAAACAAAGCAGGAACTGATAAAAAACAGACATTCCTTCAAGTTTTTGGTAAGTACTACATAGTGTGTTCCATTCTTCTTTTCTTAAGTGTAAACAATAGGGAACTGAGATTGTAATTGGCAGCTTTCATGGGAACAGTATTCCTCAAATGTGTCTTCTGATGAAACATACACTGTATAATATTACAGTTTTTTCCTTCCTGTTGGCTACTTTAACCTTTATACCTAAATTTAATTTTGAAAAGGCTGTCTTCAGATTTTGCTTTTCTATTATTCAGATACAGTATAGTAGTTAAATTGTCAAGTGTTAAATTGTTAATTCCTTCTGATTTTGCTTAACAAGTTGGCTGCTTGCAAGAAAAAACAAGAGCAGAAAAAAGTGAAAATTCTGTAAGGGAGTGAAAAGTTGGTTATTTCAGCTTTTAAGAAGCACATCTTTAAATAAGAAAACACCACACAGAGGTTTTCCTGCTTTTTGGTTCTGTTGTGGTTTGGTTTTAATTTGTTTTGTCTTGATTTTTATTTTTTTAAGTACATGATTGCAGGTGTAATCATCAAATTGTTGTCTGACAGGAGTTTCAAAGGATGAAAGTAATAACATAGAAACTCTCTTTCTGTGCTCTACCACCTAATCTATGTTCATGATTCTCTCCTTTACATAGAACTATTAATTTCTTTAAAGATTTGTGTAACTGTAACCTAGTGAAAGCAAGTATCTCTGAGAACATAGAAAACCTTCATCAGGATCATTGTGCACGATCAAGATCGTAGCTTACTTATGAAAAACCTAAAAAAAGTAACGTGTTGGGATTTTTTACATTATCTATAACTTGGAGTAGAAAGACCGTTTGTATTTAGACAGCTAAACTATGTACTTAGGACCATGGGAAATTAAATTTTAAAACTCATAGTAATTTATAGGAAGTGAAAAAGAACAAACAGATGAGGCTAGTCCAGTAAATTGCACTGGAAGAGCCAACCTGTTGGGCTGGATAATGTGGTCATGTTGGATCTGGGAGCCTGAGGCTGATCCATGGTGTCAGCCATGATAAGGTTATCTGTGTCTGTGTGCCTTCCACTGTCTTTCCTGTTTAGGAGACTCTTCAGAGCCCTCCATGGTATGTATCCAGTCTTTCATACACAGATGGGTTGCCTAACTATTGGTTTATTTTGTTGTTCTCAGGAAAGTTATTCTTAATTACTCCTCAAAGGAGGGATGATGAAATACAGCTTTATATTTCATCTCACCTTCAAAATATACAGGATCTTAAAGATTTTCATGGAAAGCCAAAACATTTTATTCAACTGTATTTCCAAAATAAAATAAATAAATATGAAAATATTTGAAGGAATAGAAAAGATTTGCTAATTTTTACATGAGTTTATGGACATTTCAGACAGAAACAATTTTGTGTGCTTTTCGAGTAATTTTAAGTGTGGCTGAAATTTATTTAGTTTTTTGCCAAGGGCAAGGTAACTTTTTCATGCAAGGAACAGGGAAAGGGCGATACCATACTAAGGGTGAGTATTTTTGGTAATATAGCATTTTGTCTTTCAGTGGCCAATGTTCTAGGGACTTCCTGGAAAGAGAAATCCAAATCATTTAATATGTATAAGGAGTCTACTTAATCCTTCCTGAACCTACACATGCTTTTTGTTTCCATGACATCCTAAATTCCTAAAATAATTAATTTTGTGCACCAAAAAAAAAAAAAAAATATTTCTTGCGGTAAATTTGAAGCCTGTATAGAGCCTGTTCATTTCTGTGGCTTGAAATTCTCATTCTAAGATAAGATGTGAAGAATAATTCTATATGTTCTTTACATCAATTTTTTTAACTTTTTTTTTTTTAATCTTACCAGTTCATTTATCTTCTAAGCTGAGAGCTTCCAACCTTATATAATTTTCTCCTACTGTGGAAACCATTGAGTCTGAACCACACATTCCTGTGCCTGTCTGCTTATAATTCCCTGTCTGTGAAATGGCAAGGCAAGAATGGCACACACAGGATTCATGTTGTGGGGAAAAGGAGACTGTTCAGCATCACAGTGCTACTGCTGCTGCTGTCATCTCTGCTTTCTCTCACACTCTGCTGTTCTGTCTCTCCACGACTACTGATCTCCTGTTTCCACACAACTCTACAGTGTCTCCCAGGCCTCTTTCCTGAGTGGTTATAGCTAATTTAGAATGCATCATTGAATATGTATATTTAGAGTTATTTTTCCCATGTGCTTTACTACTGGGTATATTTAAATTAGATTATAACAATCTATGTAGTGTTAGTTTGACCTTAGGGAAGAGTGTCATAAATTAAGCCTCTTATCTTATTTGTAATTTCTAAAGTTCAGTGATATTTTAGTCTAATACTGCCTTTACAAAGTTTACCTCTATGAAACTATGCAAACGTGGAGCAGAGTTGTATTTTTTCCTACACAGAACTTTATTCTTCTTTTGTCTCTTTCACACAGGCTTAATTTCCAGTCATATACATAACCAATAACCCATTCTACTTTGCCTTTAATGTATTAAAAAAATATAACCTGGAAATGGCAAGGCAGATGGTTGATTATTATAGATAAATAATATATAAACATCCAGTCTGTATTAAAATGAGTTACCAAATGACATTTTTCCCACTCTGTTAACTTGCTTATTTCACATTCCTACTATCTTTAATTTCAATATACAGTGCCAAATAGTCAAAACAATGACTATTGTTTCCATTACAGCAGGGCTCTGGTAGGACTGAAACTAGTAATGACAGTAATGTAACCATAATGCAACAAAACCAACAGTAACTTTATAGCATTTCTCAATGAAGGGCTCAATGAAGCTGATGAAGGATTTTAAGTATGTTTTATAAGGGGTGGCTGAGGAAGCTGGGGTTGTTTAGCCTAAAGAAAAGGAGGCTGAGACCTCTGAAACTACTGTAAAGGAGGCTGAAAGAGGTGGGAATTTATTCAATGAAGTTACATGTATTAGGACAAGAGGTAATGGCCTCAAGTTGTACCAGGGGAGGTTTAGATTGGATATTGGGAAGAATTTCTTCACTGAAAGGGTTATCAGACATTGGAACTGGGTGGTGGTGGAATTACCACCCCTGAAGGTGTTTAAGACTTGTTTAAACATACTACTTAGGAATATGGTTTAGTTAAGGACTTGTCAGTGTAAAGGTTAATGGTTGGACTCAATGGTCTTGAGGGTCTTTTCCAACCAAGGTAAGTCTGTGATTTAAAGGCTAAANTATGACTGCTCTTTCATTTATGACAATTGTCTTAGAGATGCTGCGTTCAGCATCATCAATAAAATAAAATAAAAATATAAATAAATAAAAAAATACTATTTCTCCTTTTAGAAATAGTGTCCTAGTTTGAGAGAACCAGGATAAAATTTTTCTATCAGTTTACTAACCTGAGAC